>CM060700.1:254401804-254829524 GCA_030686995.1 Artemisia argyi
GACACCTCATGCAAATCATGTGAGGAACTTAAACTTGAAGTTGAGAAACTTAAAATTACTCAAAATGATCTAATCAAACAAACCACAAAGTTCAAAAAGTTCGATAAGAGCATTTCATGTGCGGATGAAATTATGAAACTCCAAAAGTCACCTTTTGATAAAACAGGTCTAGGTTTCAGGAAAGTAGAAATCATTAAGGGTCAAACGAAACAAGAAACGAACACACATGAAACAAACAAAACTGTTACAGCAGCCCGCGGACCAGATGGAACCCAAAATAGGGTTCCGCCCGTTGGCCCCGAGGGTTCCGCCAAGTCTGCTGCAGCAGTAACTCCATCCACATCGGATCGTTCTAAATTTGTTAAAGTTACATATAAAAATGAAACCAAACCTGCCTTTAAAACTGGAGTAGGACTTAGTAAAAATGAATTTAGAGCTAAGACTACTCAACCAAGACCTAAGGCTCCAATTCCCAAACGCCCCTTTCCAAAAAGCAACTTCAATGCTCGACCAAACTACCAACATGTTTGGAACCAAAACACTCCTGGACATTATCAAACCTCAAATTACATGCCATGGAACCCTTATGCTCTATTTTCATATTTGGGACAAATTAATGGTATGCTTAACCAAAATGGACCCATGAGAAATTGGGGACCAAATGTTTGAGTGTTTTTCATAAAATAGGTGTGCCTCAAAGTTTGTTTGGATCCGGATGAATGGATCAAAGATAGCGGTTGTTCAAGGCATATGACGGGTAATAAAAGCCTCTTCTCTACATATCACAAATGTGATGGAGGTAATGTTACGTTTGGTAGTAATGCTAGGAGAAAAATTATCGGAAAAGGTACAATCTCTCATGACTCCCTTTCTATAGATGATGTTGCTCATGTTGATAACTTAGGATTTAATCTCCTTAGTATTAGTCAACTTTGTCGTAATAAGTATAATGTTCTTTTTAGTGAGAACGGTAGTAAAATACTTAAAGATGGTATAACCATAGCCAAAGGTGTCCTTAAGAACAACGTATACGTCATGAAGTTGGATTCTACATCTAGAGACAAACTTTGCCTTACCTCATTAGATGAATCTTCAACTTTATGGCATAGACGTTTAGGACATGCTAACATGAGACTTATCCAAAACCTCTCTTCCAAAGACTTAGTTCGAAACCTACCCAAGTTGAAATATGACCAACACTTTTGTGATGCTTGCAAAGTCGGTAAACAAGTCCATAGTAGCCATAAGGCTAAAAACTTGGTTTCTACATCTAGGTGTCTAGAACTTTTACATATGGATTTATTTGGTCCATCCGCTATACAAAGTTATGGAGGTAACTTCTACACTTTGGTCATAGTAGATGATTACTCACGTTATACTTGGACAAAATTTTTGAAAAATAAAAATGAAGCTTTTGATAAATTTGAGATTCTAAGTAAGAAAATTCAAAATCAAGTAGGGTCTAATATTGTGTCTATTAGAACGGATCACGGTCGTGAATTTGATAATGAATTTCAATTTGGAAAATTTTGTGATAATAATGGAATTACTCATAACTTTTCGGCTCCACGTACTCCTCAATCTAATGGTGTAGTAGAACGTAAAAATCGGACATTACAAGAGATGAGTAGAACAATGCTAAATGAACAAAATATTCCACAAAAGTTTTGGTGTAATGCCGTAGACACATCAACGTACATTCGAAATCGAGTCCTAATTAGACCATTTTTGAGTAAAACTCCTTATGAACTTTACAAAGGTAAAAAGCCTACATTAGGATACTTTAGAGTGTTTGGTAGTAAATGTTTCATTCTTAACACCAAGGATTATCTCACCAAATTTGACCCAAAGTCTTATGAAGGTGTATTTCTTGGATATTCACAAAATAGTAAAGCTTACATTGTTTTAAACAAAGAAACCTTAAGAGTTGAGGAATCGTTAAACGTAACATTTGACGAAAGTCCACCTCCCTCTAAGACATCACCTTTGGTAGATGATGACTTAGTTGAAAGCCAAGTAATTGAAAGTCAAGAAATCTTAGATAATGACAAGGAAGATGAACTATTAAACAAAGAACTAGTTAATGTCAAAGAATCTAAAAGTCATCCATTAGATAGCGTCATAGGCAACATTAATGAAAGAACACTAAGATCAAAAGTCCAAAATGAAAGTAATTATTTTTGTTTCGTGTCAACCATTGAACCTAAAAATATTAATGAAGCCATTAAGGATGAATCTTGGGTAATTGCAATGCAAGAAGAATTAAACCAATTTGTTAAGAATGATGTATGGACATTAGTTCCTCAACCAAAGAGTCAAACAATAATTGGAACGAAATGGGTATTTCGTAATAAAATGGATGAAAATGGAATTGTGTCTAGAAACAAAGCTAGGCTAGTAGCACAAGGATATAATCAACAAGAAGGCATCGACTACGATGAAACTTATGCTCCGGTAGCTAGGCTCGAGTCAATTAGAATCTTACTTGCTTATGCGTGTGCACATAATTTTAAACTTTTTCAAATGGACGTCAAAAGTGCATTTCTAAACGGAGTCATTAATGAAGAAGTGTATGTTGCTCAACCACTGGGCTTCATCGATTTTGAAAAACCTAATTATGTTTACAAACTTAAAAAGGCTCTTTACGGACTCAAGCAAGCTCCAAAAGCGTGGTATGATCGACTTAAAACCTTCCTAGTTGACCATAAGTACACCATGGGCTTAGTTGATAATACTCTCTTCACTAAGAAGAAAGATTCACATATTATCATAGTCCAAATCTATGTTGATGACATTATATTCGGATCAACTTGTCAAGAATTATGTGTGGATTTCTCAAAAATCATGCATGACGAGTTTGAAATGAGTATGATGGGAGAACTCAACTTTTTCTTAGGACTCCAAATTAAACAACTTGAAGATGGTATCTTCTTTAACCAATCTAAATACATTAAGGACATGCTTAAGAAATTTGGATTAGAAGATTCGAAACCTATCAAAACTCCCATGTCCACGGAAACTAAACTCACCAAGGATGAGGAAAGTGAATCCGTAGATAGCACTAAATATAGAGGTATGATTGGTAATCTACTTTACCTAACGGCTAGTAGACCCGACATTATGTTTAGTGTTTGTCTATGTGCTCACTTTCAAGAAGATCCTAAAATTACCCATCTCGAAGCCGTGAAAAGGATTTTTAGGTATATTAAGGGCACTACACATTTAGGTTTATGGTATCCCAAAGGAACGGGAATAGACACCATAGTGTATGCCGACTCGGATCATGCCGGTGACTATGTCGATAGAAAAAGCACAAGTGGTATTTGTACTTTTGTTGGACATTGTCTCACCTCATGGTTCTCTAAGAAGCAAACGGCTCTTGCTATCTCAACAACGGAAGCCGAGTACGTTTCGGCCGGAAAGGCATGTCAACAAGCTCTTTGGATGAAGCAAGCTCTTGTCGACTACGGAATTCAACTCAACGACATCACAATTCTTTGTGACAACAAAGGTGCCATTGATCTTAGCAAAAACCCGGTTCAACATGCTCGTACCAAACACATTGAAATCCGTCATCATTTCCTTCGTGACAACGTCCAAAAAGGAAATATCTCAATTGAGAAAGTTTCTTCCGAAGATAACATTGCCGACATTCTCACAAAACCTCTTAAACGTGAACCTTTTAATCTTCTTAGGCTAGGCTTAGGACTCATGGAACCTACATTGTAGTTCTGGACATTAGACAAAAATCACAAAAATCAAAACAAATCCAAAACCATTTTTCTCAGCAGGTTCGGCGGAACCCTCAGCCATAACGGACGGAACCCAACCCAGGGTTCCGCCGTGTTCGTCGACCTGCAGAATCATTTTCTTTGTTTATATTAAACCAAACACCCATTTTCTCATACCACCACTTCAAGGCTGCTACTATTCACTTCACCACTCATCCACACCTACGAATTCTTGGTCCTTCATTCATTTACATTGCAAATCAATCATCATTGTAAGTATTCTAAACATGATTACAATCCTGATCTGAGTCTAGGAATTCTATTTTTGCACAAAAACAAAAACTTGGGGTTATGCATTAAACTTGTAAAATTCATGCATAAAATTAGGTGTTTAACAAAACTAATCATGTTCCCCATAGTTAGGAATTAACTTCTTACTTAGTGTAAACATGTTTGCTAAACCACCCCATGTCAAATTCTTGCAAAAATTTCTCACAAGTAGGACAAATATTTTTTTCGTCTCACATTGAGAATACAAAATCAAAACGTTATGTTCAAAACATCACTTGCATAATGTCTCTTGAATGCTAAAGGGAATACATAACCAATATGTATTTTCGGGTACATTCAAACGAAGCTACATTGACCTAGGAGTGTTTGGGTTATCTTTCGTTTTTATAACTAAACTTGCATTATAAAACATTTTTTTTTGCATCAAAATGAGTCAAGATAACCGCACCTCCACATTGTTTTCATATAGGCACACACTAGAACATCCACATTTAAATAGTAGTTTACTTAAACTAAAATGTGAAATTTTTGTTGTTCTAGGAATCATCATGCCTCCTCTAACCCATTACGACCACAAGGACACCATTAAGTACCTCCCAAAACACCACAAAACCAAAGGCCTTACCCCAAACCAAGTCAACATTTTCAAAGCCCTAGAAAAACGCTATGTCCATGAGGGTAGAACCATTGACCCGTCTTTCCTAGAAGGCACAAACCTTTATGCCGAATTTGCCACAATCAACTTTGGGTGTCTTTTGACTTTAGACGAGCCTATTTGTCCTAGATTCATTCTTTAGTTCTATGCATCCGTCACTCTATCCACGGGTGATTATGATTATTTATCCGTCAACTTTAGGGTTAGTGGCAATCAATACTCCTTCACTCTTGAGGAGTTTGCTCAAATCCTAGGAATTCCAAACCAAGGTACTTGTATCTACTCCGATTTGCACTCCCTCTCAACCCTTGACACCCTAGATGACCGTTACCATCCTTATGATACCCCACTTGTGTCAAAAGATGTACTCCGTAACCACCTCTTTGTTAGGACAACCACTACTAGGAGAACCCGAACGGGTAATGAGGTTGATAAAGATCCATATGGAATGGAACTTAATGAACTTTTGCCCCAATTCAAGTAATGGGTGGAAGTCCTTAGAGCCAATGTTATAAGCACCATAGGAAATCGAGACCATATCAACCTTTGTCTATGCTACATGCTCTACTCTTTGTCCACTAGGCAACCTTTCAATCTTGCTTACTACATGGCCAAGAGAATGGCCGACATTCCCATTCATGGCACAACGGCTTTGCCATATGGAATGTTCTTGACCCGTCTCTTTAGGTTCATTGCACCCATTCCTCCAACTCCTAACCGTCTTCAACTTGACTACTCTCTCATTCCACATACATTTGTCCCTCTAAGTGATAAGAGAATGTATAGAGCCCAAGGAAAACGTCCTCATCCCCCTACCTCCTCATCATCTTCCTCAATGAGTGAAGATGACAATTTGCCAAACTCTAGGCTCCTACCTCTAGAATACCTTTCCCAACTTCCGGATATTACAAATGAGTCGGAGGAGTTCAAGCAAACAAAGGGGATGTTCAAAAACATCGGGAGATTCCTCGGGAAGATGAAGAAGAAGATGGACCGTCAATGAGTGCGGGTGTGTTAGGAGTGTTTGGCACAAGGTGCTATTGGAACAATTTGGTAGTTTAAACAATCTTTGTGATGTATTTGTGTGTTAGTACAATGTTTGATACACTATGGAACATGTTTTAACTAACAATGTTGCAGGAAGACAACTTTTGGCAAGTTGTCAAATTTTCATGATTATCAAATTTTCACTAAGTTTAGTGAATTTCGCTAGCCCCCGGTCAAAGTCTTATGATATGAGTGTTTACATGTCTAATTTTTGCATTTCCGAACCAGGTATGAATTATATTTTTAGTTCCAAGAGTTTTCGAAAATTTTGAAAATCGTTTCGCGGGTCAAAAACGCGGACTGTGAACTTTTTCAGTACTGGCGGATCAGGCGGATCCCAAAATTGGGTTCCGCCAGTGCATAATCTGGGTAACCCAGGTTTGGCCCAACGGATCAGACGGAACCCTAATTTGGGTTCCGCCTGTGTATTTCCAGGGGGCCGCCAGTGAACTGCAGAATTTTTGGTTTTCTTTTTCGCCAATTCAACATTGAAACATCCAAATCCAATCCTTTTAGGTAGAAAACCATTACTTGTAATGTGTTTAGCATAATAAGATATTCCTTCTTCCATGAACTTAACCAAAACCAATTCCCGCCAAAATTCAAAATTAACCATAACAACCTCAAGGACCCCTCAAACATAAAGGAAGGAACCCTTTTAAGGGATCCTTGAAATCCCTGAGAATTTTTCCATCAAACAAACTCACCAAAACCACTAAGCATTTAGTGCAAAACTTGTCTTCTCACTTCACCATTTTCATTGGATTGACTTCCATGACATGACAACCCACAATTAAGTTATCCAAATCATTAGGAACCACCATTTTTGTATGGATTAACATCAAATCCAAACACTCCTTCCCACAAATCTTCATCACTATAAATTAAACCATCCTAAACACTCTCAAACCACACCTTCTTCATCACAAATTCTGAAACTTTAAACCATTTTAAACAATGACCAAGTCAACAAACACCTCTCAACCATCACGACCCATCCGTAGAACCGCCCGGATAAGTGTAAAACCACTATGGTCAAACCAATCCATCAATCTTAGCTCCTCATCCTCGGATGAATTCACATCACCCATAAAAAATGAACACTTTTTGAATCTTGCATCTCCATCTCCATCACCCAAACAACCAAATGAGCACACTCCACCACCTACTAAATCACCTATTGACCCAACTCCACCAAGTGCTCCAACTCAACCATCAAAGACTTCATCACCATCACCATTACCAAAAATTGAACCTATGAAACTTTTTGGGTCTCCTCCAACATCACCACACCCATATGTCCAAGATTTAAATGATCTTCCACCAAGGCATAATCAACCACCACCTTTTGCAAACCAATCACCAAGGTCAATTCTTGATCTTGATGATGATCTTGAACTTAACCAACCACCACAACAAGTGTACCAACCACCCAAACCGTTGTTATTTCACCCAATCTACCGTGAAATCCATGGTCCTCTTTATGGAGAACCAAATTTTGAACACCATGATCACCCAACTCTACCACCTTCTCAACCCCAAACCTATGAGTCTTTCTTTCCTTCTTATGAGGAAATACAAAGCATGGTTGAAAACCACCTTCATCAAGCAATGGAATTTCAAACCACATTGCTTGAATCAATACCAAATCCATCCTCCACCCAAGAACCTAATCCAAACCAACCCCTAAACCAAGAAACCAAAACCAACCCATATTCACCCAATCATCCCCATGTTTGCTCAAATTGTGAGCAAATGGGTGAAAGCATAAAAACCTTGCTTCACCAATTCCAAAATGAAACCCGGTTTGCATTCCAACATGTCATTGAACGTTTGGATGCACTTTCCCACCCCAACAAATCCTAAACAACCCTTGGAGGCCGTTTGCCTCAACTTAGGAATGTAGGATTTTTTTATTTTGATTATTTTTTTTTGGTTTTTAGTTACTAAGTAGAAGAATAGTTAGCATTTCTTGTCTTTTGAATTTTATAAGTCAAAATTTTACTTGGAATGAAATTTCTTTCTACTTACTTGTGTGCATTGATTGGTTGATCAAATATTGTGTTGTCATTGTGGTTGCATTGTGTGTGGTAACTACAAGCTTAACTATATATATCACCAACTAACCATTTTTTTGTAGGTCTCAAAATCCATGTTTCCCATATTGGTACTCCATTTAGGGGGAGTATCAACCAAGGGGGAGTATGGCGATTATTCCGCTTCGCTACTCTACTTTTTGTTTCGACAAAAAGGGGGAGAAATATATTATACCTTCAATACTTGATGTGCTTTTCATCTCTTAAGTAAAACAAGGTTAATATAATTTTTTTTAGTCTTAAAAACCAAAGTTTTGTGTGTTACTTAAAAACAAAGTTTATGTTTTGTCATCAACAAAAAGGGGGAGATTGTTAATACAAATATCGCCTAAAAACGTTTTATATTTTACGATCTTCGCTAAGTTTTGTTAACGACAAAATGTAAACTTTAGTTTTAAGCAAAACATATTCTTAGTTTTTAAGACTTGCATAAACATGACTTTTGCTACATTTTACATTTCATAAAACATAACACAAGTTTATTTCTTAAATTAGAAATAGTCACATCACATTTATGGCAAGTTTTGTCGTTATGTATTTATGGCAAGTTATGTGTTTGACTTGCTTTCATGTTGCTTGCAAGTATCATGTTTGACTTACTTGAAGTGATGTGACATTGTTTGGTTGATAGAAGTAATGTGACAAGACCTTGTTTGGTTTGAAGAGTAATTGCATAAACCTACTGCAGACCCGGCGGTACCCTGGGGGTACACGGGCGGAACCCATTTGAGGGTTCCGCCTGATCCGCCGAGCACACAGTTTGTTGTGCTATAAATACCAAGCCATAACTTGATTTTTGGCTAACTTCTTGAGCACATATTTTACACACACACTGATCCTTTTCTTCTAATCTCTTAACATTGTAAATGTGAAGTTTCCTTTTGTAGCAAAGAAGCTCACAAGGTCGTCTAAAGTTACAAGTTTCCAACACAACATTGCAAGACTTGGTAGCTTAGTATTGTGTAAACTCGTGTTGTTTACGCGTCATTTGTTTGTGTATATTCTGAAGTGAGTGGTTAGTATTTTAGTCCTCAAAATACAAAGAGTGTTGGGAGTTGTTGTACCCTAGTAAAAGAACTAAACGGGAGTGGTTGTGCCCTTGTAAAAGAACTCGACATTTATCTTTGTGTCGGTAAAAGTATAAGCGACGTGTAAGGTTTTCTCCGCCGGTGAAAGGAGCTTGTTGACTAGTGAAAGAAACTCTCGAGTTAGATACTCGGGGCGTGGACGTAGGGCAAGGAAAAAGAGTCCTTGTAGCCGAACCACGATAAATACTCGTGTTGTGGTTTGATCGTTTCTTTCCTTTACTTGCATGTTATATATATTGTGTTTGTGCATATATCTTTGATCAAACGGAAAGTTTCAAAGCTAACTAAAACAAGTTAAAAAGATTTTAAAACGCTAAAACTATTCAACCCCCCTTCTAGTTTTCCACATGTTGATTACTGCATTTCATGGGATTTGTCATCCTTGTTTACATGACTTCATGGTCACAAATTGTTCCCATATGTTCATTGTAATATTGTGGTATTCCCCACTTGGCTGTGATGTCAAACGTAATATTGTGGTATTCCCCACTTGGCTGTGATGTCAAACGTATTGTGGTATTCCCCGCTTGGCTGTGATGTCAAACGTAATATTGTGGTACTCCCCACTTGGCTGTGATGTCAAACGTAATATTGCTGTTTCCCTACTTGACTGAATTATGATGCCTTTGCATCAACCTTATTACAGATTTTCCCACTTGACTGATTTATCATATGGCCTCATGGACTGAATTATTTATATAGCCGTTTGCTATATTTATCATGGAATTTGGATACAAGTATTACATTTGTTCACGTATACATATTACATTTGGCAGTGGGTCGTAAACACACAGGTTACAAGTCTCTTATGGCGGGACTTGTAATTGAGTGGATTTACGATGCCTTTGCTGGGATATCTTCATTCATATGCATTACATTCTTTTTCACAAGACTCTATGAACTCACCAACCATTGTGTTGACACTTTAGCATGTATTTTCAGGTATTTAGCAATGGCACGCTACAAGAGGTTTTGGCAGGGCAGGGCATGGTCATAGAAGACTTTGATTTAATCATTTGGGGACCGTTTTTAACTATTTTAATGGCCTACTTCCGCACTACTTTTAACAATGTAAAAATCAACATTTTGATTTAACTATTCTATTCTAAATGATTCAAGTGCAAACTATTTTTGAACTTGTGTTGTAATACCAATTGAGTTACACCCCAGCTACATGTATGCTTCCGCTGGACCCAATTTTGGGGGTGTGACAGATTGGTACCAGAGCTTTGGCTATAGTGAACTAAGTGTTTTTAAAACCTAGACTATAGCTACTTTTACGAAAACTTAACCCTATGACCGTCACGTGCCTGCCTGCCAAGCTGAAGCCTCATTTGTGGTTAGTTGCTGACATAGGTGATGAGATGTATGTCTCATTACCTGATATATATTATATTCATTTATCATAGTTGTTTACTATAATTGTCTTTCATATAAGCATGTTCACGTATCATATATGTCACCGCATTATGTTTTCCTTGCATAGTTTCATCATTTGACCTCGAGTTTTGGTCACTTGCCTTAGTCTTTCAGAACGTCGTTGTATTCATGAAGGACATAGTATTAGTATGACTGAGCTGAGTATTTCAAAATTCATGGAACCTCGGTGGAATATAGACTGGTCATCTATATTCAACCAGGGATAGTGAGATATAGGCTGACCACCTATGTCTGACTCAGAAATGAATTTTGCAACACTGAGAATGGTTATAATAAAATTTTGTCTGGATTGAATCCTTTACTCATTTTCCAAATGTTTCATGCATGTGTGTGTATACCCTCGTTGTCAGAACATTCATACTTTTCATCACCTCGTGAACCGCCGCTTGGAAGCATGTCAATTGATCATTTCATCTCATGAACATTCACGTCTATGCACGATACATTTACATCATAGTATTTTCTTTTATCACAATATCATTTTGTCGCAGTTGTCACAGTCTCTTCCCTTCTCACCATCACTATCATTTCCTTTCCCCATCCCCATGTATATATAGAATTAGCTGACACTTTATGGATTCCTATGCCACTCATCGCACACTATTCCCTGTATTGATAAGTGGATATTATCAATGACCTCCCTAGGAAAGACTTTCCATACCATCTATAAGGAGAATCTCTCGGTACATTAAGACCATTTCAAAACTCAACAGAATTCCCAGGATATCACCAAACTATTCGAACCACTATCACTGGCCTGATCACCAAAAATTCTATCATCTAGAAAGTATTGGCTTGATTGAATTACAGGATTATTTTCGATACGAGTGATCACTAAGCCACACCATAGAGATAAATCCAACCTCTTAACCGAGACTATAGATTGAACATGTCCTCACCAATAGACTTTATCCAAACATGTTAGACACCTATGCCTTTGTGCAGACATACATACCTGACTATTTTATCCTCTTAATACTTTCACTTTTAAATGGATTTTTCTCCAAACTACATTTATACAAAACATATATCCTATAAGCAATACTTTTCTAAGGCACTTATTTTGATAAGCAAATTCCTTTTGGTTAATCCTTTACAAAACTATTGAATTGTTAGGAAATCTTAAACATCGATCTTTGGTAAACCATATTATCCACCTTATATTGAAAACTGTCCTATCTTGCATAACTATTAAATTTTGAAACATCAAGAAAAATGTTACTTGGAAAGCCGTTTGCTTAAACTTGTAGATTCATTTATTCGGGGAAGGTTTATGAACAAAACACAATCTCAAAACAAACTTTGAAAAATCAATCACTATATTACATTACTTATACATTTAGGATTTGGTGATTTAATGACATAGAGCTTGGGAAAAATCGTAGTAATGGAGACTAAGCATCGTAGGTGGAGAAAGACTCGATTCATGACATCCTGCGGAGGATCACAACCTTATCCTAATCTATTATTTTCAACATGATGCGTGGGAATCGCACCTTGCTTTACCTCTCGAGAAGCTTACAACCCCCACCAGGCAGTGTACCTGATCGTTGTAGTATAGTATAGTGACAAGTACCGGGGGATTGATCGTTCAGCTTAGGAATAGTGTCGCTAGGATTAGAAAACCTAATTAATAGTTCTAGAGGTGAAAGATGATTATTTTTGTATTTTTATATTTTTATGAAAGCAAGTAAAATCTCGGGTTTTGGAAGAGTGGGCGGAATTAGTTGCTATTCAACTAACCCAAAGCTATTATATAATTAAAATAAACTAATGAAAATGAAATTAAACTAAATTAAACTAAGGTTGTGAGCAGTGGTTGGAGAAATTGTGTTTACTTAGACTTCATTACTCCCTAGATATCTTTTACATGTTAATTACTTGTTACACTTGTATGGATGACGGATTGTATTCCTTAATACCATTCGTGGGGTGGCATACATAACTCCCCAACTCTATGAGCTCTTATCTCCTCCTACACCATGACCCAGCACAACTATAGGGATTGTAAACAGTGGCGCATGCATTAAATACAACCAATAAAGACCTAGTACGCCTCGGTTCATGTTTCTTAAGACGTTCAAGCATGTTACCATTTGGAGATCTGCCAGTTTTCTTAAGCCTAACATATAATATCATTCATCCAAAACAAGAATAGACAAGTAATCAACACATAATCAATATCTAGGTTTCATTAGATCTAAGCAAACACAAAAGAGATCTAGCCTAGCATAGTAGAATTAAGACAAGAACAAGATATAAACAACCAACACATAGACATATTGATTGAATTGAAAGTATACTTATCTCAATTACAATGCAAGGTCTCAAGGGTTTGGAACCCTTGAAAAACCTGTAAAAGAGGCACCAAAATTGTCTTTAGGGTTTCACCAAAACTTCTCTCTTTTAATGAAAAAAACTAGAAAACTATATATAGGAAAAACAGGCTGACGGCATCAAGAGTTACTTCTGACGTCGTCACCTCGCCGCCATATACTTCCTCGGACGGCCTTGATCCACTTATGACGGCCTATGTGACGCCGTCACCACCCACGGTATTTAATTCTTGCCACTTTGACGCCGTCATAAAGCCTTCTGACGCCGTCACCACCTACGGTGTTTAATTCTTCATGTCTGACGCCGTCAAGATGGTGGTCTTGACGCCGTCACCTTGTATCTTCAGCATGGAAATTAGGTACTTAGCCGTTTTCTTCACTTTTATGCTCCAAAAACGTCCAAAATGGCTTCTTTTCCAGAATTCACTCTCCAAACACCTAAAATCACAAAAGGAACGATTTAGGGCAATATTTGATCAAATAAAGTCGGATTCGGGCTTAAATGACCCCCTAAAAACGGATCATTTTTCGCCTCATCACAACAACACCCTTTGACGGACTTAACCTTGTAAGTTTTCTACAAGATTCACGATATCCATTTCAATTATTTCTAATAGAGGAATTTAATTCACCTCAAACACCTAGCGATTACATTAAGATTTCTTTGGAACCACACCACCTATCATCTGCAGACCAATGGTCAGAATTAGAGAACGATTCAAACATAGGGAGATATGCTCAGAGCATGAGTGATTGACTCAAGAAATGGTTGGACTAACCAATTACCATAAATCAAATTCAGTTGCAACTATAGGTATCGCACGAGCGTAGAGACTACACCATTTGAGGCACTCTATGGTCGATGTGCCAACATTCATTGACGGATCGAAATTTGGAAAAGCCCAACTCACTAGTCCAGTAAGTATTCATGAAATAACCAGGAACTTCCTACAAATCAAGAATCAGTTACAAGTTCGATAAAGTTGTAAACCATTAAAACTTCAAGTTGGTAAGCAGAGTTATACAGAAAGTTCTGCCTAGGAAAGGCATGATACCATTCAGAAAACTTGGAAAGTTAAACCCGATATACACTGGACCATGTAATATTTCAAACAGAGTAGGCCTAGTGGCCGTCAGACTTGAGCCTTGTTAGAGAACAACAGGACTACACAACCATGTATTATCATCTTTTCAAATTAGTCACTCATAATTCCATTTGGAAAGGAATCCAACCCAAAGTCAAACATAAACCTTGCAGGAGAACAAGTAGAAATCATGGACAGTTAGGTCGAACAGTTGAAGCAGAGTCGAATTCCTATCGTTAGAGTTCGTTGGAATTCTCAAATATCATCATCTTTTCACCAAGTAAACTTTAGAGACCAACACAAACTGAACTTCGGGACGAAGTTCCTTTTAGAGGGGAAGACTGTCACAACTCACCATCTCAGGTCATTTCCCGAACTTTGGAAAAACACTATTCATCAAACACTATTCATCAAAACACTATTCATCAGTTTACTATTTATCATTTTTGGTGTCAGTTTGACATTCCGAGAAGCATTCAGGAATTTTACTATTCACTAAACACTATTCATTGCCGGAAAAGTTTTCACTATTCACTTGCATTACACATTTCATCGTAAATTTAGTTTACGAGTATTCAAATTCGCGTAACCGGATTGGTTTAGGTGCGAATTCATTTCATTAGTGTTAAGGACACTGCATACGGACTGGAGACAGTCTGCATATCATCAGTAGGTCATTTACATGTTATACCACTCTTAGGATTTTCAAATTTATATATTTGATACATTTAACGTATTTACGTATAAGTATTTATAGTAAACGTTAACACCCGGTTTATACACGAAGAATATATCTAAATATTCCCACAATGGTCCCGACATATTTTTATATCTATTATATCATCATAAAAGTTATTACATTCATTTACCCAGTATTTTGGAATTTAACGTTTTCCAGTTCAGCGTTTTACGCGAATTACGCATTTTTAACCCGCGTTTCCAGTTTTAACAACGTTCAAGCAACCCGATGGAACTTACCATTCATTTTTATTTTATTATGGAGTATTTTGACAAGTTTAGTCATTCTTTCAAGTTTCATATATTTACGATGCCCGAATTTACGTTTCGCGGTTTAAAACTTTACGTTTTGCGATTAACGGAACCAAAACCGACTCTGTGAACTAGATTACCAAGCTTCCCACACACATTTAACTAACATGTACAGCCCCCCCCCCCCCCCCCCCCTCATTAGTATTCACATTGACCATATAATTACAAGTATGCCATTGAAATTACATAAATATCTAGGAAAAACACCTAAAACATAAACATACATAATTTTAGAAATCAAAAGCTCATTTCTCATCTTCTCCACTTCATAAGCCACGACCCAAACTCAATATCCATGATCAATCCATTATTTTTCCAAGATCAAAGCATCAAAGTTGTTCATTTCATCATTCTAATCAAGATTCTTGCAACAAAAACACAAGTAACACAAGGTTTCTCATCATCTAATCACCCATTATTTCAAAGTGAGTTATCAAATTTATTTTCATGTTTTCATCAAATTAACATATGTATCTTATAGTATTCATGCTTAATTTCATGCACAAACTAGTTATACCACTTTATTTTTGTAGACTTTTGAACATACAAACCCTAGATTTTGATTTAGGTGTTTCTTTGTAAAATTAACATGATTACTAGTGATTAGGAACCCATGACACCCTAAGAAGACGGTAGGATTAGTATAGCTTTGTGGTGTTTGCAAGAGATTTGGTTGAAGTAGAAACTAGTTTTGAACCTTGGAAATGGTTTTGTAACATGTAAATATACCTACTGTCCCATTTTGTTAAATTCTGGAAAATCAGTAAACATAAAGTAAACTTTGGCAAACTTTTTAGAAAATACTTTCAAAAACGAATCCGTAGGCGAAAGAACGGATTAAAAAGAGTTTATAACGAAGAAGTTATGATTTTTGCAAGTTTATTGACGAAACTATTTTCCGGAAAAATACATGCTGTTGGACGTTTTTCGTCGGACAAAAAGAGGCTTTAGACGTAACCCGGAGGAGCCAAGCTTTCCAAAATATATTACTACATACTAAGACGTAACCGTGGATATAAAGAACAAGTAAAACAGGCTTATAACGACAAAGATATTCACGTTTCAATATCAGCAAAAATCCTCTATAATTGGCAGCTTTTAGAAATAATAATAACACTACGTACTAAATTCTAGATTTTCTAGAAATATTAACCAAGTACCCAATTTCACAACTAATGATGTATTAGTAATTACAAGTATATTTTCATTACTACAAGGCGTTATTTCAAGGATTTCAAACCGAGGATTTCAACACAAACATTGGTACATACGATATATATATAAGTATATATTGCAACTAGCTTTATTTTCCTAATAGCCATATTTTTCCTAAGTCTTGGAAATGTATATTTTTGATAACAACAAGTATTTTTCAAAGAGTAGAGTGGTATAGAAAACATGTGCATGGACATTCATAACATCATTTCATGATCTGAAGTAGATCGTTCATCATTCATATTAGGTTGCGGCTAGTGTGCGCGCCTTGTTTTTCAGCTCATTACATGTTCATGGTACCATCATATCAGGTGAGTCATAGCCCCTACTCTTTTAATTGTTTTGTAAACTCTTTGGGGGAGAATACATGCTCGTTTTACTTAAACGCATTACTTGCTTTACATGGTTGATTACTCAAACATTTTCAGCTTTACCTATACATATGTTTGATTACCTGCATTTCATTGGTATGTTGATTACTGCATTTCATGGGATTTGTCATCCTTGTTTACATGACTTCATGGTCACAAATTGTTCCCATATGTTCATTGTAATATTGTGGTATTTGTAACACCCCCAATTCATGATGCAGCGGAATTCAACTTGGGTGTTACTCGACGGCACAACAGTCATAATAATAGAAAACGATCTCTAAACGAATCGTAATAAAAAGAGTTGTCATTCATATTATTCAAATATATCAAAGTTTACATAGTGAGGTCCCAAAATGATCCATTGTTTCAAAACACATCAATATAAAGTCTATGATGTTTTTATTGAATGACATAATAGTTTATAGCCTTCTTCCTTCGGTACGTGCCCTTCCCGCTCCATTCTTGATTATCATGGACCTGAAATACATGCTTAAGAGGTCAACACAAAGGTTGAGTGAAATTCATAGAGTTTGTTTAACGGTTGAACACAATATGTTGGTAGTAATGAGTTAATTAGACTCATACTCATGTTAGAAAACAAAACAGTTATTATTATGTACTAAGCTCATGCAACCAATACGTTAACGGGTACCAATATCAATCGGCGGTTATGTTGCCCCGGTAAGTACTTTGCCGTCATACTTAATGTTCAAATATAGTGCATTCGTTTGAACTAATCTGCTCAAACAAATGGGATTCGTCAATCCCAATAGGCCTATTCACAATACTCGCGCTCACTAATACTAGTGATTAAATGGTTCATGATGGGGCCTAGGATTGGCAAGGTAGGTACTTAGTAATAATAAAACAATCAGGCAGCATACAGTTTCAAAGCATTGTGTTCGGTTTAAAAGTAGCATGTATTTCCCCCAAGGGTTTGTAAAACATTAAAGTAATGTAAGGTGGGGCTATGAACTCACCTTAAACAAGATAGCAAGTAACGAAGGTGATAGTCGGATCGTGTAGGTTTCTACGAGCAACCTAGAATAGAATGATGCGACTTAGGATTTGTGTAAAGAATATAACGGAGTGCCTATATATATGTCTTGCATTTAGTCCATGATGAGGTATGATGTATATTTGTAAGTCTTTGTAAGAAAGATTTATGAACATGTATATTTTGGTATATCGTTTACTACCGTTCGGGCTAACATATTTCAGAAGTCATGTTAGTAAGCGTTCGAGGAGCCAGGACACTTTAATTCGTAAATCCACAACTCATCTCGACGGCTTACATAATGAACTCCTCACATGAAGCTCCCTACTATTGTAGTAGTTGATAAAGTATATAGATATAAGTTTTGATCCGAAAAAGTTACATGTCCGATATTTGTATAAACTTAGGAAAGTTTATAGTACATGAAGATTGTTATTAGGGGTAGTTTTATAAGTCTTGTATGACCATTTGTCTTGGTAAAATCTCATGGTTTCCTTTTAGGTGAAGTAGATACAAATTGCTTGTTCATGTTATCGCCAAATTCATTGTTTCATGTTTACGCCTTTATAAGTTTACTTGGTCCTTTCGTCATGGCCTAGCCATGACCTTTGGTCCTTGTTCCATGGTCATGAGACACTACCTTGGTTCTAGCCATGGTGGTGGTCTTGTTTATAGGTCATAATACCTTTTATTCCTTTGAAAGTATGACAATAACTTAGTGACTTAAAATATGTAAATAGCTGTTAAGAAAACTGAGAATTATCTCACTCAGAAGGCGTTTTCAAGGGTTGAGCCTCTTTGTTCCTGAATGAAAACGTGATTCCGGACAACTTTCGTGTTTTAACTTTTTCATGAATCGGACCAGAAAGGCCTCTTTTTGCGTGTTTTAGGTTCTGTCACAGAAACTTTTAGGCAGATTTGCCGGAAATCTTTGGTAACTTCAAATCGCCATAACTTTTGACTCGTTTACTCTTTTTAGGTGGTTCAAATTGCTATAGTTTTCTTGTTAAGTCCTCTACTGTAATATGTAATAATCCAATATAAAAGTTTTACCATTTTGATCAGGTTATACCAAGATATTCACTAGTTTGCTTGTTTTGGTAACTTGTTTCAATAATTCATTACAACAACATCTTTTACTCATCATGATACATCATGGACATAATTACAACACATAATATAGCAAAGATAACATGTAAATGAGATGAACATGATAAATAAACAAGAAGCATGTTAGGTTTAGTCTTACAACTTTTGGCTTTCTAATTAAAGAAAGGAGTAACAAGTAAGGAAATGGACTTTGATAGACTAGCTTCAACCCTTTCACTTCAAGCAACCTTTCTACCCTTGGTATTCTTGAAAGATATGTAATGAAAGTTGAGGTGTATTGAGTAGATTTAAACTCAAGAGAAAAACACCAAGTATGTTAGGGTTTTGGAAGATTTTTGGTAAGAAATAAGCTATCTAGGGTTTCTATACTTGAACTTCACTTGAACCTTGCAACAAATTAGAAGAAATAAGCTAAGTGTGAGAGGTTTAGGTGTGTTGGGATGGCCGGCCAAGGAAGGGGGGGAGAGGGGCTTTTATAGCTCAATGAGGAGGTTACTTTCTTAGGATATTTTAGCAAGAAAAACACATGTATGCATCCTAGATCACAAGGCATGAGATCAAGCCACCCAAGGGTGTGACTCCCCCCCCAATGGCGGTTCACAAAAGGGATAAGGGGGGAGGTGGCTTGGCTTGGTTAAATATCTAGATATTAGATGCATTTTGACTCCGGGAAATGCCAACCGTAAATGATTAGGCCTCAAAACGTAAAACCGGGTGTCGTAAAATTATGAAACTTTAAAGTATTGTTAGAAATGTTCATAAGTCCCATAATAAAATATAAAATGGGTGATAAGTTCCATTTGGGTGGTAAAACCTGCTAAAAGCTGGAAACACGGGTCTAAAACGCGTAATACGTAAAATGTACGAATATTGCGTAAAACTGAGAAAAGTAAAATGTTACTTTTCTAATATGCTAAAAATGATTTAAAATGATTTATAATGTCTAGACTGGGCTCAGTCTGGTGTCGGTTGGTCTTAAATGTCTTTTAGACATCAAACCGGAAGCCTAAAAATCAAGGAATGATTTATAAAATCAAGGAATGATTTTTAGTCAATGGAGGAGGGAAAAATATGTTGACTTATTTAAATAAGTTGAAAGCTCAAATCGTCTTAGAAACACGGTGCAGGTAAAGGCTAGGGTTACGGCTGAGTAAAAACGCGTAAAACTGAAAATTCCAGTTTTTCACGGCCGAGGTTTATTTGGGCCATGATTTTTCTCAGTCATGATTTATTCTCAAATAAATCATAAGTGTGTTAAACATTTTTCTGATGTGGGGTCACCTGACGGGATCAAATTTCGTTGTGCGTAGAATTTCTGATTGACGTTTTGCCCTAAAACGGTTAATTCTGTGTAATCCCTTAATAACTTTCACGAAAATGATCTGACGAGTGTCAAACATTTAATTTGCCATGGAAATGATTTATCACTCGAGAATATGAAATAAAAATCAACTTTCGGGAAAATTTCAGAAAGAAATGAATAGTAACATGAATAGTAAAAATTTCCGAAAATAGAAATTAACCTGAAATTGCGAATTGTTACAGTATTCCCCACTTGGCTGTGATGTCAAACGTAATATTGTGGTATTCCCCACTTGGCTGTGATGTCAAACGTATTGTGGTATTCCCCGCTTGGCTGTGATGTCAAATGTAATATTGTGGTACTCCCCACTTGGCTGTGATGTCAAACGTAATATTGTTGTTTCCCTACTTGACTGAATTATGATGCCTTTGCATCAACCTTATTACAGATTTTCCCACTTGACTAATTTATCATATGGCCTCATGGACTGAATTATTTATATAGCTGTTTGCTATATTTATCATGGAATTTGGATACAAGTATTACATTTGTTCACGTATACATATTACATTTGGCAGTGGGTCGTAAACACACAGGTTACAAGTCTCTTATGGCGGGACTTGTAATTGAGTGGATTTACGATGCCTTTGCTGGGATATCTTCATTCATATGCATTACATTCTTTTTCACAAGACTCTATGAACTCACCAACCATTGTGTTGACACTTTAGCATGTATTTTCAGGTATTTAGCAATGGCACGCTACAAGAGGTTTTGGCAGGGCAGGGCATGGTCATAGAAGACTCTGATTTAATCATTTGGGGACCGTTTTTAACTATTTTAATGGCCTACTTCCGCACTACTTTTAACAATGTAAAAATCAACATTTTGATTTAACTATTCTATTCTAAATGATTCAAGTGCAAACTATTTTTGAACTAGTGTTGTAATACCAATTGAGTTACACCCCAGCTACATGTATGCTTCCGCTGGACCCAATTTTGGGGGTGTGACATTAACCCTTTAATATTATTTTTCAAAATTAACCACCTCTTGGAAGAATTGGCAAAAATAGTGTAAATTCTTTGAATAACTCCAAAAAAGTCCATAGCTTGGCCACAAGAGCTAGCGATGTCACACAATGTTAGATTAAGGCTATGGCAACCACATGATGTATAAAAAGCTCTAGGATTTATATCTAAAAATTTCTTTTGTACTCCACGATGCTTTCCTTTCATATTAGATCCATTGTCATAGCCCTGACCACGCACATCGTCAATATCAAGATCTAGAGACTTTAGTTCATCATGTGTAACATCAAAAAGTCCTTGACCAGTCGTATCATCTACACTCAAAAATCCTAAAAAGGATTCCTCAACTGTAACACATGCGGATGCTACATTTACATACCTCAATATCAAAGACATTTGTTCTTGATGACTTGTATCAGGGGTACAATCAAGTATCATAGAGAAATACTTTGCTTGCTTTATTTTTTGAATAATTTGCGATCTAATTCCATGAGCAAGTAATTGTATTAACTCATTTTGTATTGAATGCCCAAGATAATGTATATGAATTTCATCACTCGTGATACGACACACATGCTCTTTGATAAATGAATCAAACTCTTCCAACATTTCAATCACACCCAAAAAGTTTCCATTGCTTTCAACATGCAATTTCTCATTTGTACCACAGAATGCTAAATTGTGTTTAGCAAGAAACTTCACAACTGAAATTATTCTCAACAAAACTTTCATCCAGTGATCTCTTTCTTTCCCAAATTGTTCATGTGCCACTTTATCAATTGTCTCATTCTTTTTCAATCTACGACGCATGTCAAACCAAGTGGCCATGTTTGTGAGATGTTCTAAACCAACGTCATGCTCTTTAAGTCTTGTACCAACATGTATCCAATCAGCGAAACCCTCATTAACTAATGAACCTTTTGCATTCCCTTTTTTAAATATTTTACAACAAAAACAAAAAACTCTATCAAGCTCTTTGGAATACACTAGCCATTCTCTATCACACTTTTCGTTATTTGGTAGAACTCTAGTAAAGAAAGTAGCAGAAAATCTTCGAGAAAATTTATCTTTAGGACCTTTTTTAATAGAATTATCTCTTTTAGGACCTCCTTCTACTAAAGCTTTAATCAAGTCAGAACTAAGACCATCCAAGTTTCGTGGATCAAATATATCAACATGATGAACATTAGCATTAGGATTATCAACATTCACATTGTCAGCATTAATCTCATCACCGCGCATATTCTCAAGGTTAGTATCATCAATGTCATCACTATCAACACTAACATTACCACCAAGAACATCACCCGCATCATCAATATAAATATCATTAACTCCATCATCAACAACATCGTCATTACTAATACCATCAATATTCATATTATCATCATCAACATTGTCATCAATAAGATCTTGATTATCAGAAGCATCCCGTGGCTCTATTTGAACATACTTATGCATGGCTCCATATTGTCTCTTATTGCTTTGTTCAGTTCTTTGTTTCTTCAAACGTTTTTGACACCAGATAGTTGTTTAGGAGGCATGATTTCTCTAAAAATATTTAAGTAAAAAGCCACAAGATAACTAAGTAACTAACTATAGTGCTTTAACTTATAGTCATAACATATAAAAAAATTAATAATTATCTAATAAATTATGTACTTATTAATTAAATAATTCATGTTTTCAATTAGAATATTTGTTTCTTACTTCCTCAAAACCTACAAATATCTAACATATATATATTCGATCCTTAGATCTCATATTCCTATCATCCTAACAAATTAAAATTAGTTGTTTCTAAAACAATTAATAAACATTTGTATTACTATGAATTGTGATGATGCCTTTTTTATGCATAATTTAAACAAAAAATTCTCATAACCATACTTATAAAACAATTAATTAAATTATAAACTACTGACCTACTGTTAATGCGTAAAAGTTCACACTTTGACTATTAGGAATAAAAACATGTCGCAAGCCTAATCTTGTAATCACTAATCATAGACTACCTTCGAAAACTACAATCAATATATAATATATATATAAAAGAGTACTATGTTCCAATATTAAAGAGAGAGAAAAAACATTAAACCATTGTTAAAAATAAAATAAAAGATACCTGGTCAAAAAGATCTTAATGCTTTCTCAGTTTGTTTTTTCCATGTGAATAAAAAAAGAAGACTCCCTTTTATTTTATAGTGATAATTGGATGGATTGACAAATCAAGTTAGAGTTGGACTAGGATAAAACTGAGCCTATACTTAATATACTAATATATAAATTTTAGTGCCCCCAAAAAAAATGGGCCCTGTTCATTTGCACTTGTTGCACAGCCTAATATCCGGGCCTGTAGCTAGGCTCCCACATTCTTTTGTTACTTATTGTTAGTTCTGTAGATAAAGAATATATATATATATATATATATATATATATATATATATATATATATATATATATATATATATATATATATATATATATATATATATATATGACTTTCTTGCGAAAACCATCTTATCTACGAGAACTGAGAGAACTACCAAAAACATACATGCACGCCTTTAATAATTGTAGTTTTGCACATATGTTCTAAAAACAACATATATGTTTTAAAAAAGAAACCTAGTTGTTCTAAAGAATTTGATAAGAAATTGGAAATACAAAATTTTTCTTCGAAGGTGTGCATGTATGTTCTTATAAGGTGTGCAACGGCAATATTGCGACCGTGTGTAAGGTTTTTATGAAAAAAGAGGATGAATTCATGATAATATTGAAGAACATAGGTGGATGCTTGCGATTATTAATGATTTGCATTTATTTTTATTTTATTTTAAAAGGCGTACATGTATGTTTTTGGTGGTTCTCTCAGTTCTCGCAGATAAGATGGTTCTCGTAAGAAAGTCTATATATATATATATATATATATATATATATATATATATATATATATATATATATATATATATATATATATATATATATATATATATATATATATATATATCTTTATATATAATAAATGAAAAGATTTTTGAATGTCAAAAGCCCACTTCTGACGTCATATATTGACGTCATATTTCCACGCGTCCCATTCTAATAACCTTTTCACTTCATTCCGTATTTTTTGCTTTCCTCATATTCAGTAAAACTTAAGCCATCTTATTAACCGCTCATTCAAATCTTACCCCTGTTGTTTTAAACTCTAATTTCACTTTCTTCTTGGTGTTGTTAGGAGCATCATGCGGTGCAAAATCGTTAATTAGGTAATTCTTAATCTTTCATCTTTTTTAATTTACGATTCTTCTTTAATCATTCTTGATGCTCATATTTAAGAGTGAATTTGATGCTATTAATCATTACATATAAAAAATCAACTCGAGATTTGTAAATATATTCTTTAACATATTTAGTCGAAAACTATTCTTCCTTCCTTATTTTATTTGATATTCATATGTAACAATTTCATTGGATTATTTTAGAACCCCTGTTCATAATTTTAGATAATATTGCAATTAGTTGCATAACTTGGATGGCCTTGGCCAAAAGTTCACTGGAACTAAAACATCGCCGTGTTGTTTTTTTTTGTTTATGATCGAAAACCTAATTGGAACTTTTGTTTCCTTTCATAGGTGTTTTAGCCCTTGCCTTCTTCCAAGCTCTATTATTAGCGAGTATAACCGAAACAATATTATTTTGTGAATCATTTTTTTGCGTGATCCAAGTGCTATGTTAAAACTTAAGTTAATGTTAAAGGTTTCTCAGTTTGGTTATATATTAATGCCTGTGATATCTTGCAATTTTGTTCTTGGTGTAGGAATTTTTAAAATTGCTATATGAATCCAACCATGGGCGGAGCTTAATGAGGACCGGGAAGGGTCCCGGGCCTCCCGGCCCCCTAGGCCTAAACCCGTTAGTGTATTTATTTGCGATTTCATGTGTTAAAACAAAAATTCATCTCGGCCCTCCCATCTAATGTTTTTCGGGGAAAATTTTGTTTCGGCACTCCCACAAAATTTTTTCTAGCTCCGCCATATCCAACCAATGATTAGTAAGAAAAGTACGAGGTTATAAACTTCTCAATTATTTTTTCTTATCATAAGAAAATTAATTTGAATCATTTTCTTTTAGATCATTCATTCATTTGTTTCACATGTCAGAAGGTTGTGTTGGAACTTATAGTTGGCGCTTAGTCATGTTCTCTTTAGTTACATTTTAACTTGATTTTTTGCAAGGTACTTTTGATTTTGTGCATCCTTAATTTTACAATAGCTTAATTTGATAGATAATGTTGAAGCCTGAAAGAAGTAGAATATGATGAGGATGATGAAGAATAAGCTAGAAGGTATGTTCGTTAAATTAGGTAATATGTTTAATCTTTTAGTTTGGTGTTGTTTTTTATGAGCTGATTTTTCGTGATCACAAAGTGTTAGATATACTTACCAACGGGGGTTACTTTTAGCTACATCACTGTTTTTTAAGTACTGGATTTCGAGAAACAATAAACTGTAGTGGCTACCAAGATGCTCAAAGAATTGCCACAAGATGGTCATATTCTTTTATTTCGTAGAATATCTATTATTTATACATCGTTCAGTAACCTCATTATAATTTCAATTATGCTCTATATACAATCACCTTTCAGTGTCTTAGATAGATAGAAGATGATGTAATTGCTACCTATAAACTTTTTTTGTATGTATGTTTGTATCACACGATGTACTGCACAGATATGCTATTTGGTATGTATGTGTGTATGTATTTGTAATTCCAGTGTAAAAGGAACCTTCTCTCTCGAAAAATGTTATATTCTTTCTCATGAATGTATTGATAAATCGTTATTTGGGTTTACTTGTGTTACAAATTTATTATGACTGAGTTTACAAAGTGGAGTACAAGGAATTCATGTATGTGTGATAATTACACCTTGGTAGTGAATGCCACAGACTTGTACATAGATAGAGAGTTGATAGTGGAATGCCAAGTTTATATTTGTTGGTTTATGGAGACCATAACTAAAACTGAGCAAGTAAACAAATAACAATAATGGGAGATAACTTTGTAATCTACAGAAATATGTATATCTGAATTAGTATTTGGTTATTCATCAATGTAGGATCTGTTGAATTGGATTATGTCGGTGTATCTATATCAATATTCAATATGGTGGCAAAATTGTTCAATATTCCCCTGCTCAATATCACAAGTTTATTCGTTGCTGAAGAACATGTATTATTAGTAAAGGATGGTGATGGTTCTACTTGTGTTGACCGGGGTAATAATTACTTATGTGATTTTCCAGTTTGAATCACCTACTAATACAAAAGTATACATGTTTAAGCTTTGAATCACCTACTAATACAGAAGTATACATGTTTAAGCTGATGAAGGTTTTCTTATATTTTCTCTCTTCAGATGGTAGGACCGGCTGTCAAAAGAAGTTTATGAGAAGAGTTGCTACAGAGCTCCAAACCAAAGGAATATCAACAAAAGATTCTTCAATGGACTACATGCTACTTCAAGGAGTCAGATTTTATTTTCGTATCCACCAGGTTTGTACAAACTTTACTTGCTACATAACAAGTTTTTACAAGCTACAAAATAATCATCATGCACATTAAGCTACAAAATGATCATCATGCACATTAAGCTACAAAACAATCAGCATGCACATTTTATGGTGTTTCTTTATTAAGGCGTATAATTTGATTATGCACGTCTTTTGTCCAGTTTGCTACAGTTTGCTTGCGAATTTGATGCTGATACAATGCATGCATTTGAGGAGCTTCCTAATGTAGCTCTTGTCTTCAATAAAAAGTAGAATGAAATGAAAACTTTTTTGCAGCAGGAAGTATGAATTTTTGTATAGAGTATTATGTAAGATGTTAGTCTTGGCCGGCATGAAGAAAAAAGAAGCCCGGTTAAATGTATCTAAAATATCCAATTACTTAATATATGTATTTGGGGTTCAAGATTAATTTGACCCTTCTTACGATATTGTCTTGCAATATCTTAAACCTCCTTCACTTTTCTATTATGTTTTTTTGAAGTGATTTTAAGATTGAATAGATGGGGTATGTGTAACACCCCCAATTCATGGTTGCAGCGGAATTCGAACTGGGTGTTACTTGACGGCACAATAGTCACAATAATAGAAAACGAACTCCAATTGAGTCGTTTTAAAAGATGTATCATTCAAATTATATAAATATCAGAGGTTACAAAATGAGGTCCCAATTGGTTCCATGTTTACAAATCACATTAAGTGAGTTTTTGAATGATAATAAAATTTATAGCCCTCTTGAACATCCGTGCCCTTCCGTGCCATCCTTGATCGTCATGAACCTGAAATACATGCTTGAGAGGTCAACACAAAGGTTGAGTGATATTCATAGAGTTTGTTAAATCGTTTGAACACAAAGTGTTGGTAGTAAATCGTTGAACACAATAATCGTAGTGTTTGTAGTTAAATCGTTTGAACACAAAGTGTTGGTAGTAAATCGTTGAACACAATAATCGTAGTGTTTGTAGTTAAATCGTTTGAACACAATAATCGTAGTGTGAGCTATAGACTCACACCAATATTTGGAAAACAATGATGGGCTACGTTGTTATATGCCCGGAAAGGTTATTATACACTAAGCTTATGACACCATAACGTTAACGTGTACCAATATCGATCGGCAGATTTATCCCGGTAGGTACTTTGCTAACATACCTAAATCTCAAATATTAATGCATTTGTTTGAACTTAGTCAATACAAATGGGATTCGTCAATCCCAATAGGCCTATTCACAATATTTGCGCTCACTATTGCTAGTGATTAAATGGTTCATAATAAGGGATCTCGGTTTAGCAAGGTTGTTACTTAGTGATAATAAAACATAGTCGAATAGCATACAGTAGAAAGCATTGTGTTCGAGTAGAAAATAATAGCATGTATTCCCCCCAAGGGTTTGTAAAACATTGAAGTAATGTAAAGTGGGGCTATAAACTCACCTTAAGTAGAATAGCAAGTAATGAAGGTGATGGTTGGATCGTGTAGGATTCTACGAGCAACCTATAATCGAATGTTGCGACTTAGGTTCGGAGTAAAGAACATGAAGTAGTGCCTATATATATATATATCTTGCATTTAGTCCATGATGTGGTATGATGTATAATGTAAGTCTTTGAAAGAAAGATTCATGAAACATGTATGTTTTGGTATATCGTTTACTACCGTTCGGGCCGACATAATTCAGAAGTCATGTTAGTAAGCGTTCGAGGAGCCAGGACACTTTAACTTGTAAATCCACAACTCAATTCGACGGCTTACATAATGAACTCCTCACATGAGGCTCCCTACTATTGTAGTAGTTGATGAAATATATAGATATAAGTTTTGATCCGAAAGGTTACATGTCCGATATTTGAATAAACTTAGGAAAGTTTATTTGTACATGAAGATTGTTATTAGGGTATGTTTCATAAGTCTTGTATGACCATTTTCTCTTGTAATATCTCATGGTTCCTTTTAGGTGAAGTAGATTCCAAATTGCTTGTTCATGTTATCGCCTAATTCATTGTTTCATGTTTACGCCTATGTAAGTTGGTATGGTCGTTTCGTCATGGCCTAGCCATGACCTTTGGTCCTTGTTCCAAGGTCATGAGACCCAACCTTGGCTCTAGCCGTGGTGGTGGTCTTGTTTATAGGTCATAATAACTCTTGTTCCTTTTAAAGTATAACCATAACTTAGTGACTTATTATATGTAAATAGCTGTTAAGAAATTGTGAAATATCTTACTCAGAACGTGTTTTCAAGGCTCGAGCCTCTTTGTTCCTGAACGAAAACGTCGTTCCGGACAACTTTCGTGTTTTAACTTTTTGATGAATCGGACCAGAAGTGGGACTTTCAAAAAGTCAGAATGCGATTCAGGAGGTTTAGGCAGTTTTGCCGGAAATCTTTGGTAACTTCAAATGGGCGTAACTTTTGACTCGTATACTCGTTTTAGGTGGTTCAAATTGCTATGGTTTCCTTGTTAAGTCCTCTACTGTAATATGTAATGATCCAACATCATATTTTTACCATTTTGGTCGTGGTTTTCCAAGAAAATCACTAGTTTACTTGTTTTAGTAACTTGTTGTAACAATCAATAACAATAACTTGTTTTGGTCATTTTTATACATCATGGACATAACTACAAGACATAATATAGCAAGAATAACATGTAAATAACATGAACATGATTATTTAACAAGAATCAAGTTAGGGTTTGGCTTACAACTTGTGGAGAAACTAACTAGAACCAAGATCAAGACCAAGAACCACTACTTAATCTTCCAAAAATTTTCCAACCATAGCCAAGCTTCCATATCAAAAACCCTATCTTATAATCCCTTGATAAACACTAATCTATCACAAAAACAAGCCTTAGTAAAAATCTTCACTAAGAACACTTGGAAATTTGATGAGTTTTTGTGGTGTTTTATGGTGATTTTATGGTTGAAAGGTGTTAAGGATCAACTAGGAACTATGCCTTGAACTTGTGATGGATTGAATAAGCAAGATCAATGATCAAATTGGTGTATTTTTAAGATGTGGGTCGTTGGTATTGAGAGGGAAAGGAAGAGAAGGCTTAAATAAGGTCTTGAGGAGGTTACATGTATGACTAGTCAACCCTTGGTGACCAAGTTCTACACATGTAATGATCTAAGACCATCAAGCTTGAGATCAAGCCACACAAGGCTGAATTCCCCCCCCCCCCCCCTAGGTTGGTTCCTAAACTTGGGGGACAAGGTGTGGACTTTGCTTGGTATTATCCTAAGTATTAGGAAGAGTTTTGACTCCGGGAAATAACAACCGTAAATGATTAGGCCTCAAAACATAAAACCGGGTGTCGTAAAATTATGGAACTTTAAAGTATTGTTAGACATGTCCATATGTCCCATAATAAAATATAAAATGAGTGGTAGGTTCCATTTGGGTGGTAAAACCCTGCTAAAAACTGGAAACACGGGTCTAAAACGCGTAATTCGTAAAATGTACGAATATTGCGTAAAATTGAGAAAAGTAAAATGTTACTTTTCTAATAAGATAAAAATGATTTAAAATGACTTATAATGTCTAGACTGGGCTCAGTCTAGTGTCGGTTGGTATTAAATGTCTTTTAGACATCAAACCGTAAGCCTAAAAATCACGAAATGACTTATAACATCAAGGGATGATTTTTGGTCAATGGAGGAGGGAAAAAGTATGTTGACTTTTTCTAATAAGTTGAAAACTCAAATCGTCTTAAAAACGTGTTTTGTGGTCTAACGGTTAATCGCCCAAACAGTTAAGCGTGCTCATGTGAGATTAGTACATGCTTGGGTGACCTGCCGGGAAGTCTTTGGTCATGTTTTTCTCAGTCACGATTAATTCTCAAATAAATCATGAGTGTGTCAAACATTTTTCTGATGCGGGGTCACTTAACGCGGTCGAGTTTCGTTGTACGTAGAATTTCTGAATGACGTTTTACCCTAAAACGTGTAATTCCTTAATAACTTTCACGAAAATGATCTGACGAATGTCAAACATTTAATTTGCTATGGAAATGATTTATCACTCGAGAAAATCAAATAAAAATCAACTTTCGGGAAAGTTTCGGAAAAAAAATGAATAGTAAAAGTGAATAGTGAAATTTTCCGGAAATGGTAATTAACCTGAAATTGCGAATTGTTACAGTATGAGTTGATCCATTATGTTCGCGATTTTAGATTTATATCATCCTTTTTTGGCATGAACAAGGCTTAATCACACATGCACATTTTGTATAGGTTTAAATGATATATCTTAGTGAATGTCTTATTTTAGCAGATGAATACATATTTGTTCTATTTTTCAAGTTATTTCTATTTATACTTTTTTATATAGCCACCCGCGAAACCCGCGGGTCTATAGTCTAGTGTATATATATATATATATATATATATATATATATATATATATATATATATATATATATATATATATATATAGGGGCTTTATTTTTAGAACCCTGTTAAGTGCGGGAACTGCGAGAACTCCAATTTTGCATTAGAAAACATGCATGTCTGCGTATTAAGGTGTATGTAAGAAAACATACATGTTTTATATGAACATGCATGTTTTCTAATGCATAATTGGAGTTCTCGCAGTTCGGCATTTAACAGGGTTCTAAAAATAAAACCATTTTGCATTGATCTATTGCACTTAACAGGTTTTTATATAAACATGTATTATGTGTATTAAGATGTATGTAAGAAAACATACATGTTTTATATGAACATGCATGTTTTCTAATGCAAAATTGGAGTTCTCGCAGTTCCCGCACTTAACAGGGTTCTGAAAATAAAGATACAATATATATATATATATATATATATATATATATATATATATATATATATATATATATATATATAGGGGGCCATTCATGTGAGAAATCTAATTTTTGTGAGAACGCGAGAACTAATCCTAGCCACTCATTTTATCATTCTTAAACTTTGAACTAATCCTAGCCACTCATATATATAGGGGGCCATTCATGTGAGAAATCTAATTTCTAAATTTTTTTTCACATGTGACGAAAAAAAATTTCAGAAAAAAAAATTTCGAAAAAAATTTTTTCGGAAAAAAAATTCGGAAAATTTTTTTTTCGAAAAAAAAAAGATTCAAAAAAAAATTTTTGAAAAGAAATTATTTCGAAAAAAAAAAATTTCGAAAAAAAAAATTTGAAAAAAAAAATTTTGAAAAAAAATTCGAAAAAATTTTTTCGAAAAAAAAAATTTCGAAAAATCTTTTTTGAAAATTTTCGAATTTTTTTTTTAAATTTTTCAAAATTTTTTAAGAAATTTTTAAAAAGTTGATTAACTAATATTAGCTATTAGATTAAAGTTAAGGGAGGATAAAATGAGTGGCTAGGATTGTTTCTCGCGTTCTCACAAAATTTAGACTTCTCATTTGAACGCTTCACTATATATATATATATATATATATATATATATATATATATATATATATATATATATATATATATATATATATATATCTTTATATATATATAGAGTTAAGATCAAATATGAAGAATAATTAAAGTAAGAAGGATAGGAAGTAACCACAACCACACATTTCAGATGCACCTACAAAAGTGGATGCATCTTCCTTCAAATTTTCCCTCCTAATTTGAAATGTGTGGCTAGAATTACTTCTTACCATTCTTATTTTAATTATTCTTCTTATTTGATCCCTACCCTATATATATATATATATATATATATATATATATATATATATATATATATATATATATATATATATATATATATATATATATACTAGCTTTCAAAGCCCGCCCGATGGGCGGGCATGACTTATAAATATCGTTGGCATATTTTTCTATAGTGAAAGAATGGTGTTAAAAAATAGTTGGAAAGTGTACATGTTGAAAGAAAGGGTCGTAAGCTTATGAATATTGTTGAAATTTATACGTTAACGAAAAATAAGATATAAACCTATGAATTTTTACATTCAATGCATTAACAATGGAAAATAAATGAACGTTGAAAATTATAGAACAATTAAAAGTTACAAAGTGTAACAATTCACAATTTCAGGTTAACTTTTATTTCCGAAAATTTTACTATTCACTTTTACTATTCACTTTTCACTATTCATCTCAGAAATTTTTATTTCATATTCTCGTAAGTTAAACTATTTTAACGATAATCCGAGAGTTTGACGCTCGTCGGATCATTTCTGCAAAAATCACAAAGCCGTGTCCGAGATTTACTTTTAGGTTTAAACGTCCTTCCAGCATCCCGATATATCCATAAAACATTATAAACTATAGAAATATGATTTTCTATCATTTTATGACAATTCCAAAAGTTTTGGAATTTTACGTTTTTCAGTTCAGCGTTTTACGCGAATTACGCGTTTTAGACCCGTGTTTCCAGTTTTTAGCAGGGTTTTAGCACCCGATAGATCCTACCACTCATTTTATATTTTATTATGGACTATATTGACATGTTTATCAATACTTTCAAGTTCCATAATTTTACGACACCCGGTTTTACGTTTTGAGGCTTAATCATTTACGATTGACATTTCCCGGAGTCAAAACTAACCAAGTATCTTGGATAATACCAAGAAAAGTCTAACCCTTGCTCTCCAAGCTCATGAACCGCCCTAGGAGGGGGGAGTCACACCCATGTGGCTTCATCTCATGAATTTACCCCTAAATCAACACTTAATTACAACTTGGTCACCAAGTTGTAACACTTTCCTAGTAAGCTTCCTAACCTCCTCAATGGAACTATAAATACCCCCTCCCTCCCCTCTTATTGCCGTGCACCTCCAACCCCAAAACCCTTCCATCCTTAGCTTATTTCCTTCCAAATTCTAGCAAGGTTCAAGTGCTTCTTCAAAGTAGAAACCCTAGTTTGATCATAGGTTACCAAAACACTTCCATAACCTCATTTACTTGGTGATTTCTCTTGAGTTTGAATCCACTCAATTCACCTCAACCTTCATCATCCATCTTTCAAGAATACCAAGGGTAGAAAGGTTGCATGAAGTGAAAAGGGTTGAAGCAAGTCTATCAAAGTCCATTTCCTTACTTGTTACTCCTTTCTTTAATTAGAAAGCCAAAAGTTGTAAGCCTAAACCTAACATGCTTCTTGTTTATTTATCATGTTCATCTCATTTACATGTTATCTTTGCTATATTATGTGTTGTAATTATGTCCATGATGTATCATGATGAGTAAAAGATGTTGTTGTAATGAATTATTGAAACAAGTTACCAAAACAAGCAAACTAGTGAATATCTTGGTATAACCTGATCAAAATGGTAAAACTTTTATATTGGATTATTACATATTACAGTAGAGGACTTCAAAAGGAAACCATAGCAATTTGAACCACCTAAAACGAGTATACGAGTCAAAAGTTATGACGATTTGAAATTACCAAAACTTTACGGCAAAGCTGCCAAAACTTTCTGTTACAGAAACCTTAAACACGCAGAAAGAGGTATTTCTGGTCCGATTCATGAAAAAGTTAAAACACGAAAGTTGTCCGGAATCACGTTTTCCTTCAGGTATAAAGAAGCTCGAGCCTTGAAAACGCTTTCTGAGTGAGATATTTCTCAGTTTCTTAACAGCTATTTACATATATATAAGTCACTAGGTTATGGTTATACTTTAAAAGGAACAAGAGGTCTTATGACCAATAATCAAGACCACCACCATGGCTAGAGCCAAGGTTGAGTCTCATGACCATGGAACAAGGACCAAAGGTCATGGCTAGGCCATGACGAAATGACCATAACAACTTACATAGGCGTAAACATGAAACAATGAATTAGGCGATAACATGAACAAGCAATTTGGATCTACTTCACCTAAAAGGAAACCATGAGATATTACCAAGAGAAAATGGTCATTCAAGACTTATGAAACTACCCCTAATAACAATCTTCATGTACTAATAAACTTTCCTAAGTTTATTCAAATATCGGACATGTAACTTTTCGGATCAAAACTTATATCTATATATTTTATCAACTACTACGATAGTAGGGAGCCTCATGTGAGGAGTTCATTATGTAAGCCGTCGAGATGAGTTGTGGATTTACGAGTTAAAGTGTCCTGGCTCCTCGAACGCTTACTAACATGACTTCTGAATTATGTCGGCCCGAACGGTAGTAAACGATATACAAAACATACATGTTCATGAATCTTTCTATCAAAGACTTATACTATACATCATACCACATCATGGACTAAATGCAAGATATATATATAGGCACTCATTCATATTCTTTACTCCGATCCTAAGTCGTAACATTCTATTATAGGTTACTCATAGAAACCTTCGCGATTCGACCATCATATTCACTACTTGCTACTTAACTTAAGGTGAGTTCGTAGCCCCACTTTCTATTGTTTAACTATTTTACAAACCCATGGGGGGAATACATGCTATTATTTTTCTACTCGAACACAATGCTTTCTAATGTATGCTTCCCGACTATGTTTTATTGTCACTAAGTAACGATTGCCATGTTCGAAGTCCCTATATCATGAACCATTAGTCACTACCTATAGTGAGCGCGAATATTGTGAATAGATCTATTGGGATTGACGGATCCCATTTGTGTTGAACAACGATGAGTTCACACAAATGCACTATATTTGAGATTTAGCGGTATAAAGGCAAAAGTACCTTGATAGGGCTTCTATAATGCCAATTTTGTTGGTTCGATGTTAATGTTTTGGTTGCATGAGCTTAGTGAAATAAATAACGATTTTGTTTTCTAACTATAAGTGTGAGTCTATAGCTCACACTACGATTATTGTGTTCAAACGATTTAACTAAACTCTACGAATTCCACTCAACCTTTGTGTTGACCTCTCAAGCATGTATTTCAGGTTCATGACGATCAAGGATGGTACGGAAGGGCACGGATACTCAAGAGGGCTATAAACTTTATTATCATTCAAAAACTCACTTAATGTGATTTGTAAACATGGAACCAATTGGGACCTCATTTTGTAATCTCTGATATTTATATAATTTGAATGATAAATCTTTTAAAACGACTCAATTGGAGTTCGTTTTCTATTATTGTGACTATTGTGCCGTCAAGTAACACCCAGTTCGAATTCCGCTGCAACCATGAATTGGGGGTGTTACAGATTGGTACCAGAGCCATGGTTATAGAGAAACGGGTCTAAGTGAGACCTAAACTATAACCACAATTACAAGCAAAAACATTTTATAGCCTTCCGCTCTTCGTGCCTTCCATCCTCCAGACGATTATGGACTTATTATGCAAGTTAGGCTACATAAACATATTAGTATATTGCTATATATATGCTTGCCATATTTTGAGCAGTCCCCATAAACGATAGAATTATATTAACATTGTAATTCTTCTTATAGAAATCATGTGCGTACCCACTTCTCCCGATTATGTGCCCACTCTACCTAATAACTTCCAAGTCTTACCACCCTCACCCGAGTTCGGATTTGACTTCGTAAATGCCTTCGCTTCTGATGACGAAGAAGAACCTTTCGAAGATGCAACCGACGAAGAAGAGAATGAACCAATGCCAAATATTTTTGCATCGAATACTTCTAATTATTTTGAACAAAATTGGGTTGAGGCAGACTCCGAGGAGGATAACGAATACGAATATGTACTAGAGCCATTACCACCACCACTATCACTTCCATTTGATATCCCTACATGTGATGATTTGGATCACTCATTATGGATCGTACCTCGACCACCATTGATCCAACAAGAAAGTCAACATGAAAACTACAGCTTCTCAAACTTCATCGACTCGTACCTCTATGACACACCAAACCAAGAAGTTGCCGATCAATCAGAGCTGCTCAGACTTTCTAATCCACAATAAACTAGTGTGATGATACTAGTTAACTTTTGTACTACTAAACTGATTAGACTCAGTTAGTAAATGTTACGAAATCTAAGTATTAACTAGCGATAGTAAAAACGTTGTAATTACTAAACTGAAAGTATCAGTTAGTAAATTTTGAAGAAGCTTGTAATAGGTTTCGATTTTGTAAATCAACCAACGTTGTACGAATAAAACTCTTGTTTTATACTATCATGTGTTATGCCTTTAAATCTTCAACATTATTATTCTATCATTTCCTATCAAAAATCATGCTTATTTCACAACTCTCTACTTACAATGTATCTTTTGAACAATAGAATCATGGCGCCAAAGAAAAATACACCACCAACAATGACGCAAGCTGCCATCCGCAAACTGGTAAAGGATAGTGTCAATGCAACACTTATCACGGAACGAGCAGCCGTAGCTGCAGCAGTTGCAGCAGCTGCCGAAGCCGCCACAGCTGCTGGTGCTGCTGATGCTGCAGCAGCTGCTGATGTTCCAGCAGCCGCAGAAGCCGCCACTACTGCGGAAGCTGCTATAGCTGCGGAAGCAGCCAGAATTGCCAGTCTTAACCTTGGAGGACCGAACTCAACTACCCCTCCGGTGACCAATGTTATTACAGTACCAATGGGTTGCTCGTTCATTTCCTACTTGAAATGTGAACCCATCAAATTCAAGGGTACTGAAGGAGCTGTAGGTCTGACCCGCTGGTTTGAAAAGGCGGAGTCGGTGTTCTTGGTTAGTAAATGTACCGAGGGGGATAAAGTTCAGTATGCCACGAGTACTCTGTTGAATGAGGCGTTGTCCTGGTGGAACTCAATTGCCCAACCCATGGGCATTGAGAATGCCTAAAAAATTACTTGGGCTAATTTGAAACAAATGATGATCAAGGAATACTGTCCTCGCAGTGAAATACAGAAGTTGGAGGTTGAATTTTGGGATCATACGGTTAGGGGAAATGATATCATAACCTACAATCGTCGATTCCAAGAATTGAGGATACTTTGTCCAACAATGGTTTCCACAAAGGAAAAATTGTTGGAAAGGTATATCTGGGGACTTCCATCAAGCATACAAGGGCATGTAACTTCGGCAAATCCAAAGGAACTTGATGAAGCTATGCGGATGTCCCGCAGCCTCATGGACCAAGTAGTACGAATGACAGAAACCCGAAAGCAAAACAACCTCAACACCAACAACAACACCAACAACGCCAGCAATACCAATAACCCCAACAATTCCAACTACAGTAACAACAATAACAATAGGAACAACAACAACAAGCGACCATGGGATGGTAACCATGGAAGTAACAACAATAACAACAACAACCAAACTCAAAACAACAACCCGCAAAACAAAAGACAAGAGACCGCAAAGGCTTATGTGGCTGCACCAACTAGAGGCGCAGGGTATACCGGGAATGCTCCACTATGCAATAAGTGTAACTTCCATCACTCGGGTCCTTGCCCAGCTAAGTGTCGCAACTGTCAAAACACTGGACACCTTGCCAGAGATTGTAGAGTCAAGAATGTAGCTACTGGTAGCAACACACAACCGATAGTTATATGCTTCGGGTGTGGAGAAAGTGGACATTACAAGAACCAATGTCCCCAAAACCAAGGTCAACAAGTTGAAGAAAACCAAGATTGAGCATATATGATAAGAGGAGAAGGAGCTTATCAGAATCTCAACAACACTACAGAACGATGAAGTTTAGAAATTAGCAGTCATGTTTATTTACGCACTATGTTGTACTACGTGTATCCCTAGTAATGGGAGTTTTTATGACTTAAGAATATTTATTGTTCAATAAACGACTCTTTGTGATAATTCTCATCTATTGTACTTTCTATCTCCAAACCAATTTGATTGTTTAGCAGACTATTACCATTCTATGAGACTTACTCAGTTATCTTATAAACCATTCAACAAATTTTACTTCAAGCTAATTTGTTATCACTTTATTGTTTCACATCATTTTACTCCAAGATATTCTACCACCATCCTAGAAAAATCACTTCGTTGATACCACCCTATAAATCAATATCATGCCTTCATTTCCAACTTTCATCACAAACCACTAAATCTCAACATACCAAAATGAAGAACACAAACCTTCTTAACCTTCTCACCATCATCATCTTCACAACCCTTAATCCCACAAGCTCACTTTCTGATCTTGATGCACTTTTAAAGCTCAAATCATCCTTAGTTACACCACAAGCAACCTCATCAGCCTTACAGATTGAATACCATACGTGACTAAACCGAACATCACATTATCGGTCCTAAATTATACATAGCCTGATCACCTATGTCTAATTCAGGAGGGATCATGTTATGCTGGGAGCAGTCACCTGTATGTTTTCTTAGAAACAAACTTCTCATAAGTAACCTCATCCTACGCCATACACTGAAACGACAAATCAAACTACATCACTCTAATCCTCATAAATAACCACACCTCTTCATCGACACCACTCCAACATATGACACACACAGAACTTCGGGACGAAGTTCCCCGTAAGGGGTAGAGACTGTAACAATTCATAATTTCAGGTTAACTTTTATTCCCGAAAATTTTACTATTCACTTTTACTATTCACTTTTCACTATTCATCTCAGAAATTTTTATTTCATATTCTCGTAAGTTAAACTATTTTAACGATAATTCGAGAGTTTGACGCTCGTCGGATCATTTCTGCAAAAATCACAAAGCCGTGTCCGAGATTTACTTTTAGGTTTAAACGTCCTTCCAGCATCCCGATATATCCATAAAACATTATAAACTATAGAAATATGATTTTCTATCATTTTATGACAATTCCAAAAGTTTTGGAATTTTACGTTTTTCAGTTCAGCGTTTTACGCGAATTACGCGTTTTAGACCCGTGTTTCCAGTTTTTAGCAGGGTTTTAGCACCCGATAGATCCTACCACTCATTTTATATTTTATTATGGACTATATTGACATGTTTATCAATACTTTCAAGTTCCATAATTTTACGACACCCGGTTTTACGTTTTGAGGCTTAATCATTTACGATTGACATTTCCCGGAGTCAAAACTAACCAAGTATCTTGGATAATACCAAGAAAAGTCTAACCCTTGCTCTCCAAGCTCATGAACCGCCCTAGGAGGGGGGAGTCACACCCATGTGGCTTCATCTCATGAATTTACCCCTAAATCAACACTTAATTACAACTTGGTCACCAAGTTGTAACACTTTCCTAGTAAGCTTCCTAACCTCCTCAATGGAACTATAAATACCCCCTCCCTCCCCTCTTATTGCCGTGCACCTCCAACCCCAAAACCCTTCCATCCTTAGCTTATTTCCTTCCAAATTCTAGCAAGGTTCAAGTGCTTCTTCAAAGTAGAAACCCTAGTTTGATCATAGGTTACCAAAACACTTCCATAACCTCATTTACTTGGTGATTTCTCTTGAGTTTGAATCCACTCAATTCACCTCAACCTTCATCATCCATCTTTCAAGAATACCAAGGGTAGAAAGGTTGCATGAAGTGAAAAGGGTTGAAGCAAGTCTATCAAAGTCCATTTCCTTACTTGTTACTCCTTTCTTTAATTAGAAAGCCAAAAGTTGTAAGCCTAAACCTAACATGCTTCTTGTTTATTAATCATGTTCATATCATTTACATGTTATTCTTGCTATATTATGTATTGTATGGATGTCCATGATGTATAAAAATGAGTAAAAGATGTTGTTATAATGGATTGTTAAGATAAGTTAATAAAACAAGCAAACTAGTGAATTTCTTGGTAAGACCTGATCAAAATGGTAAAAATATGATATTGGATTATTACATATTGTAGTAGAGGACTTCAAAAGGAAACCATAGCAATTTGAACCACCTAAAACGAGTATACGAGTCAAAAGTTATGACGATTTGAAATTACCAAAACTTTACGGCAAAGTTGCCAAAACTTTCTGTTACAGAAACCTTAAACACGCAGAAAGAGGTATTTCTGGTCCGATTCATGAAAAAGTTAAAACACGAAAGTTGTCCGGAATCACGTTTTCCTTCAGGTATAAAGAAGCTCGAGCCTTGAAAACGCTTTCTGAGTGAGATATTTCTCAGTTTCTTAACAGCTATTTACATATATATAAGTCACTAGGTTATGGTTATACTTTAAAAGGAACAAGAGGTCTTATGACCAATAATCAAGACCACCACCATGGCTAGAGCCAAGGTTGAGTCTCATGACCATGGAACAAGGACCAAAGGTCATGGCTAGGCCATGACGAAATGACCATAACAACTTACATAGGCGTAAACATGAAACAATGAATTAGGCGATAACATGAACAAGCAATTTGGATCTACTTCACCTAAAAGGAAACCATGAGATATTACCAAGAGAAAATGGTCATTCAAGACTTATGAAACTACCCCTAATAACAATCTTCATGTACTAATAAACTTTCCTAAGTTTATTCAAATATCGGACATGTAACTTTTCGGATCAAAACTTATATCTATATATTTTATCAACTACTACGATAGTAGGGAGCCTCATGTGAGGAGTTCATTATGTAAGCCGTCGAGATGAGTTGTGGATTTACGAGTTAAAGTGTCCTGGCTCCTCGAACGCTTACTAACATGACTTCTGAATTGTGTCGGCCCGAACGGTAGTAAACGATATACAAAACATACATGTTCATGAATCTTTCTTTCAAAGACTTATACTATACATCATACCACATCATGGACTAAATGCAAGATATATATATATAGGCACTCATTCATATTCTTTACTCCGATCCTAAGTCGTAACATTCTATTATAGGTTACTCATAGAAACCTTCGCGATTCGACCATCATATTCACTACTTGCTACTTAACTTAAGGTGAGTTCGTAGCCCCACTTTCTATTGTTTAACTATTTTACAAACCCATGGGGGGAATACATGCTATTATTTTTCTACTCGAACACAATGCTTTCTAATGTATGCTTCCCGACTATGTTTTATTGTCACTAAGTAACGATTGCCATGTTCGAAGTCCCTATATCATGAACCATTAGTCACTACCTATAGTGAGCGCGAATATTGTGAATAGATCTATTGGGATTGACGGATCCCATTTGTGTTGAACAACGATGAGTTCACACAAATGCACTATATTTGAGATTTAGCGGTATAAAGGCAAAAGTACCTTGATAGGGCTTCTATAATGCCAATTTTGTTGGTTCGATGTTAATGTTTTGGTTGCATGAGCTTAGTGAAATAAATAACGATTTTGTTTTCTAACTATAAGTGTGAGTCTATAGCTCACACTACGATTATTGTGTTCAAACGATTTAACTAAACTCTACGAATTCCACTCAACCTTTGTGTTGACCTCTCAAGCATGTATTTCAGGTTCATGACGATCAAGGATGGTACGGAAGGGCACGGATACTCAAGAGGGCTATAAACTTTATTATCATTCAAAAACTCACTTAATGTGATTTGTAAACATGGAACCAATTGGGACCTCATTTTGTAATCTCTGATATTTATATAATTTGAATGATAAATCTTTTAAAACGACTCAATTGGAGTTCGTTTTCTATTATTGTGACTATTGTGCCGTCAAGTAACACCCAGTTCGAATTCCGCTGCAACCATGAATTGGGGGTGTTACACAAAGTTATTCATAAGAATATAGTATATGGTTAAATTTAAACGGCATCTTTCATTAGATTACAGTTTGAGTATTCATGTCTTTTAGAATTTAGTGTTGCCTTGAAAATCAAATCATAAGCCTCTTGAATGCATCTGTTAAGCTTTATTTGATCTGTATATGATCCCTTTTTGGTTTCCTATCACCATCCTCAGCATGTTCATGTAACTCATGATGGCTACTTTACTGATCTGCAAAAATTAACATAGAAGGAATTAGTTATTAATTTGAATAGTGTATTCGATTCAAATCAAAAGATCCCGAATTTAGTTATGTGTTACAAATCACCTTTTTGTAGGAAAATGAGAGCTCTCATTAAAAAAGGTTGGCCATACATGTGTAACAATAACATTTTAGCAACCTTACAACTTAAGATTAATAAAAAAAGATATATGCTTAAAATGTAGACATATCGACACCGATGTGCCTTTATTTTTTCTAATTGATTCCAGTTTCTAATCATCAAAAAGGAGTGGTAATTTTGAGAGCACTGGTCTGGGACTCGGCTCTGATTTACACGATTGTTTCAATTTTTTGATTTTCAGTAAAAAAGAAAATGGTAAAAATAGTCTTTCTAATATTTTCATTGAGTAGCTAAACTTTCCCTAGAATCATTGGATAATTGTTATAAAATCGAATTTTACATAAAATACCTAATCATGCTCATCTTGAATATTAAGTATAAGACCTAACAAAACCCATTAGACGATAAATACTTACCCAATTTAACTCATATTAACCAATGGGTCAATTCCAACACTTAGAAAGATAGGTATTAAAATATTTTTTCCATCTTTTTTGTACATTAAGATATGTTGTATTCATGTGTTCTAGGCTCTATCCGAGTTTCCCGTCCCTAATGAATGTTTTAATGTTTGGCTCCACATCATAATACCCCTATCTATTTTTTGAAAAAACACAATTACCCAAAATGTAACTGTTAAAGATCTTGAAGGTCACATGAATGCTAGGAAATGCTTTTAAAAGGCTATTATCAAGATATATAAAATTTCTTACTTATGTTGAAGCTGTATATATGGTCATTTAAGAACCAAGGTATTTTGTAGCACTAAATTTTAGTGCAAGGTATTTTCAACCTCGAATACCCCCATACTGTTTGAATTGCATTAAGATAGATCTACAATTGCTTGACTTATTTATTTCTTAGCTAATGTTACTTGTTAGTTGTCTCTAAAAAGGCTTATTTGCAATGGAAGTTAAAGGGAAAAAAATAATATGGACTTACTCGTAGTGGTCGCAACTGTTAAAGTCATGATATCGCGAGGTGATGGGACATTTCTGCTGAGCTAACACCGAGGCTTCAAGGTCACGTGCAATATCCATACCCATAGCCTTAGCAACTTCCACACATTGTGCATTATGGGTTCTAGTTTATTTTTTTTTTCTTTTTGATAAAAAACAATATGATTAACCGAACGCATCTAAAAAATTGACATTTGCTAAGAGCCTAAGATCAACAGCGTATTTAATGTTTATAAAATTTTTAAAATTCATTCAGAAAAGTGTTTGCAATTCATCCCAGATAATCCAACGTTTTGAGATTAGCTTAGTTTCCAGGTGTATGGGCGTATTCGAGGTTGAAAAAGATCATAAGCCAATGTTTGTGCTTATCAAGTCGAGCTTATAAGCTTATAAGTTCCAAAAAAAGAGTTTATGAGATTTTCAATTTTAAGTAAGGTCATAAGCGAAAAAAATATTCAATTGTGAGATCGGAAAACATTAACTTCAACAAAAGTGGATGAACTATTATACTTGATGGGTGTTTGGATTAGCTTAGTTTCCGGGCCTATGGGCTTATTCGAACTTGAAAAGGATCATAAGCCCACTTTTGTGGCTTATCATCTTATCAAGCCAAGCTTATAAGCTTAAAAAAATGAGTTTATGAGCTTTTCAATTTTAAATAAGCTCATAAGCCCAAAAAATAAGCTAATCGAAACATCCCTTAAGTAACATGTTACATACTTATGGTGCTAGCTTAAAGCATCATACATACCGGTTTCGATTTTGGGTGTTTGGAATAGCTTATGAGCCGCTATAGGTAACCATGCTTATAAAATGTGAATTCATGGTGCAGTTATTTCCGGCTACATTGAAATTTATAGACATAAACTATGAGAATTCTAGTTTCGGTTGCTAAAAACCAAAATTAACAAAGATGAACAAAGTTTCCAACTTTTATTATATCCAAGGTTATGATGTTCGGTCCCTTGGAGGAGAAGATTGCCATTGCTTGCGCTAAAATATTTATGCAGTGAATAAGGATTACTCACCACGTTTTGAGGTTGTAAGCGCGTCAGCTATAGTTCTCGTGTTTGTTGTTTCCAACACCTACAATCAAACTTAAGAATGAAGTCGTACAATTATATAATCATACATACATGTCTCCCAGCTGGAGTTTTACCCCCATGATATACGAACTTGAAGCAACTACTACAACAGTTTCCACTATAGACAATTCTAATTTAGTTTTTCAGTGATTCCGGGACTTAAGGAGCCCATTTGATTCAATTTAAATGAGTACAATATTTTTTTTCTTTTTAACTTAAGAAGATGTGTAATTTGTTTACCTTGTAAGAACAATTTGATCACGGTTGCTTTCACCTTGATTGTTACGCCTACCTATACAGACCAATAAGTTAATATCTGTCAAATTGATCACATAAAAAAATCTTTTATAATATATTAAATTTTAGTACCATGGATGAAGCAATAGATTCCATGTGTAGTTGTTTTAGGATAATGTTCACATAAGTAGTCTTCATTGTTGATTTTATTACAAAAAACTTAGTTTTATGCATATGTAATTTAATCTCTATTGAATACCTTCTATTGTTGAATATAAACCTGAAGTAGACTACATGTGTTGATAGCAATGGCTCCAGGAACTGAACATCAACTAACTTGTTACCACACTTGTAGTAGTTATCCAAAAGAATAGTTTTTTCTTTGTTTATGGACAGAAAAACTTTTTAGGAGTGTCTTGAATTAGGATTTGCAATTGTGCGAGGTTTTTTTAGTGACCTTGACAAAGTTTCAAGCCCATTTACTATCAACTGATATTCTTACTTTTCTTTATTATCACTGGAGTAGTAATCTGAATCTTTCAATAAGAAACATTTTTAATGTTGTGTGCTTCTAAACAGATTTTAGGAACATAATCGACCCATAATATGAAATCAAGAAACAAAGTATGAGATTGTATAGTGTCATAAAAATGCATTAACTAAGATCTATTATATTTTTAAATATGAGAGCAAGTTTATTTTACAACTTTCAGAACACCCATACACATCGGTAAGGAAATTTAATTATTTACATATAAGAATTCATTAATTCTTGCGTACATGATTCCAACCAAAGATGTGTACTTTTATAAATCAAATATTAAGTTCTATGCAAAGAAAAATACAATTGTAACAAAAAGTAAAACCAACGCTTGTCGTGTTCAACTTTACCTTGGCGCACAAATCGCACATGTTTAGCGTTTTGTCAGGAAGTGTGACCCTATTAAACATAAACTAACAACGTCATTTAGAGCAGCAACTTAAAAACCAGCGTAATTATATACGAAAAGAATAAGCATCAAGCACCAAAAGGAAACAACATACAAACACCACAAAGAAAGGAACCTATATTACAATGTAAGCAAGTGCAAATACAGTTACCAGCATGCAGATACAAAACATATTAAAACAAATAAGGACATAATCCAGTCACTTATACAACCACCGAAACCATAAAAGGATGCCAAAAAAGTACATCAACACAAAGACGTTAACCCATGTCGTTTCTCATACGAAAAGCTGCATGAATCAACAACGCAGTTACCTGAAAAACGTAAGCTACAAAACCGCCAAAAAGCTTCCGCTAGACGACACCACCCTTCCAGAACTGTGATTCATAAAAAAATGTGATTATTACCATGCCATTCATAGAAAATGGATTTCAATCTATTATTAAAAATATAGAGATCGTGAGGTGGTGAAAGAAAGAAAAGTCATCCATTGATACAAATACATTTTCTCTTTTTTTTTTTTTTCATATAAGAACCTTAAAAAATTGAAACGTGTAAATAGTGAAAATTTTAAACAATTTTTGTGGAAACAAATCAAAATCAAAAAGCAACTGTAATTGTAAACTTAAAAAAAAATCGGAATCAATAGAATCAAACCTTAAATCTGTGGTAACCAATTTAATGCCAAAAATCAATAAACAAATTATGAGCATTCATATTTCCCATACTCGTTGATGCTTGGTCGATCTAAAGATATTAGTGATGTTTATCTTTTTTTTTTCTCTGGCTGGATAATAGTTTTTGTGAAAGAGGTGAATACTTGTAAAATTTAGCAAATAACATAAATCTAAGAACTAAGTTATGAAGTTTCCTACTTTTAAGTTCATATCATATAAATCTCATAGCTTCCATATGAGGAGATAGCCGAGTTGGAAAACATACCTCTCATATATAATTGAGCACAAACGGATTTACTCTTTTTGTAATCCATAATTCGTTTACATTTCCAAGTGGGGCCTAATTCAAGAACATGTTCTTTGTCAGTTAGAATTCATTGCACCTACAACTATGTAAGCCAAAGCAAGCTGAAGCTTATTCAATAATTTAAAATATAGTAGCGACATAACCTTGTGCTACAAATCCTCCTAACGGACACTTCTCAAAATGATAAATGATCTTTTAATTTGTAAGTATATGATTAATTTCGAGTGTCCATTTGGAGAGTTCGTAAGCAAGCGTTTTATAGAATACATAACAACCAAAAAAAATGTGAGGATAATAATCCAATGTCTACACACGACTACACCATAGGTTCGATAGGTTCAATCATCCAGACTCCACTAAAATTACCGAATAAAGTAACTGTTTCATAATTAACTTTATGGCTTCAACATTATAGTAATTTTTTTTTTGAAAATTAACATTTCATGTCAACACAGCAGGAACTTGTTTTGATTTGAAAAAAAAAATAAAAATAAATAAATAAATAAAAAAGAAAAACCCGTTTGACACAGCTAACCCGCTCATTTTTCTGATTCTATACACAACAATCATTCATGGCTATGCAACTTACCCAATATCATGTCTATTAGTGAAGGTGTTATCTCAAACTTTATGGAATTAAGAAAATGGATCCCTTAAATCATAGAAATCCAAGCTTTACCAACAATCAAATCCCAATTTAATTAATCATCAACACATTTATTCTTGATTTTGAAATCGACAAATCATGTAAACCTAACAACGTGACTCTCGTAATGACACAACTTGATCCATACGATACATGAAAAAATATAACTACATGAGATAGTACCTTTTGCCTTGAACAAACTTCGCTCAAAAAACAATAAAGTACGCTTCCTTTTCGTGTCCTCGGTGAGCGCTTATATGTGGATAGCTAGAAACCTGTAGGTTGAATTAATGAAACACCTAAAGGGTGTTATATCATATATGAAGTTCTTTCTCTTATATGTAATACTTAAAAAAAACTAATAACTCACGCAACCTGAAAGACTTTCGGGGCGTCATCTGTCTTCAAAGTTCAGTCATTTCCTTTTAGCACAGATATCATTTTTGATCCATTTGGTTCTTGTCCTTCGGTATTGTGACAACCAAACTGAGAATCACGTTCGCCACTTGTACCCACAACACTCAAAATTTTGTTCCTCCAAGATCCAATGGAGGATACCGCGTCCCTACTCACTGCAATAGGAAAATGTATTAACAATTACATTGATGAGTACACAGCCAATTTAACAATATATGACAGGGGTCGTATATTACTCTGATCTAAAGTGTCTATATTTTATTTTTTTTACCCAAACGTCCTATATTAATCTGCTTATATTTTGTTTTTCTTATCATATCTGTTCGAACTATACTTGTAGTCCATTATTCTTTCCCAATATCGAAGCCAAAGCAGACCTAACTTAACACCTAAGATGCCCCTAAAAGGCAGTCTTACGTACTCGAAAACGCAACATACCTTGACTCAAAAGTACAACCGAAAAGACACAAAAGTGAAACTTAAAGTAACATAATACAAAAGATAGACTTACCTATTCTATATTGTAGTGTGCAGCCTTGCTTCTTCCATAATCTCTGTGAGAACCCAACAACCTTAAAGACACAAACATGTTGAATAATTATTCATATTAGGCAAATTAATCAAGTTAATGACCTTTTGAGGGTTCCTTGTAGATTCTGATACAACCGATCCGCATACCTCATTCCTCCCACAATTTCCTTCCTACACAGAAACCAAAAAAACACATATTCTTTAAAAGAATCCATCTTCAACTAATAGGCTTTTTCGACAAAGTAAAGCAATTATCATTTAACTTATACCTGTACTCGCCGGCGTTCAGATATTTTTGTATCTCAGGCAAAACTGAAGAATTAAGCTCTTTGTCAATTGGCTTGTATCTGTAGTATACGTTAATAAAGACACAAATTACATTTACATATAACTATATAAGACACTATATGCTGTAATGTGAGAACCGTCACCTTATCTAGTTAGTCAACTTTGGCTATTGACCCGACATTTCGAAATTGAGTTAGACTTATGTGCATACGTGATTCATGAGGGATAAAACAAGAGAAATTCTAACGTTGAGAATAAGTATTTAGTCATGAATATGTATTATATTCAAATAATTATATGACCTCAAAAGTTCAAATGACTCGCATGTTAAATTCATATATACTCGGTCCTCAACTCCCCATCAAATTTCATTTTGTATGACTATTTGGTTTAAGATACTTTGATATAACTACATGCTCATTATACACTCCTTTCATAAATATCTAAAACAAAGTTAACTTATGTTTGGATGTACATACTAAATTAACATATCATATTAAGTAATATAAAAAGGGATTAATAAACTAAATCACAATAACCTGATTCAAACTTTAGTCCCACGTTCTTTGTACTTAGCCAAACATACTCACACCTAGCTATCCCTTTCATTTCGGTGAGTTAGTTTCCTACTACCTCTATAAGCACGACGCTCCTCACACACATAAATTCAACTCACACCCTAAACCTAAACAATTCTGAAATCAAGTGTGGCGGTTGGTTCCTAGATCAAAACACATCAAACATAACTGAGTTACGGTTTTCTAGTTCGAGTGCGGTTCGGGTTGTGGCTCGTGGTTGGATTTGGGTTAACATTTTTGGTTGCTGGTCATAGTTTCAAGACTGGTACGTACGTGTAGCTGATCATGTACGTTCAGGTTTAGGTACGGTCGTGTCTCATTGATTCCTGGTGATTGTTCCGTGTTCGTGTTTCGGTTTCGATCTATTCACTTTCAGTCTTGAGGTAATCCTCAAACCATCTGTCAATACATAACCATGCGTCACTTATAACTATTAAATCAATAAATCTTTTTTTTTTTATGTTAATATATGGTATATATGTTTAACCGCATAAAACTATAATCATGCACGGATGTTATATTAAAGCATTAGCAGATGAACAAACTAAAAGTCAAGTTAAAAAAAAAGAATAAACCTTGTACTAATTTGGCTAATGAGATTTAGTGAAAGTATAAACTAATATGCATGTTATTTTGGCGTAGAACTAGAACCGAATGCCATGTGTTCATGCACACACCTGGAATTGGTATTGCGAATTTATTTCTAACTATATATACTATAAGGCTAATAAAGAAGAAACTTTACATGCATTTTTTTTCAAACATATATAATTGGTCATTGATGCATATATGATATATACTTATATATATACCAATTAGTTATTCGTTTCGAACCTGAACTTATCGAGTACTTATAGATTTAAATTGTGTCTAATAAAATCATATGAAATAAAGATAGAGACGTGGTTGGCTTCTCGGAAAATATTTCTAGTAAGAAAAGGTATGTTATACCTTCTAAATGATTTATACCTTCTAAATGATCTTATGATTTTACACAAATAGCATCTATTGCATTTTACACATGAAAATCTTATACTTCGTCCATTACTGGTTTCGTTAATAAAAGTGTTTTTAGCACTAATCCTTTTCAAAGTTAAGTTTTACTTTAATCTTTTATATTCTAAATCAAGTTACTTATATATTACAAATAACTCAATTGCAGATTGTCAACATAAGTACTACGACTTTAAGTAGCTAGGAATTTTGAAGAGGCTTAGGATAACAGGAACACTCAAATTAAGACCTTTAGGAATATCTGTTTATAAACTTTATTATAGACATGTAGCCATTTTTCCTAAATACACATGTGTAATCAGTAAGCTAATGAATGGTCATATGCATGGAAATTACTCAAATACACTTATACAAATGAATTAATGACGCAAGTAAATAAGTGCTAATAAATATATAATAATCCATCATGAGAGAAGTAGTGAGTCTATCACTAATTAATAATTGGTTTCCCAATTCTTATAGATTGGTCGAAGGAGTAATAAGTTGATCACTATTATCGAGTGTGCGTTGATTTCTTAAGATTATTTTCTTGGACTTGTGCACTTATCATCATTCGTTTCAAGGTGAGTTTTTGTGGCCCCTTTTTACTTATGTTTTACTTGGGGGAGAATGATACTCAAGAGTTGTTTTCCTTCTGTGCTCAAACTTTTACGTTACTTGGACAAGTTATTGTGCTTATGACTGTGCTAGGTGCATTAGTGTTATCTGTGTGATCTCATGTCATGGATTAATTTCCACTTGACATATATCTGTGTGATCTTATGCTGTGTGGTCTCATGTCATGATTGACATGGGAGTACTCATGTGTTAGCTCCAGCCGGTAGGCATGCATGTTGTACACTATATACTTTCGGAAATGAAGAATGTGAATTTGGATCGTGGGCACGTTCCGTCCCATTTATTGGTTGGTTATGTTGTACTAATTGCCCTATGTTTTATTTATATGCACACTTGTCCTAAACATTTATTCATGGCAAACTGGTTTATGTTTACCTTAAACCCACGAACTCACCAACTTTATGTTGACATTTTAGAGTATCATTTTAAGGTGATCGATAGTGATTTATTGAAGGCGTTTACATTTTGAAGTTACACTGTATTATCATTTCAAAGACCGAGTTGACCTGGCCAAGACGTTTTCTAAAGACTTATCATTTGACAAGATTAGGACTATTGTTTTCATTATTCATTATTGTAATAAATCCTTTATGTAACATTGTCGGTTATTTCTTAAATTAATATATGGTGTTGTTCTACTATCTTTTGCGATGGTTACATTTCGTTGCACCTCGTGTTTCCGCTTCAAGCGGGGTGTGACAGAATGGTATCAGAGCCGAAGGTTATAGAGAATGCCGGTTTTTCTAAAATAAAAACCCCAACTATAACCAAACTAAAGCTTTTCCTAAAACCCCGAACATGGTACGAGTTGGTTAGCCCGAGCTTTTCATCGTTTTTCCTAAATTATGCATAGCCTGATCAACTATGCGTAATTCAGGAGGAATCATGGAATGATGGGGGTAGTTACCTTGAATCATGTTTGGTTGGACACAAACCCTAGGTCACCTGAAATTGCATCAGTCGTGTGAATGTGTCTTTGCATTATATGCTTGATTTTCGTATCTGTGTTGTTATGCATTCTATATGTAATCATTTACGTGTTACATCCTGTCCCACTACTAGAGTTTAAGGATGCCTTTGTTCCTGTCATGTTATGTCTAGTTTGTTACATTGTGCTTTTAGTATGCCTTTATATAAGTAGTGCTATCGGTTAACTATTTTAGATGCATCCCAACAATGCGTTATTGGAAGATCATATTGATTTTTTAGAATGCTATATAGATTAATCTATTTTTGCTATTCTGAACATTAATTTAATGACCAAGTAATTATTTTCCTATACCTTTGGATCATATGCCTCGTATCCCCATACCTTTCACTTTGTGAGCAAGCTTGAATACATTTTGATATGAGATTATCAATAACAAGATATCACGATAAAACACATTCTACGATGAACAACTTTTCTTAACTCATTCCACTTGATAAGAACCTCTTATTGGTGGAGAAGTGTCGAATTAAATAATCAATGTAAAATTACTCTATAGTATTGCACTCTTTCCTGAATTCTAGACAACTTAGTCACTTTTCAATACGATAACACTTTTGCATTGGAATATCAATAGACTGTAAGTTACCACAAGGATTTTTGATATCTAAGCTATTACACCTGATCAAATCAAACATCTTTCGACATAGTATCTGATTGAATTATACATTTTCAGACCACTAATACAACAATTTCAAGATCATTATACATCTTAGTGCTGCTTATGCGAGTTGAATAATTGAACTCATGAGCTTCAACCAATAAGAAAATTATGAGCATAACCAAACATTAATACCTGGAATCTATTTTTTTAACCTTTTTTATACATTGATCAATAATTTCAACTAGTCATACATGCCTAACTAGACCTTCTTCCTTGATGATTTCACTTCAACAGACTTCCTTTAAATTCCTATTATATCAACCATGAGACACATAGTTATGTCTATTCTTATTATTCGGGCTCTAATTAATAGCTTTCACTCTTTTCGACTCATGAAGATCGCAACTCCATTTACTTTTTTTTTTTATGATGGAAGAAGGTATAGCCTTCGTAGAATCTTTATTAACCTCATTCACTATATCCGACTCAGTATGAGATCTTTCCCATGAAGCATGTACAAAAGATCTTCGTGGTCAGTATAAATAAAACACCCAATACCATATGAGGTGAATCTATAATTTCAAAGCAAGTCTACGACTGCCAAATCCATGGCGCGAGTTAGATATCTTTTCTTTTGTTACCTTGATGCATAACCACTAACTTTCTTCCATTACAACGATACACGACTATGATTCTTGTGATGTGTTACAAGTTACGACAAAACTCTATATGAAATCAGGATTTACTTCATCCTTACACACTACATGACTCAAGAAACATATTGAAAACAACGAACCACCTTTTCTAGTAACTCTTGCAATTACCTCATTAGATCTTGTATCTTTGAAGTATCCATTCAATCATGTTGTCTCCAACAAGTCATCACTGACTTTAGCAGAACATCTTTTCATAATAAGCACATCGAAAATCCTTTTCTTTTTCAGTTATCACATACGCCAAATAAGTTGAACAACATGACTTCACCCAGTAGGTAATCTTCATAACATATATCATTTTTTAAACCTCCACTTCTACAATTTTCATAGTCAGTAATTGTCCTTTTTATTCATAGATACAACCGTAAAGAATCCTACTAGCACATACTATTTCTGCCTTGATTCTTGGATAATAAATTCGCCTAACATATGTAAACCTATTGGACTTAACTCATAATATGTTAATGGTATTGGACCCAATAAGCAAACTTGGACTGAAATCTTTGGTAAAATTTGACTAATCGGGCTAGTTGGCCCAATATGAAAACCAATAAATGTAAACTTGAAAGACCCGAACACTTGATAAATTGATTACGACGGATTAATAACGGTTGAGAGTTATTACTTTCAAACATGACTAGTTAAAACATGAAATTTAAACTATAACCATCTATATAGATAACTTAATACACATTTAGAAAATCATCGTTTAAAAATAAATAGTTTAACCTAAAACATTTTTTTTTAATTAAACCCGACTAAATAACAGAAGGAAAAATTTATTATTCCGATAAAAAGACGAAAAACTACATTTTTACAAATTATAAATGGGCATTTATCTAACAACTTTTTATGAGCAATTGTTTACATCCACAAATTCTACAATTATCATTTTATCAAAGTTTATTAAATTACATTTCACGTGGTAACAGAAGATACAAAATATCTTTTAGCACCAAAGCTGCGAGTGCAAAAAAAAAATGTTATTAACGAGAAACGTACCTAACAAACACCAGGCGCTTCCTTGATTCCTCATCAGTCATTTCAAAAGCTCATCTTTGTTGCCTTAGATTCTTCATTCTTTTTGTCATCTTGACCATTTCAATATCAACATATATCATCGCCATTTCATTTTGATCAATACATAGACTTCAGTGTGGCCACAAGAAACATAATATTCACAAATTAATTGTATGGTGCCATCTCAAGCAAAGAGATCGGATCTCCTGCACTGGTAATAAGTGTTCGTGCCAACTTTACATCATTTTTTTTTCTCATTTTGTGCAAGTAGGTAAGAAGTGATATTCTCCTTCCTATCTAATGTGAAACCGACTCTTGAACTTCTGGATCCATTACTCACCCTTTTCCACTATTGTAATCTTCTGGTTTAATTTCAAGCGACTTGTTTTATTCTTACCAACAGCTGTAACTATTTCTGCTGCATACACATTTTGTTTGGGCACTGCAATTCTTGCAAAGTATTCTGAATTTTGATGCAGAATGTAGATAAAACGACATATTTTTCCTCCCATGATAGATACTTGATAACTTGGTAAAAATTCTTTACGTACATCATAATTGAATTATTTCGTAACTTCAAATTTTGAAAACCTTCCTCAAGCATATCTGTATAACCTTGTGGACAAAAACTTATTCCTCTTCGTCTTTGCCAAAATTTTCTCAATACGATCTACTTACTTTACCTGACTTTCTTCACTAATCTCACCAATTTAAGTTGTTGAAACCTACTTGTGATTTTGTCTTGGGGCAAACCCTCTGAAAATTATGCATACACCATCAAATCTAATCACTCAATTGTTACAGATCTTCATTGGGATCCTCATTACAACATTCACTCAATTGCAATAAGAGCAACTGGAGTAGTTCACTCAATTATAATTAACTAGGTCGTCGGATCTGGATTAGCAACCTCATTAGCGAACTTTTCAACCTAATCAAGAACATCATTTCTTTGTTAGAACATCCTCAAAATCTTGGTAGTTAAAATGTGTTGAGCCTTAAGAAATGCCTTGCCAAGGATTAACTAATTATCATCCTATAAGATGCTATGAGAAATCAATCAAAATATTTATTTGGAAAGTTTGACGAACTAGACAGAATAAGATTCCGATATTAGAAGTTGTTGAAGTTGAGTAAACATGAGAAAAAAAATATATAAAAAAAATTATTGTACAAAATCCTAATACCTCACTCATATTCGGTAACAAAATCCTTAGTAGTAGAATCGATTGAATTTCGGGACGAAATTCTTTCTAACGTGGTGATACTGTGAGAACCGTCACCTTATCTAGTTAGTCAACTTTGGCTATTGACCCGACATTTCGAAATTGAGTTAGACTTATGTGCATACGTGATTCATGAGGGATAAAACAAGAGAAATTCTAACGTTGAGAATAAGTATTTAGTCATGAATATGTATTATATTCAAATAATTATATGACCTCAAAAGTTCAAATGACTCGCATGTTAAATTCATATATACTCGGTCCTCAACTCCCCATCAAATTTCATTTTGTATGACTATTTGGTTTAAGATACTTTGATATAACTACATGCTCATTATACACTCCTTTCATAAATATCTAAAACAAAGTTAACTTATGTTTGGATGTACATACTAAATTAACATATCATATTAAGTAATATAAAAAGGGATTAATAAACTAAATCACAATAACCTGATTCAAACTTTAGTCCCACGTTCTTTGTACTTAGCCAAACATACTCACACCTAGCTATCCCTTTCATTTCGGTGAGTTAGTTTCCTACTACCTCTATAAGCACGACGCTCCTCACACACATAAATTCAACTCACACCCTAAACCTAAACAACTCTGAAATCAAGTGTGGCGGTTGGTTCCTAGATCAAAACACATCAAACATAACTGAGTTACGGTTTTCTAGTTCGAGTGCGGTTCGGGTTGTGGCTCGTGGTTGGATTTGGGTTAACATTTTTGGTTGCTGGTCATAGTTTCAAGACTGGTACGTACGTGTAGCTGATCATGTACGTTCAGGTTTAGGTACGGTCGTGTCTCATTGATTCCTGGTGATTGTTCCGTGTTCGTGTTTCGGTTTCGATCTATTCACTTTCAGTCTTGAGGTAATCCTCAAACCATCTGTCAATACATAACCATGCGTCACTTATAACTATTAAATCAATAAATCTTTTTTTTTTTATGTTAATATATGGTATATATGTTTAACAGCATAAAACTATAATCATGCACGGATGTTATATTAAAGCATTAGCAGATGAACAAACTAAAAGTCAAGTTAAAAAAAAAGAATAAACCTTGTACTAATTTGGCTAATGAGATTTAGTGAAAGTATAAACTAATATGCATGTTATTTTGGCGTAGAACTAGAACCGAATGCCATGTGTTCATGCACACACCTGGAATTGGTATTGCGAATTTATTTCTAACTATATATACTATAAGGCTAATAAAGAAGAAACTTTACATGCATTTTTTTTCAAACATATATAATTGGTCATTGATGCATATATGATATATACTTATATATATACCAATTAGTTATTCGTTTCGAACCTGAACTTATCGAGTACTTATAGATTTAAATTGTGTCTAATAAAATCATATGAAATAAAGATAGAGACGTGGTTGGCTTCTCGGAAAATATTTCTAGTAAGAAAAGGTATGTTATACCTTCTAAATGATTTATACCTTCTAAATGATCTTATGATTTTACACAAATAGCATCTATTGCATTTTACACATGAAAATCTTATACTTCGTCCATTACTGGTTTCGTTAATAAAAGTGTTTTTAGCACTAATCCTTTTCAAAGTTAAGTTTTACTTTAATCTTTTATATTCTAAATCAAGTTACTTATATATTACAAATAACTCAATTGCAGATTGTCAACATAAGTACTACGACTTTAAGTAGCTAGGAATTTTGAAGAGGCTTAGGATAACAGGAACACTCAAATTAAGACCTTTAGGAATATCTGTTTATAAACTTTATTATAGACATGTAGCCATTTTTCCTAAATACACATGTGTAATCAGTAAGCTAATGAATGGTCATATGCATGGAAATTACTCAAATACACTTATACAAATGAATTAATGACGCAAGTAAATAAGTGCTAATAAATATATAATAATCCATCATGAGAGAAGTAGTGAGTCTATCACTAATTAATAATTGGTTTCCCAATTCTTATAGATTGGTCGAAGGAGTAATAAGTTGATCACTATTATCGAGTGTGCGTTGATTTCTTAAGATTATTTTCTTGGACTTGTGCACTTATCATCATTCGTTTCAAGGTGAGTTTTTGTGGCCCCTTTTTACTTATGTTTTACTTGGGGGAGAATGATACTCAAGAGTTGTTTTCCTTCTGTGCTCAAACTTTTACGTTACTTGGACAAGTTATTGTGCTTATGACTGTGCTAGATGCATTAGTGTTATCTGTGTGATCTCATGTCATGATTGACATGGGAGTACTCATGTGTTAGCTCCAGCCGGTAGGCATGCATGTTGTACACTATATACTTTCGGAGATGAAGAATGTGAATTTGGATCGTGGGCACGTTCCGTCCCATTTATTGGTTGGTTATGTTGTACTAATTGCCCTATGTTTTATTTATATGCACACTTGTCCTAAACATTTATTCATGGCAAACTGGTTTATGTTTACCTTAAACCCACGAACTCACCAACTTTATGTTGACATTTTAGAGTATCATTTTCAGGTGATCGATAGTGATTTATTGAAGGCGTTTACATTTTGAAGTTACACTGTATTATCATTTCAAAGACCGAGTTGACTTGGCCAAGACGTTTTCTAAAGACTTATAATTTGGCAAGATTAGGACTATTGTTTTCATTATTCATTATTGTAATAAATCCTTTATGTAACATTGTCGGTTATTTCTTAAATTAATATATGGTGTTGTTCTACTATCTTTTGCGATGGTTACATTTCGTTGCACCTCGTGTTTCCGCTTCAAGCGGGGTGTGACATGTAAAATTTATACCATCTGCCTATTAGTAATGTTAGAAATCTTCTCATTTGGCGGGTCTACATCAAAACTGAAATACTTGTATGTACACAATATATATCGAGAAACATAAATAAAATTGCTTTAACTTTGGAATAATATGATTCAGTTATCAAAGGAGTGAAATATTACTATAACATGTTGTAAATTGGTGATATCATTGGCTTCTTCCAGCATACAAACCTGAGAAATTCCAGCATTATTCACCAAATGATCCACATCACCCATTCATTCACACAATAAGCATTTTCAAATAATGATAGAATTTTATATAGAGATGAGAAGCTAGTATCTCCTACATCGATTCAAGTCAAATTCAAAAACTTGCTTGATGCATAGTGAAATCAAAGTAATTCCCGTGTTTGTAGGAAGACTACTGTTAATTCCCATGATTTTGCAACTAATACAACTGTGTAAAGGTGTTCGAATACTACTGTTAATTCCCAGCTATCAGTTTATTTGCGAAAATATTTATTGATACCATCGAGGACTTACGGTGAGAATTGCACTCATTGTTGCTGTCATGATTGTTGAAGGTTCGTTTGGTATCACTTATCATGTTCCTGTGATAACAATTTAAAACTTATTGTGATTAGAAGCGAAACTTTCTCAGATTGTGCTCAAACCGATATGAATCTAACTTCTAAAAAAATATTTAAAACCCCCAACAAACTTATAGCTAATAATAATATGTTACTGATCTAACCAACCCACTTGATCTCAACCGCACATCGTCATTACCGTCAATCACAGTATGTAACAAATACCTATTCCTATGATGATAATCTGCCAACAACAACCTATACCCGAAATGTAATACGCAAACAACGGGATGTCTAGATAACAGATCCTAGAACCCCCAACAAACTTTATAACTGTAAAAGCCATCCTTCTAATTTGCATTCTCGTTTTTCTAATTGCAAACCACTACCTTTGAAAAGGGCGGTATCTTTAAAAAAAATAAATGCTCATCAAAATAGCCGAGTATTATGGGTTCTAAATGTTAAACCATCAAGTGAATATATCACAAACATACCCATATATTTCCTCTGCTGATTTGTACGTGTCCACCTGCAAGTGAGCCCGTGGCAAGTTCCCTAATAGCGATTTCTTAAGTGTTGCTTGAAAGCAATTATATCTGCTCCTCGACACGGCCTGCTAAGACAGAGATAAATAATATTATTCAATAAACAAACTATCCCTCCAATACTTTTAATTATATACACATAATGTATATAATCAACTCAGCAATGCGGATATAAGCACAACGAAATCAACTCTTCTGATGAACAACTACTTGATGAATGTCCATTTCTTTCAGCATGACAGACCTGCCTCCACAAAATCGACATGTCACAAAAAGACCTAAGATACACTCTGAAGACTGTTGTTGCACCTAAAATAAGCAAGACCAACATTTAGTCAACAACACTTGGAAAGAAATATCATTTACAGCACTGAGTACTGACAAAACAGATATATCTACGGATCAAGCACAACCTGATGAATGACCCATGTATAGGTAAATAGGTCAAAGTTAGCACACCTAATTATAAGATATAATTGCTTACCATCTGTGTCTTCTCAAGGATGACCCCACACGGACAAGTTAGCGACTCGTGAAACACTTTCATACGTTTTTTAATCTCTCCACATGCAAAGCAAGTCCACATTTCCCACAATGAACATGAGTCCAGATGGATGTTTTTTCTGCCATTATAACAAACTCATGTTATCATCTTTAACAAATCTTGCAACATGGTTAATTTGTTTAAGTGATTTCTCAGAACGTTTAGAGATGCCAAACCATGAACAGCACACTTCCCAAAATGATCAGATTCCACCGAGACCAGAAGCTTATTAAGATCACGAACCATCTATAAATGGAAAAACTTTGTTTAATGCTCAAATTGTCCAAAGGCTGGATTCTCATCATGTTGCAAATGAGGAAGTACATCAGAGTTTGCAGCAAATTTCTTCTCAGTTTCATGACTCTCTAAGGTTAAGTCGTAACGACCATGACAATGCAAATAAAGGAAAAATTGCTACCACAGAAGAGCTCGTTTCTGCTGCTAGTGAGTTGATAATATCAGTTCATGTGTGATCCTGACTATAATGAGCATGAGGTTGTTTTCTCAAGACTTTCTTATTGGTGTATATATTAACTGACAAAGCCTTCTTTTATAAATTTTCGTAATTGCTTTATAGTTTGGTAAACACACACAGTAATTATTAGTAGAAAATAAGTGTTATGGCTTTTATACCTATGATTACTATTTGACATAAATAATGAACCAAATGTACAAACCTTATTATTTATCGATCCTAGGATGCCTGGAGGAAGTTGTTCTCTTTCACTCCAAGTTACACCACCATCGTATGATCTCTTCATGCAGCCACTCCACCTGAAACAAAAATGTGATCGATATTTTTTTTTTGAAATCATAGTAAGCAAAAGGGTATAATCACATAAGGTGTAGTATGAGAGAAGCAACAATTATGATAATTCAAACACATACTTTTGAACTTCCTGCCCGATCTTATAGAAGAGAAGCAACTCATTGGAGGGAAGCTTAAAAAGTGGAAGGGTTCCACATTGGAACGTCTTCTTGCTCATCTACAATAACAGGGGGTTGTCATCAATGCCTACTTATGTGCACTTTAAAATAAGAACACGAACCATGCGTTTACAGCTTACTTGCACATAAAGTTCTGGAGTTATTGCTAATGTGAACTAAAAAATCAGCACTCCACCTGAAACAAAAATGTGATCGATATTTTTTTTTTGAAATCATAGTAAGCAAAAGGGTATAATCACATAAGGTGTAGTATGAGAGAAGCAACAATTATGATAATTCAAACACATACTTTTGAACTTCCTGCCCGATCTTATAGAAGAGAAGCAACTCATTGGAGGGAAGCTTAAAAAGTGGAAGGGTTCCACATTGGAACGTCTTCTTGCTCATCTACAATAACAGGGGGTTGTCATCAATGCCTACTTATGTGCACTTTAAAATAAGAACACGAACCATGCGTTTACAGCTTACTTGCACATAAAGTTCTGGAGTTATTGCTAATCTGAACTAAAAAATCAGAATTGAACGAATTTGTTGATTTACACCTAAGATCAAAAGATGTTGCTAACTTTATTAATACACTTACAGAATATTTACCTTTAGCCATAGGTGTTATCACATGATCGTCTATTCCTAAAGTACCACGATTACCAAAGCTTCACAACTCCTTTGTTTCCCCTGCCTCCAGGCACCTTAGAATAGATTTGATTGGAAGGAGGGTGACGAACAAATACAGTGGTTTGACTAAATATTAAGATCAAAAGATGTTGCTAACTTTATTATACACTTACAGAATATTTACCTTTAGCCATGCAAGATTAGGTGTTATATCATGATCGTCTATTCCTGAAGTACCACGATTACCAAAGCTTCACAATAACTTTATTGTGAAATAGTTGGCTCCGTGATTTTTGGTTGGATGAAGATTAGGGTTAGTTGGATTTAGGGTTGCTGTTGTTGCTGCGATTTTGAATAGATTAGGGTTCTGACGATACCGAATGTTGAATGAGAAGAAATCTATGTGTTTAACCCATTAAATCCGGCTTTAAACATGGTAATAGATATAGTAAATCACAATTTGAATTAGGCAAGCAGGTAATGTTTATGTCAGTTAATTAATATTGTTTTGCAATGATATATCACAACTTGTGACTTGGTCTAATGGTTGAGGCTCTTGTTAGTGGATGACCAGCCGAAGGTTCAAATCTTGTACCATTCTTTTTTACACGAATTTAATTTGAATTCGAATGCTGTAAATGTGATGACATGGAGATATATCAATGCGAAATTAATTATAAAAATATAAAATAAATTATAAAAATTGTTGTGATGACATGTCTGATGACATGGAGATATATCAATGCGAAATTAATTATAAAAATATAAAATAAATTATAAAAATTGCTTACATGGACAGATTGTGATGACATGTCTGATGACATGGCTGATAATGAATTACTGGGCATTGAGGTGGCATTATGACGTCATATGCCTCCTGTTATATATAATGTATATATATATATATATATATATATATATATATATATATACACACACACTTCTTGATACCAAATCTTTCTTGTAAATTACTTTGCTATGTCAATATATCAAACATACTCATTCATCATATCGCCAGAAACCTTTTTCAATATATGTTGTGGTTTATAGTCTATCATTTCCAACAGGATTATGTCAAAATTGTATTCTAAAGCTTTAACAATGAGGTTTGGTGCGTGCTATTATCCAGGCAGGGACGGGCATACTTTTTTTTTTTTTTTTTGAAAGGCAGGAACGGACATGCTTAAGGCGACGTGCATACCTAATAATCATCATCACTATCGTAAAAACAATTTTTTTTCTTTACATATTTCAAAGTTTAACACTAAGTGCATACCCATTTCAAATTTCTATATAACAGTGCATACCTTGTGACAAATTTGTGCGTCTGCCATTGCATCCAGGGCCGTTCTTGAGGGTGGCCGACCGCCCACGCCCAGTTTTTGTCGCCCCAAATTTTTTCGGCGCCAAAAAATATATTCAATGCATAAAACTACAAAGATGTTATTTATATAAGAGTAAATTACATGGATGGTCCCTGTGGTGTGTCAAAAGTAACAACCTTCGTCCCTCGAAGTTTGAAGTTGCACTGGTAGTCCCTAAGTTGGTAAACAAATAACACCACCGGTCTTTTAGTTTAACTGGTGTTAAGTGAGTTCAGTTATAATTTACACGTTTGCCCATTTGGTTAAATATCGTTGCATCATTTATCTTTAATAATAGTGGCTGTTTACAATTTAAAGTTTTCATATATTTTTATTTGTCTTCATACGTTTTTATACGTTTTTATCCGTTTTCGTCCGTTTTTATACGTTTTGACCATTTTTATATGCTTTCGTCCGTTTTTTTTTTTTACATTTTTACTTTTTTATCCGTTTTTATATGTTTCTTCCATTTTTCTTAAGTTGTCATATATTTTTATCCGTTTTGATACATTTTCTTACGTTTTTATCCGTTTTCGTCCATTTTTATACGTTTTGACCTTTTATACGTTTTTGTACGTTTTCTTCAGTTTTTCTTAAGTTGTCATACGTTATTATCCATTTTTATACGTTTTCTTACGTTTTTATCTGTTTTCGTCTGTTTTTAAACGTTTTTTACCGCTTTTATATGTTTTCTTTCGTTTTTCTTAAGTTGTCATACGTTATTATCCGTTTTTATACGTTTTCTTATGTTTTTATCCGTTTTCGTCCATTTTTTTACGTTTTTATACGTTTTCTACCGTTTTTCTTAAGTTGTCATACGTTATTATCCATTTTTATACGTTTGTATCCGTTTTTGTCTTTATTTAAACGTTTTGACAATTTTTATACGTTTGTCCATTTTCTTAGGTTTTTATACGTTTCCTAACGTTTTTCATCCGTTTTAGTCCTTTTTTATACAATTTTGACCGTTTTTATACGTTTTCGTCAATTTTTCTTTTGTTTTTTTACATTTACGTACGTTTTCTTCCATTTTTCTTAAGTTGTCATACGTTATTAATCGTTTTTATACATTTTCTTACGTTTTTATCCCTTTTTGTACATTTTAAACCTTTTTAAACATTTTTGTCTGTTTTTCTTACGTTTTTATCCGTTTTTATACGTCTTCATATGTTTCCACATGTTTTTATACGTTTTTGTCAGTTTTCTTACATTTTCCTACATTTTGTAGGTTTTCATACGTTTTTATCCGAGATGAAAATGTCTAAAACTGGATAAAAATGTAAAAAACGTAAAAAAAGGACAAAAACGTATAAAAACGGATAAAGACATATAAAAACGGAGGAAAATGGAAGAGAACGTATAAAAACAGATGAAAACATATAAAACAGAAGAAAACATTTTAAAACGTATGGAAACGTATAAAAACGGATAAAACGTATAAAAATGGACCAAAACGTATAAAACGGACGAAAACGTATGAAAATGTGAGAAAACAGGTGAAAACGTATAAAAACAAAGAAAAATGGACGAAAACGTATAAAAACTGTCAGGAACATATAAAAACGGAAGAAAATGGATAAAAACGCAAGAAAATGTATAAAACGGACGAAAACGTATAAAACGGATAAAAATGTTTGACAATTTAAGAAAAATGGACGCAAACATATGAAAACGGATAAAAGCGTATGAAAACGGGTGAAAACATATAAAAACGGGTGAAAACGGATAAAAATGTAAGAAAAACATATGAAAACGGATGAAGAGTATAAAAATGTAAGAAAAACGGATGAAAATGTATAAAAACGGTCAAAAGTGTATAAAACCAGATGAAAACGGAAAAAAACGTAAGAAAATGTATAAAAACATATGAAAACGTGTAAAAACAGATAAAAACATATGGAAACTTTAAATTTTAAACATCCGTTATTATTAAGGATAAACGATGCAAAGATATTTAATCAAAAAGGCTAACGTGTAAATTGTAACGAAACTACTTAACACTAGTTAAACTAAAAGACCAGTAGTATTATTTGTTTACCAACTTAGGGACTACTAGTGCAACTTTAAACATCGAGGGATGAAGGTCTTTACTTTTGACACACCACAGGGACCATCCATGTAATTTACTCTTTATATAAATAAAAACAAAGATTTCTCAAAATAATAATAATAATAATAATAATAATAATAATAATAAATAAATAAATAAATAAATAAATAAAAATTAATGGTTAATATTTTACATGATAACCTTTAAACTTTAAAGTATGACATTTTGTGTATGGCGGTACTCATTCAAGTAATACCCTCTAGTATCCAATTTTGACATGAAAGGACTTTTTTTTTTTTTTTTTTTTTTTTTTTTTTTTTTTTTTTTGACTTTCAATATTCGGGAATTTCATATTTCCCCTTCAAAACCACTTTAATTTTATAAATACCCAATCACATTTTTAAATATCAAATATACCTATTAACGCACTTGAAATATCATATTTGTCCAATCCTGTTTTTTATCACTCATAATTTTATTTGGGTTTTTCTAACTTGTGCCCTGGTGGCATTAGTTAAGCACATCAAAAAGTATAAATGGCACTTAAAGACCCATAAAAAAGTACAAAAAAGTATTCAAGGAAATTCATGGGTCATAAGTATTTTTTTGTACTTTTTCGTGGGTCCCTCTCTTCTTTTGGTGTGCTTAACTTGTGCCTCCAGGGCACAAGTTAGTAAAACCCATTTTATAAATATGGCCATTATGCCCTCCTATACATCAAGACACCACGTACACCATCCTCTACATCAACACGTTAGTGTTATATACATATTCATCCCAATAGTGACAACAGTGACAGTAACTATGTTACAAAGCAAAATGAAAGCAGTTACCATATCACACGAAAAAACAAATTACAAAGAAAATGACATGACATGTCCAGTCCAAGTAATGTTAAACAAAGACCATTTATTAAAAGTCAAATTGGTATTTAACTATATCACGTTGTACAATAAACACTAACGTATGGATGATAGAAAGCAAATCAGCACTTGCTATATAATGGCGTTCAACCATTTAATGGGTTCTATGGTTTAGAAAACAAGGGTAAAACACTTAGAAAGTTCATAATGAAAAAAATGGGTATATGTGATATTTGAAATTTGGGTTGGGTACATATGAAATGAAGATGGTTTTTAGGAGATATATGAAATTCTTCCTTATTATTTTTTACTTGTTAAATTTTAAAATTTTTGTTCTGCATTTTTTTTTGGCAGTTTTACCCACTTTATTAACATGACAAGACAGTTTTTTATTGTTTTCTGCTCCGTATTTTTTGTGTTTTATTATTTTTGACGTATCAAACTTTATAATTTATGTCAATTTTTTTAATTTTATTTTTATAAAAAATAAAAATAAATAGAACGGGTATTATTTGCAATTTAAAGGGTTACCAATAAAAATACCCTTTATGTATCATTGTACGTTTTAATGAATGCGTAGTGTGTGATATTATGGTCAATTGCAAGGCTGTCAAACTCGTGAGTTTACACGTAAAATCGTACGATCTTACGTGCACACCAGTCAAAATCGTGCAATATCGTCTTAGGATCGCATTTTAGGTGGGATCGGACGTAGGATCATAAACTCGGTCGTAAGATTGTATGATCGGTTAACGATACGAGTTTACCAATTTGCTAAAAATGCTAAATTACACTTGGCCTACTACTTTTCTTAGGCCTAATAAAATAATTGTATAACGCTAAGCCCATGGTTAGTAAATGACTCACTGATTTGTAAAAGTAAAAAACGTTTTGTTTCATACTTTCCCAGTTTCCCCAAATCAAAGTAAAAACTATAAGGTCGAAATAGAAAAGTTTATGTTTATCACATTATCTAGTATAGGCATTTAACAAAAAAGAAGTATGACTACAAATCATAAAATTCTTGTCAAAATCATATTTGTGGTCTATTTTTATGTTGAATTGTATTGATTTATTTGTAACAATGTTGCAAAAAAAGGCCTACAAGGCCGATTAATCGTCGATTAGGTGCTACAAGGCCACCGACCTTGCCGATTTATGTAACTGGGTCAAATAAATAGGTCAACCATGGTCAACGGCGATCAACGACGGTTAATGGTGGTCAAACTAGCCGGAAACCTATAAATCTTGTCGGAAGTACCCAAAACTCACTGTAAACTTATTTTGATTACTTATAGTAAATTTTTATGTCTACTACAAGTTGTTTATTAGAAAATACCTTGCCGGAAATACCTAAAACTCATCGGAAATACAAAAAATTTGCCGAAAATAACTAAAATTTGTCAGTAATGCCAATCCGATTAATCACCGATTAATCCCGCCTAAACTGATTACAGGCTACAAGGTGGTCGACCGCCCGACTACCGATTCGCGATTTTTGCAACCTTGATTTGTAATGAAATATAAGTTATTTGGAAGGCATGTGTAGTTGTGTAATTGGTAGGATCGTAGGATCTCGATCCGATCCTACGATCTCGATCTTGCAAATACAAAAACGACCCCACGTGGGATCGCGATCTTGACAGCCTTGGTCAATTGTACAACATGGGCCTATTAACCATACGTTTGCTAATTGCTAGACGGGATTTAGCTCGACACTTTCCAAAGTATATCCTTCAAAACCTCATTTGACACGATAGCCGAGTATAAAAAGAACCAATGTACAAACTTCAAACTTCAATTAAACATATTTTTGGACAAACTTTTCAAACTTTTGTTGAGTCCAGGTGTAATCGTGACCAAATTCACCACCGCCACATCAGCCTTTTTCTTCACCACTAAGTTCAACACTGTAATAATACCACCAACTTCACCACCTAAAACATGTCCTACTTAAACAAACATATATCCCACAATTTACTCCCATACACAATTATTTAACTCTTCAACACATGATTCTGAAGAATGGTAATGATGGAGAATGATTTAATTGATTGTCTTGATTGATTACATTGTACAGATTTATAGCAATAATAGGAATATTCTAGACTAGGGCTTGAGCCCGTTACATCTCTACAATTTATTATGGGCTAACACTCTCCCGCAGTCCGAGCGGCGAAATAGCGATAGCCCGGACTGGAGATTAAAAGCTAATAAACAATAAATTAAAGCAAATAACTAATTGTTGATGAAGACATTTGACAGCAAGCGGAAGCACATCTTCAGCAGCAGAGAACAAACCGGATAAACCTAAGTATCCGTACCACACAAGATAAACCAAAGTATCTGACCAAATGAGATAAACCAAAGTATCTCTTACCAAACAAGATAAACCAAAGTATCCTGACCAAATGGGATAACGTACCCAAAGTATCCCCTACACTAAAACAAAAGAAATTACAACTAAAACTTATGCACTTATATCAAAAGAAAAAAAAATGAAAGTTGGTTCTAAAACTTCAACCCCCAAAGAACCTTCCGAACAAACGGGGCGTGTTTTTCCCTAGAAAAACATAAAGATCCCCTCACAAATAAATATTAAAACCTGGGTGGGGCCTAATTTTGCCGCTTTTCTTTTTTTTTTTTTTTTTTTTTTTTTTTTTTTTTTTTAATGATAATCAGATCCTATTAACACAAACAAAGAAATATTCAGCCAACCCAATTATTAAATACAATTCATCCTTGGGAAAAGAGAGCAGCCACCATTTACTTTAGCATCATTCAGAGAAACAATTCGCCCCATTCATTTTTATCTAGCCAACCCTTTTTATTTGATTCATATATCATTCGACCATTGAAAAAAAAAAAAAAAAAAAAAAAAAAAAAAAAAAAAAAAAAAAAAAAGACCCAGCCGACATTATTTTATTCGAAGACAGTTGGGGATTTTTATTTCCGTGATAGATGGGATGTGACAGAAAAGTAAAGCTATAATTGTAGTGAATAGAGTACAAAAGTGACGATGAAGTTAAGGATATATGTGATCCGGACCGCCGGCCAAAGCCGACGGCCGGAAAAAATTAAATTGGCAGAAGCTTAGGGTTTATGGGATGGATTGATTAGTTCTCTGATACCATGAAGAATGGTAATGATGGAGAATGATTTGATTGATTGTATTGATTGATTACATTGTACAGGGCTTGAGCCTGTTACATCTCTACAATTCATTACGGGCTAACAGATTCTACTTGTGTTTAAAAGCAAATATGAACCTGTTCTATACTATTTGATCAGTTAACTTGTAACAACTTTTTACCTAGTGGCCTATTTTCTTGCACTAACAAGTTCAAGAAGCTGTAAACTTGGCTATAATTGAAGTTTAGATAGCTATAGATGAAACTATTATTTCTATCTTTGTTTGATCTCCACTTATTTATTGACGCGTATATAGTTATGATTAAAGTACGAATTAATTTATAAACTTTTACTTGTGTACCAACTGCTAGATACACATACTTTGTACTAACTTTCTCGCTAATGTCGTTGATCTACTAGCTATATATATTCACAAACTTTTGATTCCCTGCAAAAGAAAACATGTAATTGAAACCAAGACACGCACAATATACTATGTTTTGTGAGAGCATCCATTCCATCCAACACAATCTGCGCCTGCTTCGTGACAAGGTCCAACCTTAATTTATTGGAAAAGCATCAATTCTTGAACTTTGAGATCATTCCTCTTCTTTTTCGAATATGACGAATCCACAAACAGAATTCTTTACATTGACCTCAACAAAATAGGTAAACGGCATATAATAACAATAACAACTCCTTGTTAGTATGAACATGCTTAATTTTGCTGAAACATTTTCTTCTCATGAGCATTATAGCTTTCCCTATCATTAGAAACTTGTGTTTTGAAGGTTTTCTTTTGCAGAAGAGTACCAAGGAGAATGTGTGTTGTTATTGTTGTTGTCGTTACTTATAATTATGATTTAGCTTCAGATTATTGATCATCCGTGATAGGATTTTGAACAGAGAGAATCATAAAATGGGAGTTCTGAATTCTAAAATGTGACCCGCAAGCTCTGAATTCTTTGGAGGTGTTTAGATTACTAGTTAAGCTTATGTAAAGCATATATAAATTGTCTTAAAATTTTTAAGAGGTGTCACATTTGATGCAAAAGGAATGCAATGCGGTTCGGATTGGCGGGTTTGAAACAACCCGAACACAAACTATTTAAGTAATCGGGTCATGTTTGCCACTCCTAACTTATTTAGGCCTAACACGTACACGACCCATTAACCCGCTTATCTAAATGGGCTGACACCCACCACGTGTATGATGAAAAATTGAAAATGAATTACTTTTCTTGTAGTAAATCATATAAATAAAGAAGGAATATACTATGAAAATTTCACCAATAATTTTTTTTTTTCAAAATGTTTTAAGCAACTGAGGTTGCACACGTAATTTGTTTACATGCAACTTTATTAACAAAGTACATTCTTTAATAAAGTATAGTTTGAAGCAATTACAAGAGGAAGTATAAAAATTGCAAAAAAATTAATAATAATAATAATAAAAAAAAAAGAAAAAAAAAAAGAAGCTTATTTCTCAAAATTCTCCATAAAAATGATAAAAATGAGGCTAACCAAATTACACTACCTATTTGTTTACATGCAACTTTATATGGACAGGTAACTTAATACACGAAATTGCATAATATCTAAAACTGAGGGACTGAAAGTGAAATTAAAGTTGCCTTTACTCTTTTCTAAACTTCATTTTGATCTCTTTCATTTTCATTGCGTTCATTCACCGCAATCTTCCATCCATCCGTCAACTGTAAGTTAATTTCAGTCACCAATTAATTATATAGTTGTACTTTTCAGTCTGACTCGATTAATTCATTGTAATAGTTGTTTGTTAATTAAGGGGGTGTTTGTCTTGGCCTATTTGCTGGGTTTTGGTTATTCAATCAATAGATTTTCATATTTGTAATTTCCAGTATTATTGATTTGATCTTTAAAATTGAGCTTATAAAAACTTCAATAACTCATCAAATAAGTTAAAACAAACACCCCTTAAAACTAGTTGGGATACAATTGACATGATTGACTGATTTGAGCCTATGAGAGATGTTTTTTTTTTATTAGGTTATGTAGCATAAGATACATGGCGTTGAATGGAATGAATAATTAGATTTTGTTAAAGAAAGTAAATACTAATCTGAAAATGCTACTGTTGGAGAAATAGTACTGTTTTCGTGTAAATGACATGAAGTGTGGAAAACGTTCAAAAGATGTAGTGTTGTGTGGATCAGTGACTTGAAGGAACTTTACGTTAACCTTTTGGTTTCTTGATGCTTGTGCATGTATTCTATGAAAGGTTTAACGGTTACTAAAACGTGGTAAGCTTGGTGTCACTTATAATTAACTTTGATAGTGGTCAAATTGAATCTGCATTCATATTCTTAGGAAACATAGAAGACAAAACGCCTCAGCTAAATGCAATGGTAATATTACGCCTCTCTGTTTATGTGTATAATACTTTGTTTTCAAGAGAGATAGCTGACTATTTATGTGATGCTGTTTTTCCATTATCTATGTTTTGTTTGTTTGTTTGTTTTTTTCAACAGAACTTATATATGAACACTCACATGTTTGATTGTTTAATGCTACTTAGTCATGGGTTCTTGGTGCTAATTAATTGTTTCAACTTTATTTTCATTTTTTTTCTGAAAACGTTTATTGTACTTGTGAACGCAGCTCGATCTCATTATTGATAATGGCTACTACATCCATTCCTCATCGGTGGAAATATGATGTCTTTGTTAGTTTTAGAGGTGAAGATATCCGCCAAAACTTCATGGATCATATGTTCAATGATTTCAAGCAAAAAGGGATTCATGCTTTTAAAGATGATAGAGAATTGCCTAAAGGAGAAGAGATATCTCCTCATCTCTCCAAAGCCATTGAAGAATCGAGGTTTTTGATTGTTGTCTTCTCCAAAAATTACGCTTCTTCAACATGGTGTTTGAGGGAACTTGGCAAAATACTCGAGTGCAAGCAAATGGGAGAGACTAAACACGAGGTTCAAATCATCTTTTATGATGTTAAACCTAACGTGGTAAGGAATCAAACTCATAGCTACGCTGAAGCTTTTGCCAAACATCAAGTTTATAATATAACGAAGGTGGATCAATGGAAAAAAGATTTATCCATGGCAGCTAACTTATCCGGATGGGATCTCCAGGACATGACAAATGGGTAAATTTCTTATTTTTGTGTGATTAGTCTTGTAGCTCTACTAAAGCTTAACACTATGCAGTTTCTCTTACTTATTGTCTCTTTGTGGTTAACAGGTATGAGTACAAGTTCATCAATTGCATCTCCAAATACATCCTCATAAAGTTATGTGACGGGCCCTTACATGTTGGTGAGAACCTTGTTGGCCTAGATTTCCATTTAAACAGGTTAAATGTGCTACGCTTCGTTGGGTCGGATAAGGTTAACATGATTGGAATATGTGGTATAAGTGGAATAGGAAAGACGACCCTTGCCAAAGCTATTTATAACTTGATGTATGTCCACTTTGAAGGGAGTTGCTTTTGTGAAGATGTCAAAGAAGTCACGAAACGACAAGGCCTGATTCAAGTCCAGCTGCATATGATTGGAAAGATCATGAAAATAGAAGATTTGAAGATACCAAGTGTTGGTGAAGGAATTATGGTAATAAAGAAGATGATGTCATCAAGGCCGATCCTGCTTGTTTTGGATGACGTGGATCATCGGGATCAGTTAAAGGCACTAGCGGGTTCAGCTAGTTGGTTTTGCCCAGGAAGTTTGATTATTTTCACAGGTAAAGATAAACAATTACTAAATTCTCATAGAGTGGATGAAATCCATGACATGGACTTCCTAGATGAGGATGAATCTCTTAAGCTCTTCAGTTTCCATGCCTTTAAGGAAGAACATCCTTCTGCAGGCTTCCAAGAACTTGCTGAGAAAGCTGTGAACTATGTGCAAGGTCACCCTCTGGCTCTCATAGTTTTGGGTTGTTTTTTGTACGGTAAAACAGTGGGTGAGTGGGTTAGTGAACTGGAAAGGCTTAGAGAACATCCTAATGAAGAAATACATCAAGTTCTCCGCTTAAGTTATGATGGGCTAAACCTCGAGCCGCAAAATATCTTACTTGATATCGCATGTTCATTCGTTGGAGAAAACAGTGATTTAGTAGCAAGCATACTAGATGGGTGTAACTTTTTTGCAGATAGAAACATGAGAGTTCTAGTTGATAAGTCATTAATCAGAATCTCTAGCGATATGTCACTTCAAATGCATGACTTGATTCAAGCAATGGCAAGAGAAATCATTCATGAAGAATCTATCATGACCGGGAAACAGAGGAGATTGTGGAATTCATCTGAAGTTTACAATGTATTGAGTGAAAAGAAGGTTAGTAGTGGTATACAATTCTTTTTTCTCTACACTAATACGTTAAAGTATTAGGAAAATATCCTAATGAAGCTACCTGTTCTTGCTTTTCCAGGTGCCAATAATTGAAGCAGTTGAAGTTCTAGTCCTTTCCTTAGAGAAATTTAGTCAAAAGGTTCAAATAGATGCTAATGATTTTGCACATTTGAAAAAGTTACGGATCCTGAAAATCTATCAAGAGGAAAAGGTATCTGAGCGGAAATGTGAATTGAAGGGACACAACGTGATCTTCTCAGGAGAAAATTTGGATTATTTGTCCAATAAACTAAGCTTGTTTTATTGGCATGGATGCCCTTTCAAGTACTTACCTTCATATTTCTATCCAGAAAACGTTGTCGCCATTGACCTGTCTTACAGCAACATAAAAAACTTTTGGACAACACCAAAGGTATTTCCTTGTACTCACTTGTTTTTCCTATTTGATTTCTAATGATGCAATAACGTATCTTCTTTTTTATTCTATCGATGCCAGTGCTTTAGGAGGTTGAAAGTAATTAAGCTAAGGTACTGTTGTAATCTAACAACCACCCCTGACTTCTCAGAGATTACAAATCTCGAAGAACTAAGTCTTGAAGGTTGTGTAAATTTGGTTAGTGTTCATCCCTCAATTGGAATGCTCAAGAGGCTTGTTGTGTTAAATCTGAAAGAATGCACACGGGTTAGGAGTTTTCCTAGCAAACTGGAAATGGATTCTCTTCAAGTCCTGAATCTCTCGGGGTGCCTAAAAGTCGACCAACTCCCTGAAGCATTGGGTCGGATCAAGACCTTAACAGAACTTCATATTGACAGGACTGCCATAACCAAACTTCCTTCCTTTGTATCATCTTTGATAAACCTTGAATCATTGTCATTTGGTCGAAATGATATGATTCAGCCTAGATGGTTGACTTCAGTCTCTTCCTTTTTTGGTTTACTAAGTAAACAACAACATCCCCAAAGATCAGTTTCATTGGCAGGTTTACATATGTTAAAGTCTCTGAGTTTGAGCTACTGCAATTTATTAGAAGTGCCTGAGAGCATTGGAGGCTTATCATGTCTACTTGAGCTAAAATTGTCAGGGAACAATTTTACTAGCTTGCCTGGAAGTTTGAGTCAACTTTCTGCTCTTAAATATCTGTATATTAAGGGTTGCAAGAAGCTGGAAGTGTTGCCCGAACTTCCACCTAGCCTACGTGGTATTAATGCATCAGATTGCACCTCCTTAAGAGAAGTGTCGGGATCATCTAAAGACCCATTCAGGCATAGGGAAAATGTTTTCAGAAATTGTCCAAAGCTGTTTAAGAATGTTACCATTGATAGCGAGGGGTCTATATCGAAGACTGAGTGTCTTGACTCATCTGTAACTTCCCAAGGCTCTATTCACCAGTTTTCTGCTTTCCTTGGGTATTTAGGTGTCCATACTAACAGAGGTGAATTCTTCCCGCATTCCAGATGTTTTGATACTTTTAATTCTGCTTTAGATATAACATATCATGGGAATAGCATTCCAGAGTGGTTTACAAATAGAAGTACGGAAAATCATGTAAAGGTCGAATTGCCATCTGATTGGAGCCACAGTAAGTATAGGGGATTCGGAATATGCGTTGTTTTTAAGAGAAAAAAGCGTTGCAAAATTATTGGATACATTGTAAAGAACTTTGATGGAGCTTCTCTGACTGCAAAATATGACTTACTAGAATTAAAAAAGGATGAGTCGTATATTATATGGTTGCATTATAAGAGTGTTACAAGGGAATGGGAGAAAGCAAAGAATTTTGTTACATTTTGTTTCGAAGATGAAGCTGTTGAGGTGAAGGAGTGTGGTGCAAGACTAATTTGTGATAGAGATTTACAGCAAGACGTCACAAACTTGGATGATATGGTTGCGTTATACTGGGCTTACACGGTGTCGGGAGGAAGCGAAGAATTTTGTAACCTTTTGTTACGAAGAGAATAATGAAGATATTGAGGTGAAGGAGTTTGGTGTAAGACTAATTTGTGATGGAGATTTACAGCAAGACGTCACAACTCTATCACAACATTTGTAATTTTTATTTGTTAGCCAATGTTTGGACAAATTCCTCCTCAATATATTTTAATTTTAATAGTTTTGATTTTAACAGCAATTACAAGTTTGATTCATTAATCGTGAATGTTAAATTTTAGTTTTTTGCTAATAAATTTAGGTTTATATATTGAAAATGATTTACTTTTTTTGCAGGTGTTAATTGAAATGCATATGAGTAGAATTCATTTACTTTTTCTGGTAGAACTTATTCTTCAAATATCCAGAAAAGGTAAATTTATCAACCATATAATTCATCATACAACCTTGTTTATAATCTTGATCTCCCAAATTGCTGCAAACAACCTAAACCTGCAACGTGATTTCACATTTATATATTCAATATAAGAGATAACCAAACATCCCAGGTGAACTGACATATGGGTAGTGAACAAAAGGTATACTTCTGAAGATTGATTTCCCAATAGGCGAACATGAAGTTACCTAACCACAATTCGTTCAAAGATTCACTTTATCTCCCTTCCCGCATTGCCAAAAGGATACCAATTATAAATGTGCAATGATATATTAAACCGAAAGAATCTTTCTTAAATTCTAGATGAAAGAGTGATTAAATAAACAAAGAGTAGATATGTTACAGGTTTTCCAATTGATTAAGAAGCCGTGAGTAATGGAAGCTCAAGTTAGAATTCTACTGTCAAATCACAATTTAAGTAATAAAGGTGGGCTAACCCTAAATCAACTTTAAATCCCATTTCTAATCCCTGTAAATGCATGTTCAGCTATGATATAAATACATTTTCAAGTCATGCAATACCTATTGCTTGATAAATATCTCATTATTACAACTACAAAGGTACCAATGTTGAGGTGACAGAATGTTGGCGAACAATCTTTATCGATTATACGCTTCCAATGGCAATAATTTTTTGGAGCACTGATTTACCAAATGTAACTTGGACAATACCAATTGCACTCCAAAGTCCAAAACCAAGGAGAACTGTGATGCTACTTTCATCACAAAAAGGCATTAATCTATGTTACAGGTCTACATATATAAAAACCGGATCACCAGGAGGAAAGGTGAAAATGAAGTCGAAGCACTTGAGATGTGTGTGTGTGTGTGTACGTGTGTGAGCACGTGTTCATAACTAGTCCAGCAACGCACAAAATATTTTCTCGTGATAATTTTCCAAGACAAGGCAATCCCTTAGTTAGAAGAACACACAATGAGTATCAAATTTGATTCTAGCCTACCTCTTGGCATATAACTGCTTCTGCAACTAGTATATTACCAATAAAAATGTTTAAACTTCAGCGTGCATTATTTTTACAATAAGCATCTAACAATCAAAGCCAGATATTTATAGTAATTGCAATCCAATATTATAATTTCTAGTCAATATTATACCAAAGAAATATCGCAAAGTTCCCATGCAATGGGACCAAAGACAAGCAAGTGATACAAACACAAACTATCAAGCCGATAGAAGAAAAAACAAATACATGGTAATCCCCATACCTACCCTTCATGAATACAAAAACCCTCTTCGCAGTATAATAACACCAACAAGCTCCAAACTAAAATGCCCATTTATCAGTTTCTTTTTTCCCCATTTGACTTTCTGATGACACCTTAAACGGTCCGCTTGACCCAAAGGGATCTAAGTCATCAAATGAGTATGTATGACCATTGTCAAAACCCGCGTTGCTACTCATTGAATCAAACCTTGCAAAACTACGGTCTTGTGTCGTGCTGCTCATTGAGTCGAATCTTGAGAAGTTATTATCCTGTGTGGAGCTGCTCATGGATCTTGAAATACCAGGAGTATATCACCAACCATATTTACTAATTTACACGGTGAACCCTATTAGTAATACCTAAACAGAATCTTGAAATACCAGGAGTATATCACCAACCAGCATATTTATGAAAATGCTTGTGTGTCAACCCAGCCAGTTTTGACACGTCTCAAGCCACCCGACCCCCCATTTTGCAACTCTAAATATATGTCTACATGATGTATAGAGGGATACCAGGATTAGCTCCCCAATCAGCAGGTCTATAAGAAGGATTGGGTGGGCCCATGAGAGACAGGTTATCAACTTGTTAGAAAGGATAATTTCCAGAACAATTTTGTAGATGTACCGCTAATCATGGTAAGATTGCTATCTAGTTGGAGTAGTTGGATAAAAAGGTGTAAGATACCATGATATACGAGATAAAAAATGACAAAAAGAAATAAGGTATTGGTCATACCTTCAATTATGATTGTAACTAGAAAAGAAACAAAAAGGCCTACTAATAAATAGACACACAAAACACTGAACAAATCAGTTAAACGGTTAAACCTTATTTGGTGGGTCATCCCTCTATGTATATGGGGAAATTGGTCATCAAAGTAAGCCAAAATGGCAACTGGTTAACCAAAAAAACCAGATTTATACAAAAACAATAGAGGAACCCCACTAGATCCTTGCTACATTGTGAGGCTTAAATTTTTGCACCAAAAGAGCTCCATGTCAAGCCGCTTTCATGGTTGCTCCATAAAAACATCCAACTTTCACCATGTGAATCCCACATCCACTGCAAATAAACCAAACTCGCATGGTTTGAAGATTTTCTAGCAGACCAATCCACAAGGAATCTTGCAGGATTCTTTGCTCGTTTAAAATAAACTGAATTGTTTTGGCCATTTTCTATATAGTTTTAATAGAAGTGGAAGAATGGTCTTGTCGTGAAACTGGTCAAAACAGAATCCTTTTTAGGTAAAACCGTAAGGGGTTAAAATAATCAAGTTGGCAAAGACTGTTCAACTTTTAATAAAAAAAATAGTCTTGCGAGATTATAATAATTAGATTACTTAGGTAATAATCTACGTTTTTGAATTAAATGAATGAGAAGGTTTATGCATTTATTTTACATTTAGGAAATTTTCGACCTGTTTGACCCGTTGCCCTGTTTTCCATTAAGCTGCTGTTTCTATCAGTTAGCTCTCAGACACTTAAACCTACTAGATATCAACAATTCGTAAGTAAAACGGTCAAGAGGTTAAAATTGCCACCTCTAAACTCTGATGTTACTTGTGGCTTAAAAATGTAAACAAGGAGGAAAGAGGGCGAAAACAACAAGCTTAGAAGGATCCATGCCTCATGCAATATGATGAGCAAGACTCAGTATCTTGACTTGCTTTTTCTTCCTTAGCTCATGTGGAACCGGGCCGAAAACTCGGGTCCCAATTGGTTCACCTTGCTTGTTGACAAGTACAACAGCATTGTCATCAAACTTAACCTCACTCCCATCACATCGACCCTTCTGCATGGCAGCTCGAACAACCACACCATACACGACCTGTCCTTTCTTTACTTTTCCTCCTGGTTGGGCTTCCTTCACTGATGCTACTATCGTGCCCCCTAATCTGGCTCCTTTCTTCCCCTTCAAAGCTTGTACGCACATAACTCGTTTTTTCCCTGAGTTGTCCACCACTTTCAAATTGGATCTCATTTGTATGAAAGTCCTTATTTGCTGTAAAAGACACAAATTAAAGAAGTGTTCTTCACTGAATTAAAATATATAGGTGGAGACATGATTACAATATATAAATTTAAAAGATTTTTATATAAAATAATACAATATGGGAGGTTTTATGCATTAAAAATACAATTGTGTGACTTTCGAACCATTTGACTCGTTACCTTTCAAGTTGAATCTTTTAATTTACCCATTTGGACAATTAGAGAAAAAACAGAACCCAAATCGACCCATTCATGAACAAATGGGTCAAAACTACCACATCTAGATTACATAAAAGAGCAGACCTGGGTCAAGAAACTTTTAACGTGAAACATCATTACAATGACATAAATGGGACTAAAGTCGGCATATAGTAAATCAAACTTTTAACCTGAATTTAGCCTGCACCTGCACAGATGATCACTAGTTTTGCGCTTGATTTTGCTTTGCCACTCATTGCCACACAAATTAGCGTGAAACATCATTACAATGACATATTACTTGTGTTGTGCCTACTTCATTTACAAATTACATGTAAACAAAAGTAAGTTTTGGAGCGTCGTTTTGTGCACCTTGTTTAGTAAAGACTTAACTAAAAGAACAACACATGTGACACATAACAAGCATGTACCAAGTATCAAGTTATTATGTCAATACAAGAACGTAACCATTTAGGGGGCGTTTGGTTCGCTGGAATTCGGTGTAATTCATTGTAATTGTAATCTGAATTACATTACAATCCTGTTTGGTTGACAAAGTGGATGTAATTGTAATTCTTATTACATTACATTGCTTGTTTGGTTTGCAAGGTAATGTAATTGATTACAACCAATTACGTCCAGTGATGTAATTCAGATTACATAGCAAACTTTGAAATTCAGGTTTTTAAAAGTTAAATATCATTATTTATCTTTCGACGTTATTATTAATATATTATTTAATTTTAAAAAATAAAAAATATAATAATAATTATTTATTATTATTATTAAAATATAAATAATAAAATAATATAATATTATAATAATAGCCATATAATTATTATTATAATAATCAATATTATACGGAGTAATAATAATAATATAGAATAATAATAATAATATAATAATAATAATAATAATAATAATAATAATAAATATTTAATTTAAAATAATAATATTTATATAATAATATAATAATATTTATTGTTGTTATTATTATTATTATTATTCTTATTATTCTTATTATAATAATAATAATAATTATATTATTATTATTATTATTATTTTATTATTAAAGGTTTTTTTTTAATTTTTTTTGAATTACAATTACGTTAAGATCCAACCAAACAAAGTGACAGAATACATTAATTAAAATTCCAACACATTACAATTACAACACATTCCAACTTTTTGAATTACAATTTCTTTGACAGATTACAATTCCTTTCAAAATATACTGCGAACCAAACGCACCCTTAGTCATTTCTTGTCTACACTAAATTTTTATATAACAAGAGATTTAATTTCTATACTCATTTTCACGCAACTAACTGAGGCATTTCATCCAACACCTAGTGTGCGTCTATATGCATCTTTCCTCGCTCACTTTACGTGCATCATAAAAAAAGGGGCTTTTCTATAAACACATTTCTACAAAGAGTCATTTGATCGAATAGCTTATGTGCATGAGCATACAAAATATTTGAATCAGAAGATAGTGGTGTTTTTAAAGATTACTCCCTCCTTCTTTAAATAAGTATCATATTTTTTTTTTTCAACTTTAACTTTAAATATTTTTGTTTGCGTTAAATAATATTTGATGAAAATTATACTAATCATTCATATATTTAATATCATACAATTATTCAACCGACTTGTATTATTTAATATCAGACGTGATTAGAATTATTGAGACATATTCTTCAACCCACTTGTATTATTTAATGTCAAACGTAATTAGAATTATCGATCATTCCATTGTTTTCCATTCACATTTTCTGTTTGCTGCTTAACCAATCAAATAACTGTAAGTCCTCTCGTCTCTTTCCACTATTCAATTGTTTATTTTCTGATCATGCTTGTTAGTTCATTTCTATGCTAGGAAATCATACATTGCAGTAATTTTAACATTCAGAAAGTGCAAATTTTGTACTGAGATCATGATCCCAAAATAGTTTAAATTACTCAAATGTTTCTTTTATAAACTTTGGAAAATGTAGTATTACAAAAGAAAGCAATACTCAAAAACCTAAACTCTTAAAATTCTTTCTTTTCTAAACTTGCACAAACTGATTGTGGCTGTGGTTTGCTGTTGTTAGATATGCTTAATCCAACTCTTCAAACTTTAATTCTCCATTCCAACATAAATTTTGCCAAACTTTAAACTATTCCAAGTTGAAGTGTTGGACTTCAAATATTGACAGACGACTTGTTTGTTTGCAACCAAGTTCGAGAGGTGGAGTATTCCAAAAGGTTGCAAAACGGGCGGGCCGGGCGGGCACGGGCCACGGGTCAAATGGGCTACGGGTTAAACGGGCGCGGGCTAAATGGGCACGGGACAAACGGGCGCATGTTATACAAATCGTTTTAGAAAATAACCAAAGCGACGAAATAAATTCCTTAAACTTAACACCTCATTTATATTAAAAAAATTAAATATATTATATCTACAATTTATTTTTAAAAACAATTGTAATGTTACCCGATTGAGTGAAAAGATGTGTTCATTTGTGCATATTTAACTTTTAAATAGGCAATATATGCCCATTTCAAAAAAAAAAAAAAGATGTAGACCAAATGTGCTGATACGTGAGGATCGCACCAGGCTTTACCTCTCGAGGGATCTCGAGAAGCTTACAACCCCCACCAGGCAGTGTACCTGATCGTTGTAGTATAGTATAGTGACAAGTACCGGGGGATTGATCGTTCAGCTAGGAATAGTGTCGCTAGGATTAGAAAACCTAAATACTAGTTCTAGAGATGAAGGATGATTATTTTTGTATTTTTATATTTTTCAGAAAGCAAGTAAGAATCTCGGGTTTGAAGGATTTGGGCGGAATTAGTTGCTAGTCAACTAACCCAATACTAAGATGCAATCAAAATAAAATACTAGAAATGAAAATAAACTATATTAAACTAAGGTTGTGAGCAATAAGTGGAGAAATGTGTTTACTTAGATTTCACTACTCCCTAGATATCTTTTACACGTAAATTACTTGTTATAGTTGCGTGGATGACGGATTGTATTCCTTAATACCATTCATGGGGTGGCGTACTTAACTCCCCAATCCTATGAGTGCCTACTTCACTCCTATGTCGAGCCGGCTAAGAAGCTCCTAACATGGGATCATTAGAATTTACTCATGCATTAAATACAACCAATAAAACCTAGTACACATCGGTTCATGTTTCCTAAGACGTTCAAGCATGTTACCATTTGGAGATCTGCCAGTTTTCTTAAGCCTAACATTGAAATCATTCATCCAATACAACCATAAACAAGTAATCAACACATAATCAACATCTAGGTTTCATTAGATCTAAGCAAACACAAGATAAATCTAGCCTAGCATGGTGGAATCAAGACAAGCACAAGATATAGACAACCAACACATAGACATATTGATTGAATTAAAAGAACACTTATCACAATTACACATGTAAGGGTTCAAGGGCTGAAAACCCTTGAAAAACCTGTAAAATTCGTATATGGTTCGGCCTTAGGGTTTCTCCAAACTTGTTCCTCTTAATGAATGAAAATTAGAAAACTATATATACAAAATAGAGGCTGACGGCGTCAAGAACAATCTTGTGACGCCGTCATCTCGCCGCCAAAAGAATCATCGGACTGCCTTGATCTACATCTGACGCCGTCACGTATTTAACTCTTGACGCCCTTCCTTGTGACGCCTTCATTTCTGTACTGGGCCGTCATGAAATTTACTCTTGACGCCGTCAACTTGTTACTCTTGACGCCGTCACACACTGTTCCCAGCTTGGAAAATTAAGTCTTTGGCGTTTTCTTCACTTTTATGCTCCAAAAATGTCCGAATTGCTTCCTTTTCCAGATTTCACTCCCAAAGTACCTAAAATCACAAAAGGAACGATTTAGGGCAATATTTGATCAAATAAATTCAATTCCGGGCTTAAACGACCCCCTAAAAGTGGTTCATTTTTCGCCTCATCATATACCCTTACACTTGAGATTTGCTTGTCCTCAAGCAAATGCGCTTTTATTCTAATCAAAATACAAGTTAGGGGTCATTTAACACTAATATAAAAGTAATTACAACAAATAATCGTTCCACTAAAGACCAAAGACAAGCACGAAGGTCATACACTAGCACCTCACAAATAGTGTTTAGATACTCACATCTCTCGGGTGTAATAAAGTATAAATTACAATATGGAAACGGAAGATATCTCTCACTACCTGTCATAGCAAAATAGATTACCATAGGCTTGGGAAAGGATCAAATCTCCACCACATGGCGTAAGCACCTAGGATAAACTATCAAAGAGGTCTTTTAAAAGGGTTGTAACGTTAGGTGTAGGGATATGAAATACACGATTTTGTTGGATATAGACAGTCTTTACTGGTAGCGAGTTAACCATCTTGGTTAATTACATGTACAATATGGCGTTGCTAAGCCAAGACTAGACTCGACTTAAGCTAATAAATGAAAAATAACAAAAACATAAAATGAACATAGAATGGAAACGGGATGGTAGTCCGTATGTTTTTTCTCTTTTTCTTTTTTTCTATTTTTTTCTTTTCTTTTTCTTGATTTTTTCGATTTTTTCGATTTTTTATTTATTTATTTTTTTTATTTTATTTTTTTTTGTGTGCATACACTCTTACCCTACCATCCAAAATAATACATCATAGGGAATTAAAATTCCCCTTACACTTGAATTTTTACATACTTTACAATAAACTAATCTATTGACTCGAATTAAGAAAATCAAAACACTTGGAGTACATTTAAGGTTAACGTACATATGTGGGTAATAATTGATGTTCTTCCCCATTACTCCATAAATAAGTACTTTACCCATGAGTCCCAATCGTCCCAAAACAATATGTTCAAGGATATGACTCGACTTAGTAACCATGTAATCAATTAGATAGTTAACTTAGGGTTTAACAAATAACAATAATGCACTAAAAATGAGCGCATACACGGAAGGCTAAGGCGATTTGGTTGTACATTTAAGTGGGGTGTAACAAATTCTTCCTTTATGTAAAATGCTTATAGTTAGAAACGAAAAGATAGGCTCGGAGGGGTGTACTAGGGGTTTTGTGTACTAAAAATGAGTACAACGCTAAGGGTGTGGGAGAATTAGTTGACTTAACTAGCCAAGTAATATGACTTAAATGGTCAAGTAATTATGATACGGGTTTAACACAAGGGTGATCCTAATGCCTCTTATCATGTAGTAAATCCTACTACACGAATGTAGTCTCACTAGCGGTCTTGGGATGCATCACTAACGCAAGTTCTAGAATCTAAATGCTACCGGTACACTCATAAGCACTAATAGTAAATGTTTTTCCTATCAAATTTAAAGGCGAACCTCACATATTTGGGTGAAATTTTTTTTTGAATAGTACGGTTATGTGCTAGTCATACAATCTCCTATGCATGAGACGCTTGCTATGGCTAAAGTTTCACTCCTAAATGTTGTAAAAAATTTTAAATTTGGCGCTAAAATTACACTAACAAGTATTTCTCATAGTTTTATTACACATCTACTATCAAACAAACAAACTCAAGCGAAAGTGTATTTGTAAGGTATCATCATTTTACCCTCCCCTTATACTTAGGATGAACATTGTCCCCAATGTTCAAGTAAAGAATGTAAAACTGAAAAAGTAAAAAGAATGAAATCAAATACTCCCCTGATTCGCTCGGTATGGATAATAAGTTGCTAGGTTAGATCTTCCTCCAAGAAAATGAACAATCAAAGCTTCCCTTACAGAATATAAATCATCTTCTTATCATACATAACCTGTAAATCCTGAGAAAACAAACAAAGCAACCTCGCATAAAATCGGCGGCAATCTACATAAGTTACTAAATCCTAGAAAACAAAGTAAGATATAATGCTTGTGGAATGAAGTTTGCAGATTTTCTGGAGATTATAAAACTTAATAATGCAACAAAAACTTTAAGACTCCGTTTGAAAAACAAAACCGGTAAAATTTCCAGATTTTTACCCGTGACGCCGTCAAGAGCAACCTCGTGACGCCGTCAGAAGTGATCTGCAGAAATTCTTATGTTAAGTTTCCTGAAAATTTCTGGAAAAACTTGGTCCTACTTCCTGGAAAATCCTGCAAAACTTCATTATGACTCGATACAAGCATTTGACTATAACAAATACGAATATACATGTTCATTTAATATTGTGGAGAACCATGATCGATTTGTTTCTTAAAAACATATTTGGGGTTTTCCCTTACACTTATCTTTTGCAAAAATACCTTTATGTGGAGTTAAGACTAGGCCAAAACAACAAAGTAAAGTATTTCCACTTTTTAGTTTAGAAACATGATCTACCAACAATAAAAATAAAGCATGCATACGGAAGCAAATAACAAACAAACTAAGTAAAATCACACAAAGCATAGGTTGCCTCCCTAGAAGCGCTTTTCTTTATTTACGAGTCTTGTAGCTAGACTCAAGGTCATGGGTTACCGTGTATCGCTTATGCTCACATAACCAAGCGTGAGCCATCTAATGGTCGCCTCATCTTTCTTATAATCATCTCCTAACTCTAAACATCAGCGATAGTATCTTTTATTTTTTTCATGAGTATATTTAAGCCCTTTTCTCTTATCATTCTCACTTAGCATTTCTATGGGCGGATACCTACTACACATCTCCATGGAAAAATCCTTGAACCTAGGGTGTGCACGGGGCATTTGGTAGACAAAATCTTCTTCCCCATCCGAGAATGTAATTAACCCTTCTATAAGTTTTTCATCGAGGTTGGCCAACCGTTTGAAAGGTCTTCCAAACACAACTTGGGTCAACTTATCATCAATAAACTCTCCTAGATTCTCCATAACCATGAACTCAACAAGATAAACCAAGCTTCCTACAAACACATGCAATGGTATTGCCCTAGTAATAATGTTTTCTCCTTTGTATTCTAACTCATCTACAATGATTTTATTATATTCATTATGCGAGATTATGTTCATTGGGAGAGATGAGTTAAGATAGGCATTAAAGCTCCTAAATCCGATCTTACAAGGAAATTGCATGTTGAATGAACTATCACTCTCAATTCTTGTTCTAGGGTCGACATACCTAAGAGGGTTCACTTCCTCTTCCATCCTATCCTCATTAATCACATCACCATCATCAAGATCCTTATCGGAGTCTGAATAGTAAAAAGGACTAGCCCTATGGTCATCATCATGATCAGACTCCTCTAACTCAGAATTATTGTTAAAGTGGTGGTTGGGCGAGAGGTTAGGTGGGTTCTTATTCTCGACTAAGGGGAGTGGGTCGGGCATTGGGAAAATCCTACGACGAAAAACACGAATAACAGGAATCAAATGATCAATGTTATTGTTATCCATCGAAATAGTTTACGAACAAAGGAAACAAAGAAATAAGATAGACAAAAGAAAACCTAAAAATAAAAATAAAATCTTACTAGAAAGGAATCTAGCAAGTAGACCTAATAAAAAGAGATTCTAACCTAGACAATAACTATTCCCCAGGCTGCGGTGCCAAAAACTTGATACGTGGGGATCGCACCAGGCTTTACCTCTCGAGGGATCTCGAGAAGCTTACAACCCCCACCAGGCAGTGTACCTGATCGTTGTAGTATAGTATAGTGACAAGTACCGGGGGATTGACCGTTCAGCTAGGAATAGTGTCGCTAGGATTAGAAAACCTAAATACTAGTTCTAGAGATGAAGGATGATTATTTTTGTATTTTTATATTTTTAAGAAAGCAAGTAAGAATCTCGGGTTTGAAGGATTTGGGCGGAATTAGTTGCTAGTCAACTAACCCAATACTAAGATGCAATCAAAATAAAATACTAGAAATGAAAATAAACTATATTAAACTAAGGTGGATGACGGATTGTATTCCTTAATACCATTCATGGGGTGGCGTACTTAACTTCCCAATCCTATGAGTGCCTACTTCACTCCTATGTCGAGCCGGCTAAGAAGCTCCTAACATGGGATCATTAGAATTTACTCATGCATTAAATACAACCAATAAAACCTAGTACACATCGGTTCATGTTTCCTAAGACGTTCAAGCATGTTACCATTTGGAGATCTGCCAATTTTCTTAAGCCTAACATTGAAATCATTCATCCAATACAACCATAAACAAGTAATCAACACATAATCAGCATCTAGGTTTCATTAGATCTAAGCAAACACAAGATAAATCTAGCCTAGCATGGTGGAATCAAGACAAGCACAAGATATAGACAACCAACACATAGACATATTGATTGAATTAAAAGAACACTTATCTCAATTACACATGTAAGGGTTCAAGGGCTGAAAACACTTGAAAAATGATACGTGGGAATCGCACCAGGCTTTACCTCTCAAGGGATCTTGAGAAGCTTAAAACCCCCACCAGGCAGTGTACCTGATCGTTGTAGTATAGTATAGTGACAAGTACCGGGGGATTGATCGTTCAGCTAGGAATAGTGTCGCTAAGATTAGAAAACCTAAATACTAGTTCTAGAGATGACGGAAGATTATTTTTGTATTTTTATATTTTTTTAGAAAGCAAGTAAAAAATCTCGGGTTTGAAGGATTTGGGCGGAATTAGTTGCTAGTCAACTAACCCAATACTAAATATGCATTCAAAATAAAATACTAGAAATGAAAATAACACTAAATTAAACTAAGGTTGTGAGCAATAAGTGGAGAAATGTGTTTACTTAGATTTCACTACTCCCTACATATCTTTTACACGTTAATTACTTGTTGTAGTTGCGTGGATGACGGATTGTATTCCTTAATACCATTCATGGGGTGGCGCACTTAACTCCCCAATCCTATGAGTGTCTACTTCACTCCTATGTCGAGCCGGCTAAGAAGCTCCTAACATGGGATCATTAGAATTTACTCATGCATTAAATACAACCAATAAAACCTAGTGCACATCGGTTCATGTTTCCTAAGATGTTCAAGCATGTTACTATTTGGAGATCTGCCAGTTTTCTTAAGCCTAACATCGAAATCATTCATCCAATACAACCATAAACAAGTAATCAACACATAATCAACATCTAGGTTTCATTAGATCTAAGCAAACACAAGATAAATCTAGCCTAGCATGGTGGAATTAAGACAAGTACAAGATATAGACAACCAACACATAGACATATTGATTGAATTAGAAGAATACTTATCTCAATTACACATGAAAGGGTTCAAGGGCTGAAAACCCTTGAAAAACCTGTAAAAATCGTATATGGTTCGGCCTTAGGGTTTCTCCAAACTTCTCCCCCCTAATGAATGAAAATTAGAAAACTATATATAGAAAACTGAGGCTGACGGCGTCAAGACCAAATAGGTGACGTCGTCATCTCGCCGCCAAAAGAATTCTCGGACTGCCTTGATCTACATCTGACGCCGTCATGTATTAACTTTTTCCAGGCGGTCACGTATTTTACTCTTGACGCTCTTCCTTGTGACGCCTTCATTTCTGTACTGGGCCGTCATGAGAATTACTCTTGACGCCGTCAGGATGTTGCTCTTGACGCCCTCACCTACTGTTCCCAGCTTGGAAAATTAAGTCTTTGGCATTTTCTTCACTTTTATGCTCCAAAAACGTCCGAATTGCTTCCTTTTCCAGATTTCACTCCCAAAGTACCTAAAATCACAAAAGTAACGATTTAGGGCAATATTTGATCAAATAAATTCAATTCCGGGCTTAAATGACCCCCTAAAAGTGGTTCATTTTTCGCCTCATCATATACCCTTACACTTGAGATTTGCTTGTCCTCAAGCAAATGCGCTTTTATTCTACTCAAAATACAAGTTAGGGGTCATTTAACATTAATATAAAAGTAATTACAACAAATAATCGTTCCACTAAAGACCAAAGACAAGCACGGAGGTCATATACTAGCACCTCACAAATAGTGTTTAGATACTCACATCTCTCGGGTGTAATAAAGTATAAATTACAATATGGAAACGGAAGATATCTCTCACTACCTGTCATAGCAAAATAGATTACCATAGGCATGGGAAAGGATCAAACCTCCACCACATGGCGTAAGCACCTAGGATAAACTATCAAAGAGGTCTTTTAAAGGGTTGTAACGTTAGGTGTAGGGATATGAAATACACGGTTTTGTTGGATAAAGGCAGTCTTTACTGGTGGCGAGTTAACAATCTTGGTTAATTACATGTACAATGTGGCGTTGCTATGCCAAGACTAGACTCGACTTAAGCTAATAAATGAAAAATAACAAAAACATAAAATGAAAAGGGATGGTAGTCCGTATATTTTTTCTCTTTTTCTCTTTTTCTATATATATATATATATATATATATATATATATATATATATATATATATATATATATATATATATATATATATATATATATATATATATATTTTTTTTTTTTTTTTGCATACACTCTTACCCTACCATCCAAAATAATACATCATAGGGAATAAACATTCCCCTTACACTTGAATTTTTACATACTTTACAATAAACTAATCAAATGACTCGAATTAAGATAATCAAAACACTTGAAGCACTTTTAAGATTTACGTACATATGGGGGTAATAATATGATGTTCTTCCCCATTACTCCATAAATAAGTACTTTACCCATGAGTCCCAATCGTCCCAAAACAATATGTACAAGGATATGACTCGACTTAGCAACCATGTAATCAATTAGATAGTTAACTTAGGGTTTAACAAATAACGATAATGCACTAAAGATGAGTGCATACACGGAAGGTTAAGGCGATTTAGTTGTACTTTTAAGTGGGGTGTAACAAGTTCTTCCTTTAGGTAAGATGCTTAAAGTTAGAAACGAAAAGATAGGCTCGGAGGGGTGTACTAGGGGTTTCGTGTACTAAAAATGAGTACAACGCTAAGGGTGTGGGAAAATTAGTTAACTTAACTAGCCAAGTAATATGACATAAATGGTCAAGTAATTATGATACGGGTTTAACACAAGGGTGATCCTAATGCCTCTTATCATGTAGTAAATCCTACCACACGAATGTAGTCTCACTAGCGGTCTCGGGATGCATCACTAACGCAAGTTCTAGAATCTAAATGTTACCGGTACACTCATAAGCACTAATAGTAAATGCTTTTCCTATCAAATCTAAAGGCGAACCTCACATATTTGGGTGCAAAATTTTTCTGAATATACGGTTATTTGCTAGTCATACAATCTCCTATCCATGAGACGCTTGCTATGGCTAAAGTTTCACTCCTAAATGTTGTAAAAAATTTTAAATTTGGCACTAAAATTGCACTAACAAGTATTTCTCATAGTTTTATTACACATCTACCATTAAACAAACAAACTCAAGCGAAAGTGTATTTGTAAGGTATCATCATTTTACCCTCCCCTTACACTTAAGATGAACATTGTCCCCAATGTTCAAGTAAAGAATATAAAAGTTAAATAAGTAAAACAAATTAAATCAAATACTCCCCTGATTCGCTCGGTATGGATAATAAGGTGGCCAGGTTAAATCTTCCTCCAAGAAAATGAACAATCAAAGCTTCCATTCCAGAATATAAATCATCTTCTTATCATACATAACCTGTAAATTCTGAGAAAACAAACAAAGCAACCTCGCATAAAATCGGCGGCAATCTATATAATTTACTAATTCCTAGAAAACAAAGTAAGATATAATGCTTGTGGAATGAAGTTTGCAGATTTCCTGGAGATTATAAAACTTAATAATTCAACAAAAACTTTAAAACTCCGTTAGAAAAACAAAACTGGTAAAATTTCCAGGTTTTTGCACGTGACGCCATCAAGAGTAATCTCGTGACGCAGTCAGAAGTGACCTGCAGAAATTCTTGTGTTAAGTTTCCGGAAAATTTCTGGAAAAACTTGGTCCTACTTCCTGGAAAATCCTGCAAAACTTCATTATGGCTCAATACAAGCATTTGACTCTAACAAATACGAATATACATGTCCATTTAATATTGTGGAGAATCGTGATCGGTTTGTTTCTTAAAAACATATTTGGGGTTTCCCCTTACACTTATCTTTTGCAAAAATACCTTTAGGTGGAGTTAAGACTAGGCCAAAACAATAAAGTAAAGTATTTCCACTATTTAGTTTAGAAACATGATCTACCAACAATAAAAATAAAGCATGCATACGGAAGCAAATAACAAACAAACAAAATAAAATCACACAAAGCATGGGTTGCCTCCCAAGAAGCGCTTTTCTTTATTACGAGTCTTGTAGCTAGACTCAAGGTCATGGATTACTACGTAAACTCATCATTGGTTTCACTCTCTAGGTCGTCTTCTAAACCAGTTTTGTATTCCGGACCTAGTTGCAAGCATTCTTTGTTGAAACCAAGCATCCTATTTTTCACATACTCTACTCCTCTACGTCTATCCTCATCATTCCTATAATAAGCCGCTTGCTTGTGTTCCTTTTCTAAATTATAGAGAAGGCGGTATTGCTCGATTTTGTATGGCATTTGGTAGGCAACCTCATCATTCTCTTCCTTGAATCTAACTATCCCTAAAACTGGATCATAACTCATCCTAGTGGCCTCAACAAATGGTTTTCCAAATATTATTTGGCTTAGGCAAGCATCTATCACCGGACGAGTGTCTTCTACTATAATAAAATCGATCTCATAAGTGAGATTGCCTATAATCACATGCAATCCCTTCACTCTTCCTGCAAAATTACTTATCAGATTCTTATTGGGCATCATCCTAAAATCAAGTTGTTTCTTCATCACCCAATTGTAATAAGTCCTAGTCATGATGTTAACAGGAGATCTAGGATCGATGTAAGCTTTCCGTATATGTGTATGCCCGATGTTGCATGGTATGTTAATGTTAGAGGGGTCTCCCATTTTGATAAGGGGTGTGCCATGGATATATGGTCTCTCGGGACTATCGAATAAATCCTTATGGTATTCCCGTTCTTCCTTGGTGGGCAACTTATCAAAGTACGTCTCCATAGTTTCTACTTCCTCTAACCCCTTTTCCTTATTAACCTCAACTTCCCTATTTTCATCCCTAGTTTCGGTTTCTACTCCAACTTCATCCTTGTCACTTTCTTCTATCTCCTCATCTATTGGCTTAATGGTGACAACATTGACAAAGTGGACGTGTTTAGATGATGAGGGGTCCTTAATTTGGATTCCGTTATTGGTGTCCCTAGTGTCCTTCCTAGGTGTAGTTAACGCTTGGTTGTTGAGGGCTTTCAACAAGTTGTCTATCTTGTTGGTCATCTCCGTTTGTTGTTGGTTGAATTCGGTTTCAAACCTAGCTATGCGAGCTTCTTGAGATGCCATGAATTTAGACATCAACCCTTCATGATTGTTGGTACTACCATAGTTGTTAGAAGGATTGTTGTTGAAAGTACGGTTCGAGGGTGGACCGTTTGGTTGGTAACGATTAGGCGGATTGGAAGAATTGGGTTGATTTTGTTTCCACCTAAGGTTTGGGTGATTTTTCCAAGAGGGGTTGTATGAATCACCGTACGGGTTTGGCTCGGGCTTAAAAGTGTACCACTTATCTCCCGCTTCGTTGGTACGCGTGGATGCGTAGTCCGCAAAAGCTGTTCCGGGGAGTTCCACACAATCACGAGTGTCATGGGGACCACTACATAATTCGCATGAAGAAATGATTTTATTCACTTGGCTTGAAGGCTTAGGAGCTGATGCGTGGGAATCGCACCTTGCTTTACCTCTCAAGGGATCTTGAGAAGCTTACAACCCCCACCAGGCAGTGTACCTGATCGTTGTAGTATAGTATAGTGACAAGTACCGGGGGATTGATCGTTCAGCTTAGGAATAGTGTCGCTAGGATTAGAAAACCTAATTAATAGTTCTAGAGATGAAAGATGATTATTTTTGTATTTTTATATTTTTATGAAAGCAAGTAAAATCTCGGGTTTTGAAGGAGTGGGCGGAATTAGTTGCTAATCAACTAACCCAAAACTAAGATGCAATCAAAATAAAATAATAAAAATGAAAATAAACTAAATTATACTAAGGTTGTGAGCAGTAATTGGAGAAATTGTGTTTACTTAGACTTCACTACTCCCTAGATATCTTTTACATGTTAATTACTTGTTACACTTGTATGGATGACGGATTGTATTCCTTAATACCATTCGTGGGGTGGCATACATAACTCCCCAACTCTATGAGCTCTTATCTCCTCCTACACCATGACCCAACACAACTATAGGGATTGTAAACAGTGGCTCATGCATTAAATACAACCAATAAAGACCTAGTACGCCTCGGTTCATGTTTCTTAAGACGTTCAAGCATGTTACCATTTGGAGATCTGCCAGTTTTCTTAAGCCTAACATATAATATCATTCATCCAAAACAAGAATAGACAAGTAATCAACACATAATCAACATCTAGGTTTCATTAGATCTAAGCAAACACAAAAGAGATCTAGCCTAGCATAGTAGAATTGAGACAAGAACAAGATATAAACAACCAACACATAGACATATTGATTGAATTGAAAGTACACTTATCTCAATTACAATGCAAGGTCTCAAGGGTTTGGAACCCTTGAAAAACCTGTAAAAGAGGCACCAAAATCGTCTTTAGGGTTTCACCAAAACTTCTCCTCTTTTTAATGAAAAAACTAGAAAACTATATATAGGAAAAACAGGCTGACGGCGTCAAGAGTTACTTGTGACGCCGTCACCTCGCCGCCATATACTTCCTCGGACGGCCTTGATCCACTTATGACGGCCTATGTGACGCCGTCACCACCCACGGTATTTTATTCTTGCCACTTTGACGCCGTCATGAAGCCTTCTGACGCCGTCACCACCTACGGTGTTTAATTCCTCATGTCTGACGCCGTCAAGATGGTGGTCTTGACGCCGTCACCTTGTATCTTCAGCATGGAATTTTGGTACTTAGCCGTTTTCTTCACTTTTATGCTCCAAAAACGTCCAAAATGGCTTCTTTTCCAGAATTCACTCTCCAAACACCTAAAATCACAAAAGGAACGATTTAGGGCAATATTTGATCAAATAAAGTCGGATTCGGGCTTAAATGACCCCCTAAAAACGGATCATTTTTCGCCTCATCATATACCCTTACACTTGAGATTTGCTTGTCCTCAAGCAAATGAGCTTTTATTCTACTCAAAAGACAAGTTAGGGGTCATTTAACATTAATATAAAAGTAATTACAACAAATAATCGTTCCACCAAAGACCAATAGACAAGCACGGAGGTCATATACAAGCACCTCACAAATAGTGTTTAGATACTCACATCTCTCGGGTGTAATAAAGTAATATAACATTATGGAAATGGAAGATATCTCTCACTACCTGTCATAGCAAAATAGATTACCATAGGCTTGGGAAAGGATCAAACCTCCACCACATGGCGTAAGCACCTAGGATAAACTATCAAAGAGGTCTTTTAAAGGGTTATAACGTTAGGTGTAGGGATATGAATTACACGGTTTTGTTGGATAAAGGAAGTTTTACTGGTGGCGAGTTAACAATCTTAGTTAATTACATGTACAAGATGGCGTTGCTAAGCCAAGACTAGACTCGACTTAAGCTAATAAATGAAAAATAACAAAAACATAAAATGAACATAGAATGAAAACGGGATGGTAGTCCGTATGTTTTTTTTCTCTTTTTCTTTTCTAATTTTCTTTTTTTTTTTTTTTTTTTTTTTTTTTTTTTTTTGCATACACTCTTACCCTACCATCCAAAATAATACATCATAGGGGTTTGAGCAATCCCCTTACACTTGAATCTTTACATACTTTACATTAAACTAATCTAATGACTCGAATTAAGAAAATCAAAACACTTGGAGCACTTTTAAGATTAACGTACATATGGGGGTAATAATATTATGTTCTTCCCCATTACTTCATAAAATAAGTACTTTACCCATGAGTCCCAATCGTCCCAAAACAATATGTACAAGGATATGACTCGACTTAGCAACCATGTAATCAATTAGATAGTTAACTTAGGGTTTAACAAATAACAATAATGCACTAAAGATGAGCGCATACACGGAAGGCTAAGGCGATTTGGGTGTACATATAAGTGGGGTGTAACAAATTCTTCCTTTAAGTAAGATGCTTAAAGTTAGAAACGAAAAGATAGGCTCGGAGGGGTGTACTAGGGGTTTCGTGTACTAAAAATGAGTACAACGCAAAGGGTGTGGGAAAAATTAGTTGACTTAACTAGTCAAGTAATATGACTTAAATGGTCAAGTAATCATGATACGGGTTTAACACAAGGGTGATCCTAATGCCTCTTATCATGTATTAAATCCTACCACACGAATGTAGTCTCACTAGCGGTCTCGGGATGCATCACTAACGCAAGTTCTAGAATCTAAATGCTACCGGTACACTCATAAGCACTAATAGTAAATGCTTTTCCTATCAAAACTAAAGGCGAACCTCACATTTTTGGGTGGAAAATTTTTCTGAATATACGGTTATGTGATAGTCATACAATCTCCTATCCATGAGACGCTTGCTATGGCTAAAGTTTCACTCCTAAATGTTGTAAAAAATTTTAAATTTGGCGCTAAAATTGCACTAACAAGTATTTCTCATAGTTTTATTACACATCTACTATCAAACAAAACAAACTCAAGCGAAAGTGCATATGTAAGGTATCATCTTTTTACCCTCCCCTTACACTTAAGATGAACATTGTCCCCAATGTTCAAGTAAAGAATGTAAAAGTTAAAAAGTAAAGAGAATGAAATCAAATACTCCCCTGATTCGCTCGGTATGGATTATAGGTTGGCCAGGTTAAATCTTCCTCCAAGAAAACGAACCATCAAAGCTTCCCTTCCAGAATATAAATCATCTTCTTGACATAAATAACCTGTAAATCCTGACAACAGTAGAAAAGGCAACCTCGCGTAAAATCGGCGGCATCCTATATAAGTTACTAAATCCTAGAAAACAAAGTAAGATATAATGCTTGTGGAATGAAGTTTGCAGATTTCCTGGAGATTATAAAACTTAATAATTCACAAAAACCATAAGACTCCGTTAGAAAAACAAAACCGGTAAAATTTCCAGATTTTAACTCCTGACGCCGTCAGGAGCAATACCCTGACGCCGTCAGAATGGACCTGCAGAAATTCTTATGTTAAGTTTCCGGAAAATTTCTGGAAAAACTTTGTCCTACTTCCTGGAAAATCCTGCAAAACTTCATTATGACTCAATACAAGCATTTGACTCTAACAAATACGAATATACATGTTCATTAAATATCGTGGAGAATCATGATCGGTTTGTTTCTTAAAAACATATTTGGGGTTTCCCCTTACACTTATCTTTTGCAAAAAATACCTTTAGGTTGAAGTTAAGACTAGGCCAAACAACATAATAAAGTATTTCCACATTTTAGTAGAGAAACATGATCAACCAACAATAAAAATAAAACATGCATACGGAAGCAAATAACAATCAAACAAATAAAAATCACAAAAAACATGGGTTGCCTCCCAAGAAGCGCTTTTCTTTATTTACGAGTCTTGTAGCTAGACTCAAAGTCATGGGTTACTACGTAATCTCATCATTGGTTCCACTCTCTAGGTCGTCTTCTAAACTAGTTTTGTATTCCGGACCTAGTTGCAAGCATTCTTTGTAGAAACCAAGCATCCTATTTCTAACATACTCTACTCCTCTACGTCTATCCTCCTCATTCCTATAATAAGCCGCTTGCTTATGTTCCTTTTCGAAATTAGAGAGAAGGCGGTATTGTTCGATCTTGTAGGGCATTTGATAAGCGACCTCATCATTCTCTTTCTTGAATCTAACTATTCCTAAAGTTGGATCATAACTCATCCTAGTGGCCTCAACAAATGGTTTTCCGAATATTATTTGGCTTAGGTTAGCATCAATCACCGGACGAGTGTCCTCAACTATCATAAAATCGATCTGATAAGTGAGATTCCCTATAATCACATGCAATCCCTTCACTCTTCCTGCAAAATTACTTATCAGATTCTTACCGGGCATCATCCTAAAATTGAGTTGCTTCTTCATCACCCAATTGTAATAAGTCCTAGTCATGATGTTCACGGGTGATCTAAGGTCGATGTAAGCTTTCCATATATTCATGTGCCCAATATTGCATGGGAGGTTAATGTTAGAGGGGTCTCCCATTTTGATAAGGGGGTCGCCAAAGATATATGTTTTCTCGGGACTATCGAATAAATCCTTATGGTATTCCCGTTCCTCCTCGGTTGGCAACTTATCAAAGTATTCTTCTATAGGTTCTACCTCCTCTAGTTCCTCATCCTTATTAACCTCAACTTCCCTACTCTCATCCTTACTATCGGCTTCTATTCTAACTTCATCCTTGTCACTTTCCTCTATCTCCTTATCTATTGGCTTAATGGTGACAACATTGACAAAGTGGACATGTTTGGATGATGAGGGGTCCTTAACTTGGATTCCACTATTGGTGTCCCTAGTGTCCTTCCTAGGTGTGACTAATGTTTGGTTGTTAAGGGCTTTCAACAAGTTGTCAATTTTGTTGGTCATCTCCGTTTGTTGTTGGTTGAATTCGGTTTCAAACCTAGCTATGCGGGCTCCTTGAGATGCCATGAACTTTGACATCAATCCTTCAAGATTGTTGGTACTACCATAGTTGTTAGAAGGATTGTTGTTGAAAGTACGGTTGGATGGTGGACCGTTTGGTTGGTAACGATTAGGTGGGTTGGATGAATTGGGTTGATTTTGTTTCCACCTAAGGTTTGGGTGATTTTTCCATGAGGGGTTGTATGAATCACCGTATGTGTTTGGCTCGGGCTTGAAAGTGTACCACTTATCTCCCGCTTCGTCGGTACACGTGGATGCGTAGTCCGCAAAAGCTGTTCCGGGGAGTTCCATACAATCACGAGTGTCATGGGGACCACTACATAATTCGCATGAAGAAGTGATTTTGTTCACTTGGCTTGAATGCTTCGGAGCTTCGTAAGATTTTATGAGAAACTTGACTTGGTCCTCAAGTTCCATGATCCTACGGTCGGGAGTGCTTGAATTATTTGAAGGCAAAGATATTGCCTTGACCGTTTTGTTCAAATCACGGGGATCATTCCAACTTTCGTTGTCATAGAGAGAAAGATCTTCTATGAGTTCCCATGATTGTTCCGCACTAAGATCACGTAGCTTACCACCGGCCGATTGGTCAATGGTTCGCCTCGTGGAGATGTCGATATGGTCATAGAAGATTTGGACTTGGAGCCAAAGATCTATGCCATGATGAGGGACTTTTTGGAGTAAGTCCTTGAAACGAGTCCATGCTTCATAAAGAGATTCATTTTGACGTTGTTGGAACATCAAGATGTCATTCCTAAGCTTAGTAGTTCTCCCCGGTGGGAAAAATTGAGCAAGGAAACGAGTGGTGAGATCATCCCATGTGGTGATGGATCCCGCGGGTAAACGCTCAAGCCATTGACTAGCTTGATCCCGTAGAGAGAATTGGAATAGGCGTAAACGGGTAGTCTCTCTAGTTTCAACACCTAGGTCTATGGAATCTACGATTTTGAGGAAGTCCTTAAGGTGTTGGTTTGGATCTTCGGAACGAAGTCCATGGAATGCACATCCGCTTTGCACCAACCGGATGGTGTCGGATCGCAAGGGGGTCACATTGTCTCCGGTGAGCTCAATGGTGTTTCGATAGCCTTGGTGGCTAGGTCGGGAATACTCTCCTAAGGTTCGGGGCCTAAGGGGTTCTAATGGTGGGTTTTGTTGTGGTGGGATGACGGGTTCAAAGATGTTACCACCTTCCATGATGTCGGATGGTAAAGAGTTACAAACAAAGGCACGAAGAAATAAGATAGACTAAAGAAGACCTAAAAATAAAAATAAAAATCTTACTAGAAAGGAATCTAGCAAGTAGACCTAATAAAAAGAAATTCTAACCTAGACAATAACTATTTCCCCGGGCTGCGGCGCCAAAAACTTGATGCGTGGGAATCGCACCTTGCTTTACCTCTCAAGGGATCTTGAGAAGCTTACAACCCCCACCAGGCAGTGTACCTGATCGTTGTAGTATAGTATAGTGACAAGTACCGGGGGATTGATCGTTCAGCTTAGGAATAGTGTCGCTAGGATTAGAAAACCTAATTAATAGTTCTAGAGATGAAAGATGATTATTTTTGTATTTTTATATTTTTATGGAAGCAAGTAAAATCTCGGGTTTTGAAGGAGTGGGCGGAATTAGTTGCTAATCAACTAACCCAAAACTAAGATGCAATCAAAATAAAATAATAAAAATGAAAATAAACTAAATTATACTAAGGTTGTGAGCAGTAATTGGAGAAATTGTGTTTACCTAGACTTCACTACTCCCTAGATATCTTTTACATGTTAATTACTTGTTACACTTGTATGGATGACGGATTGTATTCCTTAATACCATTCGTGGGGTGGCATACATAACTCCCCAACTCTATGAGCTCTTATCTCCTCCTACACCATGACCCAACACAACTATAGGGATTGTAAACAGTGGCTCATGCATTAAATACAACCAATAAAGACCTAGTACGCCTCGGTTCATGTTTCTTAAGACGTTCAAGCATGTTACCATTTGGAGATCTGCCAGTTTTCTTAAGCCTAACATATAATATCATTCATCCAAAACAAGAATAGACAAGTAATCAACACATAATCAACATCTAGGTTTCATTAGATCTAAGCAAACACAAAAGAGATCTAGCCTAGCATAGTAGAATTGAGACAAGAACAAGATATAAACAACCAACACATAGACATATTGATTGAATTGAAAGTACACTTATCTCAATTACAATGCAAGGTCTCAAGGGTTTGGAACCCTTGAAAAACCTGTAAAAGAGGCACCAAAATCGTCTTTAGGGTTTCACCAAAACTTCTCCTCTTTTTAATGAAAAAACTAGAAAACTATATATAGGAAAAACAGGCTGACGGCGTCAAGAGTTACTTGTGACGCCGTCACCTCGCCGCCATATACTTCCTCGAACGGCCTTGATCCACTTATGACGGCCTATGTGACGCCGTCACCACCCACGGTATTTTATTCTTGCCACTTTGACGCCGTCATGAAGCCTTCTGACGCCGTCACCACCTACGGTGTTTAATTCCTCATGTCTGACGCCGTCAAGATGGTGGTCTTGACGCCGTCACCTTGTATCTTCAGCATGGAATTTTGGTACTTAGCCGTTTTCTTCACTTTTATGCTCCAAAAACGTCCAAAATGGCTTCTTTTCCAGAATTCACTCTCCAAACACCTAAAATCACAAAAGGAACGATTTAGGGCAATATTTGATCAAATAAAGTCGGATTCGGGCTTAAATGACCCCCTAAAAACGGATCATTTTTTCGCCTCATCAGGAGCTTCGTAGGATTTCATGAGAAACTTGGCTTGGTCCTCAAGTTCCATGATCCTACGGTCGGGAGTGCTAGAGTTATTCGAAGGCAAAGATATTGCCTTGACCGTTTTGTTCAAATCACAGGGATCGTTCCAACTTTCGTTGTCATAGAGAGCAAGATCTTCTATGAGTTCCCATGATTGTTCCGCACTTAGATCACGTAGCTTACCACCGGCCGATTGGTCAATGGTTCGCCTCGTGGAGAGATCGATATGGTCATAAAAGATTTGGACTTGGAGCCAAAGATCTATGCCATGATGAGGGACTTTTTGGAGTAAGTCCTTGAAACGAGTCCATGCTTCATAAAAAGATTCATTTTGACATTGTTGGAACATCAAGATGTCATTTCTAAGCTTAGTAGTTCTCCCCGGTGGGAAAAATTGAGCAAGGAAACGAGTGGTGAGATCATCCCATGTGGTGATGGATCCCGCGGGTAAACGCTCAAGCCATTGACTAGCTTGATCCCGCAGAGAGAATTGGAATAGGCGTAATCGGGTTGTCTCTCTAGTTTCAACATCTAGGTCTATGGAGTCTATGATTTTAAGGAAGTCCTTAAGATGTTGATTTGGATCTTCGGAACGAAGTCCAAGGAATGCACATCCGCTTTGCACCAATCGGATGGTGTCGGATCGCAAGGGGTCCACATTGGCTTCGGTGAGCTTAATGGTGTTTTGGTAGCCTTGGTGGCTAGGTCGGGAATACTCTCCTAAGGTTCGGGGCCTAAGTGGTTCTAGTGGTGGGTTTTGTTGTGGTGGGATGACGGGTTCAAAGATGTTCCCATTGTCCATGATGTCGGGTGGTGAAGAGTTACGATCAAACACACAAAGAAATAAGATAGACTAAAGAAAACCTAAAAATAAAAATAAAATCTTACTAGAAAGGAATCTAGCAAGTAGACCTAATAAAAAGAAATTCTAACCTAGACAATAACTATTCCCCGGGCTGCGGCGCCAAAAACTTGATACGTGGGAATCGCACCAGGCTTTACCTCTCAAGGGATCTTGAGAAGCTTACAACCCCCACCAGGCAGTGTACCTGATCATTGTAGTATAGTATAGTGACAAGTACCGGGGGATTGATCGTTCAGCTAGGAATAGTGTCGCTAGGATTAGAAAACCTAAATACTAGTTCTAGAGATGACGGAAGATTATTTTTGTATTTTTATATTTTTTTAGAAAGCAAGTAAAAAATCTCGGGTTTGAAGGATTTGGGCGGAATTAGTTGCTAGTCAACTAACCCAATACCAAAGATGCAATCAAAATAAAATACTAGAAATAAAAATAACACTAAATTAAACTAAGGTTGTGAGCAATAAGTGGAGAAATGTGTTTACTTAGATTTCACTACTCCCTAGATATCTTTTACGCGTTAATTACTTGTTATAGTTGCGTGGATGACGGATTGTATTCCTTAATACCATTCATGGGGTGGCGCACTTAACTCCCCAATCCTATGAGTGCCTACTTCACTCCTATGTCGAGCCGGCTAAGAAGCTCCTAACATGGGATCATTAGAATTTACTCATGCATTAAATACAACCAATAAAACCTAGTGCACATCGGTTCATGTTTCCTAAGACGTTCAAGCATGTTACCATTTGGAGATCTGCCAGTTTTCTTAAGCCTAACATCGAAATCATTCATCCAATACAACCATAAACAAGTAATCAACACATAATCAACATCTAGGTTTCATTAGATCTAAGGAAACACAAGATAAATCTAGCCTAGCATGGTGGAATTAAGACAAGTACAAGATATAGACAACCAACACATCGACATATTGATTGAATTAGAAGAATACTTATCTCAATTACACATGAAAGGGTTCAAGGGCTGAAAACCCTTGAAAAACCTGTAAAAATCGTATATGGATCGGCCTTAGGGTTTCTCCAAACTTCTCCCCCCTAATGAATGAAAATTAGAAAACTATATGTAGAAAACTGAGGCTGACGGCGTCAAGACCAAATAGGTGACGCCGTCATCTCGCCGCCAAAAGAATTCTCGGACTGTCTTGATCTACATCTGACGCCGTCATGTATTAACTTTTTCCAGGCCGTCACGTATTTTACTCTTGACGCTCTTCCTTGTGACGCCTTCATTTCTGTACTGGGCCGTCATGAAAATTACTCTTGACGCCGTCAGGATGTTGCTCTTGACGCCGTCACCTACTGTTCCCAGCTTGGAAAATTAAGTCTTTGGCGTTTTCTTCACTTTTATGCTCCAAAAACGTCTGAATTGCTTCCTTTTCCAGATTTCACTCCCAAAGTACCTAAAATCACAAAAGGAACGATTTAGGGCAATATTTGATCAAATAAATTCAATTCCGAGCATAAATGGCCCCCTAAAAGTGGTTCATTTTTTGCCTCATCAAAAAACCTGTAAAATTCGTATATAGTTCGGCCTTAGGGTTTCTCCAAACTTGTTCCTCTTAATGAATGAAAATTAGAAAACTATATATAGAAAATAGAGGCTGACGGCGTCAAGAACAATCTTGTGACGCCGTCATCTCGCCGCCAAAAGAATCCTCGGACTGCCTTGATCTACATCTGACGCCGTCACGTTATACACTTTTCCAGGCCGTCACGTATTTAACTCTTGACGCTCTTCCTTGTGACGCCTTCATTTCTGTACTGGGCCGTCATGAAATTTACTCTTGACGCCGTCAACTTGTTACTCTTGACGCCGTCACACACTGTTCCCAGCTTGGAAAATTAAGTCTTTGGAGTTTTCTTCACTTTTATGCTCCAAAAATGTCCGAATTGCTTCCTTTTCCAGATTTCACTCCCAAAGTACCTAAAATCACAAAAGGAACGATTTAGGGCAATATTTGATCAAATAAATTCAATTCCGGGCTTAAATGACCCCCTAAAAGTGGTTCATTTTTCGCCTCATCATGTGCCCAAATCTTTTAAAAGTTTGCCCATTTAACTCAATTTTTTTTATTTTGAGCATAAATTGCCACCTCTTTCCAACTTATTTCCCATTCCTTCTTTGTTTTATTATTTATTTATTTTTTGATAAAACACATTATTAGTTTACAGTAGAGGATTACACATTTATAATGCCGAATGTAACACAAACTACTATCATAACTACTCTAACAATTAGCATATGAGACATGGATTTGCATGGAAATGTTAAACGTACCTAGCTATAAGATATATCAAAGTTTTGATATAGACTTGGTCTATTATTATTATTATTATTATTATTATTATTATTATTATTATTATTATTATTATTATTATTATTATTATTATTATTATTATTATTATTATTATTATTATCATCATCATCATCAGGTAATATATTAGCTACAATTTTTCGTAGTTAACTCCCTACAATTTTGTGCTATATTATATGGGTCCCTGAGTCCTTTTGTGAGTCTCTGAGTTATTTTTGTGGGTCCCTGAATCCTTCTTATATAATTTTAATGGAGAATTGTAGTCAATTGGCTACAATAATTGTGGCCAAAATATCTCATTATTATTATTATTATTATTATTATTATTATTATTATTATTATTATTATTATTATTAAAAAAAACTAATAGGATTTACAAGAAATTAGTGGGGAGCCGAGAGACTAACTGGGCCCCCACACCTTTAGCTATAGCAAAACCAATCATACTAAAAATATGTGGAGCAGCACGTGCTCCAATGTCCTGAGTTATAGAGAATCGTCAAATACGCTTTAAATACTTACGTGAAGGTATAACTTTTTTTCCCCTATACTTTGATTTCCTGGCTCCACCACTGACTAGGGTGGATCCAAGTTGCAAGTAGTGGGGGAAAGGCCACCAATAAACCTTAAGCAGTATTGTCAACTAAGTTGAAAAAATGACTAAATTTATTGAAAAAGTTATACTGTCATCTATCCTCTATCTTGGAAGCAAAAATCAATAATTGAATCTTCATTTCTTTTAATTGTGGAATTTATCAATAGGAAGGTATGGAAAAGAATGGGAAAGAAAGGGTGGATGTGTGGAAGGGAAGGTGGTACTCCATCCGTTCCAAATTTATTATCTACTTTTTAGTCTTTCTTTTTCAACTTTGTCCTTAAATATTTTTGTGGGTGTTATATAATATTTGAAGCAAAATACATAAATGGATTGGGTTTTAAGTTTACTTTTCAATGGTACAATTTTTCATCAAGTATTCTATAATATTTTTGGATAAAGGGGAGTGGTAAATATATTAAAATCCAAAACGTTTAAGTACAAATGGAATGTGGCTGAAGTACCACATTAACCTCAAGCTTAAACAGCTTGATAGACAAAAACCTAGAGCTTATGACATGCCAACAGCTCAAAACAACTCTAGAATCAAAAAATGAACCTAGAATAAGAACTAAGCAAAACAAGCTAACCAACTGCTGCCGTGAATGATGAACTACCATCAGTAGTAGAGTTAGGAAATAAATTAGCCGATCCATCAAACACGTTTACAACAAAATCTTCATCATTGCCTTCATCAGTAGCCAAAGCAGCAAGTATTATATAATAAAAATGTATATTTATGGTCAAAGTTGAATCAGTCTGACTTTGAAATTTCAAACTGGACAATAATTTTGAGACGGGGAGTACTAGTTAAGGATAGTGGGAAGTGGACATAGGTAAATAAAATTAACTATCTGTTTGTTTGAGTTCTTTTGGATTTGAGTAATGCAATCTGTTGGGAATTATACTAACAGTTACCACGGCTAAGAGAAGATGTTACAACTACAGAAGATTGTACTTGCAGTGGAAACTTATTATCACTGCAAGAACATATATTACCACTGCTTATTAGATAACTGTTAGGAAACGTGTTTAGATAAATATAGAATAGATCTTGTGTATATCTTATTCTATTAGCATTATACTTATCTTGTAGAAGAGGACTCCTTGGGCTATAAAAGGAGATCCTAGGTTAAAGGTTAGATATACGGTTTTCTAGAGCTTCAAGGTGTAACCTTAGTGATATCAAGATCACTCGTATTATTATTATTAATAATATTAGAGCTAATAGTTTGTTTACATACATTGTTCTTATTCATATACAACTGTCTTACTCATAATCAAACTTCTAAGTGTTACTAAGTAGATTCCGCATACTTAGTGATATAACTCAAAGTATTAATCTAACATAAGTTCAAGGTGTGTAGATCCATCAAGTGGTATCAGAGCCAGGTTTTGATACTTTGATTTAGAAGACTCTAGTTCACTCAGAAGAATGTATGGAGACAGAAACCAGTAACTCAAACATTGCTGCTAAGCTTCCAAAGCTTAAGTTGAATGATTTTGAGATATGGAGGCTAATGATCGAACAATTCTTTATGGTCCAAGACTACACACTCTGGGAGATCATTATGGTTGGAAATTCTTTCATACCAAGTTCTACTTCAGAGATGGTTAATGGCAAGGAAGTAATTAAGGTCAACACTGGACCTGTTACTAATGATGAAAGACTTCAGCTGAAGAATGATCTGAAGGCCAGAGGTTTGTTGCTGATGACACTTCCCAGAGACCAAGTTCTAGCATTCAGCAAGTACAAGACTGCAAAGACTCTTTTTGATGAGATCTGTGAAGTTTTTGGAGGTAATGATTCCACCAAGAACACTCAAAAGACCTTGCTGAAGCAGACTTATGAAAACTTTGGTTCAACAAGTAATGAATCTCTTGATAGCATCTTCACAAGGCTACAAAAGATTGTTACTCAACTCACTGTTTTTGGGATTGAGGTGGAAAGGGAAGACCTTAATCTAAAGTTCTTAAGAAGCTTACCCTCTAAGTTTGGAACCAATGTTGCTGTGTGGGAAGATAACCAGAATTGGAGACCATGAAACTTAATGATTTGTACAATAACTTCAAGGTTATTGAACAAATATTGAAGAAAGCTGGCAAAATAAGCTCAAGTTCAGGAAGTGTAGCACTCATATCATCATCTCTTGATGATAGTTCAGAAGAAGAAAGTGATAGTGATGATGACAGTGCTAACATTGTTGTTTCCACTGGTAGTGGAAGTGTTTCCACTGGTAGCTCAAAGAGACAGATTGCAGGACTTAGTGATACTACTTTTTATGCCTTTATATCAAGTCAAGTGGGTGGTTCAATTCTCAATCATGAGGATTTGGATCAAATTGATGAGGATGATATGGAGGAGATGGACATTAAATGGCAAGTGGCATTATTAAGCCTAAGGACAAAGAAGTTTTGGAAGAAGACTGGAAGAAAGATCAACATCAGTGGAAATGAAACAGTAGGTTTTGACAAAAAGAAGGTGGAGTGCTATAATTGTCATAAGAAGGGGCACTTTGCCAGGGAGTGCAGGAAGCCAAGGAAATCTGACAACAGGTCAACTTGGTATAAGCAGGACAAGAAGAAGGAACCTACTACTGATGAGCCAAAGGGGCTATTGGCTATTGATGGAGTGAGCTTTGATTGGAGCTTTATGACCAAGGATGAGGAAGATGATTCAGAGTCTGCAATGGTTGCCACTGAGCTTGCACTAATGGCTTTTTCTGACTCTGAGGTACAAATTGATAATGCTTGTTCTAAATCTTGTAAGGCCTTAAAAGAGTATGAGAAAATTAAAGCCCAATTCAATGAACAATGCCTAGAGTTAACTCACACTAATTATAACTTAGCAAATCATAAAAGAGGCCTAGGTGTTTTAGAAACTCAATTAGAGCATTATAGGGCAAATGAATCTAAGTTCAATGATGATATTGCAGTATTAAGAAGAGACTTAGATTATCAGGTTGCTGTTAATAAGGTTCTTAGAGAAGAACTAGAAAAGGTTAAGATGGCTAGTGAGAATATAATGATAACTAAGCAAACACTGGATCATCAATCCAAGTGTATTGACAAAATTTGGGAAGCCCAAGTTATGAGCAAAGCCAAATCTGGAATTGGATAGAAAACAGTCCCCCCACCTCTAAGAGGTGTTCCATCACCTCCTGGCATTGACTTAGCTCACACAGGATTAGAGGAATTCCAGGAACCACCTATGACCTATGGACCAAAATTTGTTAAACCAGTTGAAACTGAAAAGGTTCAGGTTGAGGTTGATATATTTGATAGTGCTAGTGACTCATCTCTTAAAGATGAAAATTTAAATGTTGAGTCTAAACCTAGTGTTCCTGAGAATGTTAAAGTGGAGGTTAAAAGAAGTATTCCTGATGTAGTCAAAGAGAAGCCTAGGTCACAACCTAATTTCACTAGGCCCACTACTAGATATGCAGAGATGTACAGAAGTAGGTCACCAACTCCTAGGGGTAATATGAGGAGTTGGAATCATGTTAAATCTAGGCAATTTGGTAGTGATTTTGTGTTCAATAACAAACCCTGTCATATATGTGGTAGCTTTGACCATTTGTCTTATAGCTGTACCTACCACTTGGGAAGAAGGGAAGTGTTTGGGAATACTAGGGTGAATGGACAAAATGCTAATAACTTAACTCACCCAAATCCACTTAGCAAGATGATTCCCAGGTCTGTTTTGCTTCATTCTGGCATTAAACCAATTTCCACTGCTAGACCAGCAGTTGCCACTGCCAGAAATAAAAACAGAGTTTACCCTAAGCCCCCTGTTACTACTTTTGTTAAATCTACTCAAACAGGGAAAAAGACCAATTTAGAAAAGAAAGTTAACAATAATCAGAAGTGGGTACCCAAAGTTTCAAAACAAGCAGTTTCCACTGCTAAGCCAGTAGTTACCACTGCAAGGCTAAAGGTTACCACTGGTGGGTCTGTTAACAAGAAAAGGGTAAATATGGGAAATGCTGTTAAGGCCTCAGCACGTTGGGAATGGAAACCAAAAGGAACCATCACCTCAAACAATCCCAATGGTGTATCAATGACCTTTGATAGATATAATTATATTGATACACGAGGCAGATCCAAGTCATTTGTGGCTTGGGTCCCCAAAAGGAACTAATTCCTTTATTTTTTGTGCATGGACATTCAAGGACTACAAATGATCAAGGATACTCAGACAGTGGATGTTCCAGGCACATGACTGGCAATAAGTCCTATCTTTCAGACTTTCAACCTTATGATCGACAATTTGTCAGCTTTGGAGGAGGAATTGGTGGCAAAGTTTCTGGCAAAGGAAAAATCAAGGCTGGAAACATTGATTTTGAAGATGTGCAGTATGTGAAAGAACTCAAGTACAACCTCTTTAGTGTGTCACAGATGTGTGACAAGAAGCATAGAGTTCTATTCACAGAAGATGAATGCTATATCTTATCTAAGGATTATAAGCTTCCTGATGAAAGTGACATTTTGCTTAAAATCACTAGAAAAGGTAATCTGTATAGCATTGACATGAAGAACATAGTGGCTAATAATGATGTTACTTGCTTGCTTGCTTGCTAAAGCCACTTTGGATGAATCAATGCTTTGGCATAGAAGACTTGGTCATGTAAACTTCAAGACCATCAACAAGATTGTGAAAGATGGACTTGTTAGAGGTCTACCAGAGAAAAGATTTGAAAATGACCAAACTTGTGTTGCCTGTCTCAAAGGAAAGCAACACAGAGCTTCATGCAAGACCAAAGCATTCAATTCTATTGATCATCCACTCTTTATGCTGCATATGGACTTATTTGGTCCTACTTCTGTGAGCAGCATAAATTTGAAGAAGTATTGTCTTGTTGTGACTGATGAGTTTAGTAGATTCACAAGGGTTTTCTTTTTAAGAACCAAAGATGAAACCACTGGCATCCTTAAGACATTCATCACTGAAGTTGAAAATCAATATGAAAAGAAAATCAAGATCATCAGGTGTGACAATGGGACAGAATTCAAGAATAAAGTTATGGATGATTTTTGCAGAGACAAAGGTATTAAAAGAGAATTTAGTGTTGCAAGAACTCCTCAACAAAATGGAGTTGCAGAAAGAAGAAACAGAACACTAATTGAGGCTGCTAGAACCATGTTAGTTGATTCAAAGCTTCCAGTGACTTTTTGGGCTGAAGCAGTTAACACTGCTTGTTACATTCAGATACCTTATGAGTTGTTCAGAGGAAGACCTCCTACTTTGGAGTTTATGAGGCCATTTGGGTGTCATGTTACCATTCTCAATACCATTGATCATCTGGGTAAATTTGAAGAAAAGTCTGATGAAGGCTTCTTTGTTGGATACTCTATGGTTAGCAAGGCTTTTAGAGTCTATAACTTAAGAACAAAGAAGATTGAAGAGAACTTGCATGTTCAGTTTCTTGAAAATAAAGCAAACATGGCAGGTTCAGGACCAGATTGGCTATTTGATCTTGAAACATTATCCAATACAATGAATTATGTACCTCTCACTTCAAGCACTGGAGACAAAGATCTTGAAGATTCAGAAGAATTCATTGATGAAGATGAAACTTGTAAAGATGATGAAGATCAAATTGTTATGCCACTTTGGGACTTTGTTGATAATTCTGAAAAGACAAGTGATGCAGATGGTGTGAATTTTGATGTAAATAAAGATATTCCTACTAGCAGTGGTAACTCCATTCCCACTGCTACACCAGAAGTTTCCACTGTCAGCCCAAATGTGGAACATACTTATCAGGAATCACCAAGTGATGATGTAGAGATCTCAAATATGCCTACAACATATGATATTCCTAGCACATCACAGTCTTCAATTCACAAAGTGTATCCACTTGATAATGTTATTGGTGAACTTCAATCAGGTGTGAAGACTAGAAGACAGACAAAGAAAGATGATATTCATGGGTTCATAAGTGAAGTGTATGAGTCCAAGAAACATAGTAAGAAGAATGAGTGTTTGTTTTTCTGTTTTCTCTCACAGGTGGAGCCTAAGAATGTGTATATGGCTCTAGGAGAATCTAGCTGGGTTGAAGCTATGCAAGAAGAGTTGCTGTAGTTTAAACTTCAAAAGGTTTGGGTTCTTTGTGACTTGCCTGATGGTATGAAGGTCATTGGTACTAAATGGGTTTTCAGAAATAAGAAAGATGAAAGAGGTATTGTAATCAGGAACAAAGCTAGATTGGTTGCTCAAGGATACACTCAAGAGGAGGGTATTGATTATGAAGAAGTGTTTGCTCCTGTTGCAAGGATTAAGGCTATTAGATTGTTTTTAGCCTATGCATCATTTATGGGCTTTACAGTCTATCAAATGGATGTTAAGAGTGCCTTTCTGTATGGAACTATTGATGAGGAGGTATATGTCTCTCAACCTCCAGGCTTTGAAGATCCTCAACACCCAAATAAAGTATATAAAGTGGTTAAGGCTCTTTATGGCTTACATTAGGCTCCAAGGAAGTGGTATGAAACCTTAGCTACTTATTTATTGAATAATGGGTTTCATAGAGGCAAGATTGACCAAACTTTGTTCATCAAGAAAAACAAAGGTGATATTCTACTTGTTCAAGTATATGTTGATGATATTATCTTTGGGTCTACTAAACAAGAGATATGCAAAGTGTTTGAGAAGCTGATGAAAGTTGAATTTCAAATGAGTTCTATAGGAGAACTTACATTCTTTTCGGGGCTGCAAGTACAACAGCGTAAGGAAGGCATATTTATTAGTCAAGACAAAAATGTGGCTGAGATCATTAGGAAGTTCACGTTTACTGATGCAAAACCTTCAAATACCCCTGCTGACAAGACCACTCATCTATTGTTAAAGAATGCTAGTGGTGCTAATGTTGATGTCCACACCTACAGATCTATGATTGGTTCTTTGATGTATCTTACTTCATCAAGGCCAGACATTATGTTTGTTGTATGTGCTTGTGCAAGATTTCAAGTGACTCCAAAGACATCACATATGACAGCAGTGGAAAAGATTTTTAGGTACTTGAAGACTTATCCTAATCTAGGATTATGGTATCCAAGAGACTCTCCAATGGAATTGATCACATACTCAGATAGTGACTATGCTGGTGCAAGTTTGGATAGAAGATCAACTACTGGAGGATGTCAATTTCTTGGATGTAGATTGGTGTCATGGCAGTGCAAGAAGCAAACTATGGTTGCTACTTCAACTACTGAAGCAGAATATGTTGCAGCTGCTAGTTGTTGTGCATAGATCCTTTGGCTTCAGAATCAATTATTGGATTATGGGTACAATTTCATGAACACCATTATCTATATAGACAATAGTAGTACCATATGCATTATTAAAAATCTTGTGCAACACACTAAAACTAAACATATTGAAATTAGACATCACTTTATTAGAGATTGTTTTGAGAAAAAGCTTATTAATGTTGTCAAAATCCATACTGATGACAATTATGCTGATTTATTAACAAAAGGGCTTGATGTGGGTAGGTTTCAATACTTGGTAACAGGTATTGGAATGCTAAATCCATAAATCATTGATGTCTAATACTTTTCAGTGTTGCAGGATAGTTTTTAGGTACTAATATTGTTTGTATTGTATGTATGGTTTTCTACTAATTTGTATGCAGAGTTATCAAGAGCACAGTGGTAATTAACATACAACAGTGGAAAGTTTGGTGATAATAGTAAGAACAAAGAGTACTTTTATTGATTAAAAAGAGAGTACATCACATCCATTCAGATAACATTGTCACCAACACAGAAGACCATCACAAAAGACATAAACCTACAACCTAACACCTACACCATGGGTTTCTTTCCTTTTCCTTCATAGTCATGCTTGCCTTTGGATGTTTTCTTTCTCTTGTCATCAAAAGAGAGTTGTTTCCTTGGACAAGCAAGTCCCAGAACTTGCTTGGGAGGCCTTGGTGCTTGGGTAGGCTTCTCAACAGTAGGCCACTTCATGTTGCTTATGGCAGTCTTCAATGCTGTGGTGAGGGCCTTTGGAAGCTCTTTGGAAAGATCAAAGGTTGGATCATTATCATCATCAGAGGAAGAACTAGAATAGAACTCCAAAGATGGAGCAGGAGAAGCTTCAGTCTTTTTGGATGGCTTATTGGATGCTGTGGAAGTGGTTGCACTTGGTGGGAAGTAATCACTGTATCCTGTTGAAAGATCCTCTGAGTTTGAACAATAGCTGATTTCCTCATCAGATGAATCATCAGAAGATATGTAGACTATTGGGAACCAGCTCATTGTGTTGATTAAGGGTTTGTGTTGTTGAAGTTGTTTGTTGATGAGAGATAAAAGTTTGAGTTAATGTTATTTTTCGTCCATGTGGTTTGTCGGGTCAATCATGTTTGGTCCCTGCCGTTAAAATTCGTCGGGTTTGGTCCCCATGGTTTACAACCCATACGGGTTTGGTCCCTTGACCGTCAGTTGACCGTTAAATATATGCAAAAAGACAAAAACACCCTTAGTTATATATATATATATATATATATATATATATATATATATATATATATATATATATATATATATATATATATGCAAACCACAGGGACCAATCTTGATTAAAAAATATTTTAATAAAAAAATTCTAAAAAAATTTTCTTAAAAAATTCTAAAAAAAAAATTAATAAATTTTTTTCTAAAAGATTCGAAAAACATTATAAAAAAAAAAATTGACGAAAAATTTTTATTCCAAAAAAAAAAAGTTTTGAAAAAAAAAATTCTGATAAATTTTTTCTAAAAAAATTCGAAAAAATTTCTAAAAAAAAAATTGACAAAATTTTTTTTTTCAAAAAGAAAATAATTTGAAAAAAAAAAAAAAAATCTAACAAAATTTTTTCTTAAAAAATTCTAAAAAAAATTTCTTAAAAAACTTTCAAATTTTTAATAAAAAAAATTATAAAAAAAAATTAATAAAAAATTTTCTTAAAAAATTCGAAAAACATTCTATTTTTTTTTTAAATTACACTAGAAAAATGAAAATAATATTTGGAAAAATCTAAAATAACTTAAAGCTAATTTTAGAGTAAATTACACCATTCGTCCTTGTGGTTTCCGTTGACCGCAGCCGTTCGTCCTTTAACAAAAAAAACTGCACCGTTAATCCTTAACGGGCATACGTTAGGGGCCATTAGTCCCTCATCACAAACGCTCGTTAAGTGTTGTTACATTTTAAGTCCCATGAGGGTATACTGACCACAAGGACGAACGGTGCAATTTGTTTTTTCTTTTATTTTTAATATCTTAGTAAGTTCCGTTTTCGTCCATTTTTTTTGTTTTCGTCTGTTTTTTTACGTTTTCATCTGTTTTTTTTCGTTTTCGTCTGTTTTTTTAGGTTTTCGTCTGTTTTTTTTACGTTTTCCTCCGTTTTTTTACGTTTTCGTCTGTTTTTTTACGTTTTCGTCCGCTTTTTTACGTTTTCGTCTGTTTTTTTACGTTTTCGTCCGTTTTTTTCGTTTTCGTCTGTTTTTTTACGTTTTTCTCTGTTTTTTTATGTTTTGTCCCTTTTTTTTACGTTTTCGTCCATTTTTTTCGCTTTCGTCTGTATTTTTACGTTTTCTTCCGTTTTTTTTAAGTTTTCCTCTGTTTTTTTACGTTTTCGTCTGTTTTTTTACGTTTTCCTCTGTTTTATTACGTTTTCGTCCATTTTTTTTACGTTTTCGTCCGTTTTTTTTTCGTTTTCGTCTGTTTTTTTACGTTTGCCTCCGTTTTTTTTTTACGTTTTCGTCCCATTTTTTACGTTTTCATCCATTTTTTTCGCTTTCGTCTGTTTTTTTACGTTTTTTATTTTTTATTATTTTTTTTTGGTAACATGGGTTTCCGACTCGACATTGCGAGCCGACTAATCCCACGGCGACTACCCTTTTGTTTTTTTACGTTTTTTACGTTTTCGTCTGTTTTTTTACGTTTTCCTCTGTTTTCTTTACGTTTTCGTCCCTTTTTTTACGTTCTCATCCATTTTTTTCGTTTTCGTCCGTTTTTTCATTTTAGTCTGTTTTTACGTTTTCGTCCATTTTTTTACGTTTTCGTCTATTTTTTTTGTTTCGTATGTTTTTTTACGTTTTCGTCTATTTTTTTACGTTTTCCTCTATCTTTTTACGTTTTCGTTAGAGGAAAACGTAAAAAGACGGACGAAAACGTAAAAAAATAGACGAAAACGTAAAAAAACATACGAAACGAAAAAAAATGGACGAAAACGTAAAAAAATGGACGAAAACGTAAAAAAAACAGACGAAAATGAAAAAACAGACGAAAACGAAAAAAAATGGATGAAAACGTAAAAAAAAGGGACGAAAACGTAAATAAAACAGAGGAAAACGTAAAAAAAACAGACAAAAACGTAAAAAAACAGACGAAAGCGAAAAAAATGGATGAAAACGTAAAAAAACAGAGGAAAACGTAAGAAAACAGACGAAAACGAAAAATAACGGATGAAAACGAAAAAAAAACGGACGAAAACGTATAAAAACGGACGAAAATGTAAAAAAACAGAGGAAAACGTAAAAAAAACAGAGGAAAACGTAAAAAAAAACGGACGAAAACATAAAAAAATGGACGAAAACGTAAAAAACAGATGAAACGTAAAAAAATAGAGGAAAACGTAAAAAAAACGGAGGAAAACGTAAAAAAACAGACGAAAGCGAAAAAAATGGACGAAAACGTAAAAAAATGGACAAAAACGTAAAAAAACAGAGAAAAACGAAAAAAAACAGACGAAAACGAAAAAAAAACGAACGAAAACGTAAAAAAAACGAATGAAAACGTAAAAAAACAAAAGAAAACGTAAAAAAACGGACGAAAACGTAAAAAAACAGACGAAAACGTAAAAAAATGGAGGAAAACGTAAAAAAAACAGACGAAAACGTAAAAAAACAGACGAAAACGAAAAAAAAAACGAATGAAAACGTAAAAAAACATACGAAAACAAAAAAAAAACGGACGAAAACGAAACTTACTAACATATTAAAAATAAAAGAAAAAAAAATTGCACCGTTCGTCCTTGTGGTCAGTATACCCTCATGGGACTTAAAATGTAACAACACTTAACGAGCATTAGTGATGGAGGGACTAATGGCGCCTAACGTATGCCCGTTAAGGATTAACGGTGCAGTTTTTTTGGTCAAAGGACGAACGGCTGCGGTCAACGCAAACCACAAGGACGAATGGTGTAATTTACTCCTAATTTTAAAATTAAATTTGTATTTTTCTAACTTTTTAAATATTTATTATTAATTAAAAACTAATTATTAATTAATAAAAACTAAACTACATTATGAAAAGTATTAAATGAAAAGAGAAAAATCTAGAAAAATTACTAAAAATATTACAAGATACCAGGAACCTAAGAAAAATATAAAAATGAAAATTGATTTTACAAAAAGCTGAGAATAAGCTGAATAGCTTAAATAGAAGCTATCACTTCTATTATTTTGGTCTTTTCTAGATTTTTCTTTTTCAAGTCTGTTTATATACTATTTATAAGCAACTTTAATAAAGGAAGTTTGGCTGAGTATCAAGAATAAGCAAATGGTGAGCTTATGAACAAGACAAAATAAGCCAATGGCTTATTAGGATTTGGAATTGCTTGAATAAGCTACACTATTGAGCCACAACCTAAAATTAACCAACAACTAACAATAATATGAAGAAATAAGCACAAAAGATTCAAATGAGCACTCACAATAAGCCAGGAAGGGCAAATAAGCACTTGACCCATGCTTTTGTTTCATCAGAATCTCAGTTTTTGTGATAATTTTCTAGAATTTTGTGTTGGGAATTGGAACCTGAAATTTTTTGTGGTAAAAATACACCACCTAAACTACAGGAATCAATGGACAAATTATTTTTAAGATTTTCTTTTGGAACTGTGCAAGGGTATGTTTGAGGGTGCAGGGTGCAAACACTCCCCTGCACCAGGGCCATTGGCTCATTTTCCTTGGTCAACTGTGACCTCTCCTGTGGACCCTATACCTGGCCCTTTAGCTTTTTGAGGAGCTTATCAGCTTAGCTTCTCAGGCCTTGGCTTATTTTGGTCTCTAGTTTATTGGATTTAGCTTATTGGACCCCTTGTTATGACCTGTCCTCAGTACCCATACTGAGCCCTCAGTATTTGTATCATATTTCAATAGCCCACCAAGTGTTCACAAATAAGCCATAAGCCCAGCTTATTGGCTTATTTGGAAGTTGACCAGGTCAATTTTGAGGGTCAGGGTTCATTATGGACCCCTATTCACCTCTTTGGACCCCACAGAGGTCTCAAAGTTCCTCATTTTGCCTGTTTGGTCTGAGTGGCTTTTGGATTTGCTTATTTCAAGTTTTTGGCTTATTACATGTTCCTTTCTCTTTTCTTTAGCTTAATTTAAATCTGTTTAACTTGTTTTTAGTTTATTTCAACTTTAGTTTTCTTCAAGTAGCTTATTTGTAGCTTATTAGTGATAAAAATCCATTTTTGGCTCATATAGCCTTCTGTTGAGCTTATTTGCTCATTTTTAGCTTATTTTCAAGATCTAAAAAAATATCCTTTGTAAAAGTTTCATGTTTTCATCAGTTTAGTAGTGTTGTAACAGAAAATAGCAAAAAGAAAAATAAAAGAAAAAAGTGAGGTTTATGGGAATCGAACCTGGGACCTCAGCTTCACAACAGACACACAACACAACCCCCTTCCAACTGCTCTGGGGCACTAGTTCCATTATCCCTTGCATAATCAATTTACTTATAGTAGTATTAGCCTATTTTGCTTATTCCAACTGTTTTGCTTATTCCAGCTTATCTGGATAAGCTGTTGCCTCCATTTTATTTTTCCCAACTTCTTTATCACTTAAAACACTTACCATAAAATTTTCATATTTTTCCAAAATCGTTTAGTATTTTTAGTAATTAATTTAGTATAAATAGTTTTAATTAATAATAACTAAATAAAAAGTCTAAAAAATAATTTTCTTTCTTCTAAAATTTTCTTTTATCATTAGAATTGTAAAAATATCATTTTCATATCCGTAGGTTTTTTATTTCTCTAAAACTCACGTTTTATTTCGTACGTTTACGTAAATTTAAATTAAACGTACGCGTTTTTAGATTTTAAACGTTTTTAAGTATCTAGCTTTCACGTAAATTAAATGGAGGACTTTAAAAAAAAATTAATAAAAAATTTTCTTAAAAAATTCGAAAAACATTCTAAAAAAATTTTTATTAAAATTTTTATTAATTTTTTTTTAGAATTTTTAATAAAAATCTTAATAAAAATTTTTTTTATTAAAAAAACTTTAATTAAAATGTTTTTTTAGAATTTTTTTGAATTTTCAAGAATTTTGTAGTATTTTTCGAATTTTTCAAGAATTTTTTTCGAATTTTTTAATTAAAAATTTGATTAAATTTTTTTTTGAATTTTTTTTAAAAAAAAATTATTAAATTTTTTTTTAGAATTTTTTTCCAATTTTTTTTCGAATTTTTTGTAGTCAAATGACAAAAATACATTTTTTCTAATTTTTTTTCGTCAAATGACAAAAATACCCTTTAGAAGACTGGTGAAGGGACCAAACCCGTATGGGTTGTAAACCATGGGGACCAAACCCGACGAATTTTAACGGCAGGGACTAAACATGATTGACCCGGCAAACCACAGGGACGAAAAATGACATTAACTCTAAAAGTTTTGAGCCTCCTTTTATAAGCAAAGTCAAGGTCGAATTCTAATTAATGAAGAATATTTACTCTTACCTGTTTTGGTAGGTTAGAGGAGTAAATTTGGTTATTATCGGGTTGACTTTTGGAAGATATTTTTGTGAATAGTAACTTGGTTAAAAAGTTACTTTGGGTTAATCTTTATAGGTTAAGTTGAAAGTTACTTTGGTTTGCAGCATACAACCTATATTATTGGAGTCATTGGAGTAATAAGGTGTGTATCATAGACACACAACAAATGGTTATTGATTCACCATGTCTAATCCACATAAGAATCAACTAGTCCAGAGCAAACGGCTACTGGTAAAGACTTATCAAATCCGTTTATGGTTGATAGTTTACCAAAAACTAGGTCATCAACTCACCATACTCCAAGTGATCAAGAGTTGGCTAGTCCATAGCAAACGGCTCATGGTAAAGACATATCAAATCCGTTGATAGCTGGTAGTTTGCTAAAAACTATGATAAGAGCAGCAAATTTTCATGTTTTATTCACCACTGCTCTTTGATATGTTGTGAAAATTTTACCACTGCTAGTTCATTAGTTACCAATGCAAGAGTAATTTTTCCACTGATGAACTAGCCGTTACAATTGTTGTGTCAGTAATCCATTTTTTACTAGCCGTTGTAAAAATAACCGTCTTTCCTTATTTATAGGGTAAAATCTTTTGTGAATTATCTACTTACTTATTATAAATTATTCTTTTTCCAAAGATAATTCTTTCTAAAGATAATTCACATTGCGCAACCTTCTCAAACCCTATTAGTATAAATTGATCATCATACGGCTTGCTTTTTATCTTGATTACTAACACTTTTATTCTCTTTTTCACAAATATCATGGCGATTCTAAAATTTGTCGAGGAGCACAACCAACTGGCCTACTTACAAAAGTCAAACGAGAAGAATGGCCCTGTTTTTCATCAGATTGTGGATTTTCTAAACACAACTCATATAAGGTATGCCTTAACTATTAATCCCACAATCTATGTCTCTCATATCAAACAGTTCTGGAACACTGTGGAGTCCATAACTCTTGAACAGGGAGACACACATGAATCTGTGGATGCTCTAAGAGCCACAATGGATGGGGTAACTATTGATGTTACTGAGTCATCCTTGAGGAGAATTCTCCAATTGGATGATCTCAATGGTATCATCACATTACCTAATTCAGAAATTTTCACTAATATTGCTTTAATGGGGTATGATACATCTGAACAAAAAGTTACTTTTAGAAAAGGATGTTTTTGTCCGCATTGGAGATTTTTAATTCACACTATTTTACATTGCCTAAGTCCTAAGAAAACTTCTTATGAACAATTTGCATCAACCATGGCTTATCCTTTGGTTTGTTTGGCAACTGATAGGACTTTCAATTTTTCAAAGTTTATTTTCAATAATATGAAAGGCAATGTAAAGAGTCAATATAAATTTTTGATGTATCTAAGGTTTGTGCAAGCAGTGTTAAATGAGTTTCAACTGCACCCTCACAATAGAATTTATGAACCTTCCAGTCTTAAGCCAAAAGTTTTTCAAAACATGTGTAAGGCTTCAGATCTTTGGAATGGGGAGGTTCATCCACTTTTTTCTCAAATGCTTGCTTAAATTGCTCAAGTACAGGGTGAAGATGCAACCATCCCAGTTGTATCCCATAACACACCCAATATTGTTGTTCCACCAATTCACCATACCCCTGCTGTAACTCACACTTATGAGAGAAGGTCTAAACAGTCAACTTCTCTCATCTCAACATTGCATGTTGCTGAACCTTTTGGTTTAGGAACAAGTAGTGGTGGTTCAAGGCTTAATCCTAGTCCAACTAGGGAAGAGCCTGAATCAATGCCTCATGATTCACCTCTCCCAACAGGTTACACAGTTGGAAGTGATGAAGGCAGTGTGCAACTACCTGAATTGATGGACATTTGTACCAAATTAGTCAAGCAGGTTCAAGCTCTGGAGAAAGATCTGGCACAGACTAAAGAACAAAATGCCACAGAGCTGAATCAATTGAAGGCTGAGATTCAAAGATTGCAGAATGAAGTTAAGAATCTCAAGAAGAAAAGACCTGCTAAAGTTGTGTTATCTTCTTCATCTTCACCTCAGGATAAGTTTTCTGCAAGTTCTACTAAAGTTTTGGGAGATTCTTCCAAACAGGGGAGGAAAACAGATGCAGAGTTTAAGGGGAGAACTACAAATTTTGAAAAAGAGTTTGCTGAGCTTACTGATTCTGACAATGCTCAAGCAAAAGATGATGTAGCTGAGACTGAGGGGAGGAAATTGGATTTTGAAGATATGGATGCTGATGCTGGTTTTAACTTTGATGATATAGTTGGAACTGCTCAACCAATTTCCACTGAAGCAGAACAAGTTCCCACTGATCAACCAATTCCCACTGCAAGTGAAAAAGTTCCCACTGCTACTCAAGAAGTTACCACTGCAGAGGAAGAAGCTGCCAGAAAAAGATCAGTCAAAGGAAAAGCTATTGTGATTGCTTCAGATCAAGAGCAAACAAGAAAGATTTCTAAGAAAGAACAAGCTCAGATTGATTTTGATGCAAGATTGGCAGAGCAACAGCAAGCAGCAGAGAATGAAAGAAAAAGAAAGCTAGAAGAAGATGAAGTTGCTAGTTTTATGGAAGCAAAGAGGTTGGATAAACTTGAAGCTGTTATGGCAGAACCAATTTCAAGTGTTTCACCAACTGTCATACATGAGAAACCTCCATTGTTCACTTATGTACCTACAGAAGAAGAGATTGACTATTTGATTAACAATGATCAAATAATCAGGAAGAAGGCCATTGAACTTATTGCAAATACAACCTTGAATGAAGACCAAAAGTCTGCTCAACTTAAAGATTTCATTCAAATGAAGAATCAGCAGGCTCTTGATGAAATCATTGGGGATGTTAGAAAAGGTCAAAAGAAGACAAGAAAGCTTACAAAGGCACAGATCACTGCTGAGATGAAGACTTTTTGTTGCCATGTTGGTAATATGAAGATAGCTCAATTCAAAGGAATGTCACATGATCAAATTGAAGGTATTTACTGCAGAATCAAAAGACAAGATAGTAAATTCATTCCAATGGATCAAGAACCTATAGTTATGAAGACAAAAAGGTCTGGAGTGAGTCTTGGATCAAAAGATGCAAAGAAGTTGAAGACTCCAGAATCATCTCAAGCAGAAGAGGGTCCTAGCAAGTTGACAGAAGAGCAGGTTACAAACATGTTGTTCATAGAGACTGATGTACTTAATATTGAACCTCTACAAGCAAAATATCCAGTTGTTGGTTGGGAGATCTTTTCTGATAGTTTTGGTGTTGCTTGGAAGATCAACAGAACTGGAAGTGTCACAAGCATTTGCAGAGATTTTGAAGACATTGTTAGATCTTGTGATAGAGAAGACTTGGATACTTTGTGGAGGATTGTTCAATATCAGTTTAAAAAGGATGAACTTGTTGATGTCAAGGCTAAGGAGTTATGGGTTCACTTCAGAAGGTTATATGAACCTGACCCAAGTGATAGATATTGGAGATTTGAAGCTCATGATCAAAGAACCTTGTGGAAGTTCTATGATTCAAGTTCTGTGCATCATCTTTCTACTCAAGATGGAGTTGATGTCTTTATGTTGGCTGAGAAAGAATATCCATTGAGAGCTGGAGTATTGGATGTGATGAGAACAGTGAAGCTTAGGTGCTGGGAAAGAACTGAAGTCATAGAAGATTTGCTACAAAGGATTTATGATCAAAGTGTGAAAGCTGATAAAGAGTTAAGAAGAAGAAGATAAGAGTTTGGAAGAATTCCCATATCCTCATGTTTACTAAATACTTGAATAAACTTATTGATTTATGTATTAATCATAAGTTAGGGGAGGATTGTTGAGAATTATACTAACAGTTACCACGGCTAAGAGAAGATGTTACAACTGCAGAAGATTGTACTTGCAGTGGAAACTTATTATCACTGTAAGAACATATATTACCACTGCTTATTAGATAACTGTTAGGAAACGTGTTTAGATAAATATAGAATAGATCTTGTGTATATCTTATTCTATTAGCATTATACTTATCTTGTAGAAGAGGACTCCTTGTGCTATAAAAGGAGATCCTAGGTTAAAGGTTAGTGATGAGGCAAAAAATGAACCACTTTTAGGGGGTCATTTAAGCCCGGAATTGAATTTATTTGATCAAATATTGCCATAAATCGTTCCTTTTGTGATTTTAGGTACTTTAGGAGTGAAATATGGAAAAGGAAGCAATTCGGACGTTTTTGGAGCATAAAAGTGAAGAAAACGCCAAAGTCTTAATTTTCCTTGCTGGGAACAGTAGGTGACGGCGTCAAGAGCAACACTTTGACGGCGTCAAGAGTAAATTGCATGACGGCCCAGTGCAAACGTGAAGGCGTCACAAGGAAGAGCGTCAAGAGTTAACACGTGACAGCCTGGAAGAACCTAACACATGACGGCGTCAGATTGAGATCAAGGCAGTCCGAGAAGTATTTTGGCGGCGAGATGACGGCATCACCTATTTGGTCTTGACGCCGTCAGCCTCAATTTCCTATATATAGTTTTCTAATTTTCACTCATTAAAAAAGGATAAGTTTTGGAGAAACCCTAAGGCCGAACTTATTACGAATTTTACAGGTTTTTCAAGGGTTTTCAGCCCTTGAACCCTTTCATGTGTAATTGAGATAAGTGTTCTTCTAATTCAATCAATATGTCTATGTGTTGGTTGTCTATATCTTGTGCTTGTCTTAATTCCATCATGCTAGGCTAGATCTATCTTGTGTTTGCTTAGATCTAATGAAACCTAGATGTTGATTATGTGTTGATTACTTGTTTATGGTTGTATTGGATGAATGATTTTGATGTTAGGCTTAAGAAAACTGGCAGATCTCCAAATGGTAACATGCTTGAACGTCTTAGGAAACATGAACTGACGTGCACTAGGTTTTATTGGTTGTATTTAATGCATGAGTAAATTCTAATGATCCCATGTTAGGAGCTTCTTAGCCGGCTCGACGTAGGAGTGAAGTAGGCACTCATAGGATTGGGGAGTTAAGTGCGCCACCCCATTAATGGTATTAAGGAATACAATCCGTCATCCACGCAACTATAACAAGTAATTAACGTGTAAAAGATATCTAGGGAGTAGTGAAATCAAAGTAAACACAATTTCTCCACTTATTGCTCACAACCTTAGTTTAATTTAGTTTTATTTTCATTTCTAGTATTTTATTTTGATTGCATCTTTAGTATTGGGTTAGTTGACTAGCAACTAATTCCGCCCAAATCCTTAAAACCCGAGATATTTACTTGCTTTCTAAAAAATATAAAAATACAAAAATAATCATCCCTCATCTCTAGAACTAGTATTTAGGTTTTCTAATTCTAGCGACATTATTCCTAGCTGAACGATCAATCCCCCGGTACTTGTCACTATACTATACTACAACGATCAGGTACACTGCCTGGTGGGGGTTGTAAGCTTCTCGAGATCCCTCGAGAGGTAAAGCCTGGTGCAATCCCTATGCATCAAGTTTTTGGCGCCGTTGCCGGGGAATAGTTATTGTCTAGGTTAGAACTTCTTTTTATTAGGTCTACTTGCTAGATTCCTTTCTAGTAAGATTTTATTTTTATTTTTTTAGGTTTTCTTTAATCTATCTTATTTCTTTGTGTGTTTGTTCATAACTCTTCACCACCTGACATCATGGACGATGGGAACATCCTTGAATCCGTCATCCCACCACAACAAAACCCACCACTAGAACCTCTTAGGCCCCGAACCTTAGGAGAGTATTCCCGACCTAGCCACCAAGGCTACCGAAACACCATTGAGCTCACCGGAGCCAATGTGACCCCCTTACGGTCCGACACCATCCGGTTGGTGCAAAGCGGATGTGCATTCCATGGACTTCGTTCCGAAGATCCAAACCAACATCTTAAGGACTTCCTAAAAATCTTAGATTCCATAGACCTAGATGTTGAAACTAGAGAGACAACCCGATTACGCCTATTCCAATTCTCTCCACGGGATCAAGCTAGTCAATGGCTTGAGCGTTTACCCGCGGGATCCATCACCACATGGGATGATCTCACCACTCGTTTCCTTGCTCAATTTTTCCCACCGGGGAGAACTACTAAGCTTAGAAATGACATCTTGACGTTCCAACAACGTCAAAATGAATCTCTTTATGAAGCATGGACTCGTTTCAAGGACTTACTCTAAAAAGTCCCTCATCATGGCATAGATCTTTGGCTCCAAGTCCAAATCTTTTATGACCATATCGACCTCTCCACGAGGCGAGCCATTGACCAATCGGCCGGTGGTAAGCTACGTGATCTAAGTGCGGAACAATCATGGGAACTCATAGAAGATCTTGCTCTCTATGACAACGAAAGTTGGAATGATCCCCGTGACCTGAACAAAACGGTCAAGGCAATATCTTTGCCTTCGAACAACTCTAGCACTCCCGACCGTAGGATCATGGACTTGAAGGTCAAGTCAAGTCTCTCATGAAATCTTACGAAGCTCAAAAACCTTCAAGCCAAGTAAGCAGAATCGCTTCTACATGTAAATTATGTAATGGCCCTCACGAGACTCATAACTGCATAGAGCTTCCAAAACGTGCTTATAACGAATTCACATCGTCAAACGTGGGTCGAGGCTCTCGAACTTCCGACGAGGCCTATGAGGCGTGGAAGGATAAACCTAATTTCAGAGGGTACCAAACGCGGAGCATATCCTTCAATGACTCCTCACCACTCACTTGGTCAGAGAATTTTCTGTCACAAAGCATTCCTAGGCAAAGCTGTGAAGATGCTCTGTGAAAATTCATTCTATCTCAAGAATTAAAGCTCTCTATACTCGAGGCTAAATTTAGACAACAGCAGGCCGATATGAATAACAAGATTTGTAATCTGCTAACTGCTATCAAAGAGCATGTTGTTAATAAACCTATTCACGTTGATGAGGTCAAGTCTGTTACCATCATGAGTCCGCCAACCTCCCCTGTGAAAATAAAAAGTCCTAGTAAGCTATTCAAACATCAATCACCAAAAGAAAAAGAACCTGTCAACCCCCTAGGACCAATCCATTTCGTAAACACCATAACCACGATATCTACCTCTACACCTAACCTAAACCAACAACAAACTAAAAAAAGTGATCATACAGCTAGAAATGAGACATCAAGGGTGAACCACGATTTAGCCAGAAGCCCTACAACTCATCTGAGCAGTGCGCCGCGCAAGAATCTAGCAAATCGGATGAAGGGAAGGAGAGATCGGAAGAGCATATAGGAGATCCATCCATTTTGGGTAAATCTATTATAGAGGAACCCGAGAGAAAAATGGAGGATGTTACTAATGGGAGTAGCGATAGGACTGAGAAAAGCAACCCTAAGGTTTTCAAGATCTCCTGCACCATTAAGGAAAAGCTCCTAACCGATAGTCATATAGATCCTAGCTTCCCAGTCAACATAATCCCCCTTTCCCTATACCAAGAAGCCTTCCCAGAACGCATAGTGTGCGAGAGAGTCGATAATGCAAGGGTAATAAGAAATCTATCAATTATGATTGGAGAACTTGTTTACAATACTGGCCTCACCGTGGTCGATGACGTGGACCCTCTCACCAATCGAACATTAACTAACCTTGTTCTTGGGAAACCATTTATCAATGAATCTGGAGTAATCCTTGATGTGAAGGATGGTAGTGCATTGTTCACCAATGGTGTTAAGAAGGTGATTTTTCATAGGGGTAATGAGGAGGTGTACGAGTATCGTCCGTCCCTTGAGGGGAATCTATATGGATCAAAGAATGGAGAATCGGGGAAGATAAGACGGCGTGACCCGAATAATCTAAAAATTCCCTGCATGATCGGTCATAAGTACTTCGATAACGTCTACATTAACGTATTCCTGCCGAAGAATTTTATGTCCCTATTCCATTATAACAATATATGCAGATGGGGAATGATTTACAAGGGAGAGAAAGTGGTTGGTAAAGATCATGAAATCCAGGTGTTCGTAGGAAATATGGCATTCACTATGGAATTCACGATTGTGGACAACATCGAAGACTATGTCGACCCTAGGTTATCACAAGTCATTTTTGGAGCACCCTTTTGTGAAATCACTAATTTGATAGTTGATGACCGGAACGGGATCATGACTTTCTCTGATCGAATTAGGAGGATTTCATACCAAACGCCATACAAGAGAGAAGACCTTAAGGAAATCGATTGTGACGGGCTTGATAAGATAAGTTCCCAACTTATTTTGTGTGATGAAGATGTTCGGAGAGGGTGTAAGAACACTTCTGATTTATCATGTGGATTCTTTAATGATGTTAGTAAGCTTGATTCTAAGTATCGAGAAGATGTCTTCGAGTTCGAAGACCCGAAGTACTTACACTATGAAAGCGATACTAGTTTAGAAGATGACCTAGAGAATGAAACCAATGATGAGGTCAAGTAGTAACCCATGACCTTGAGTCTAGCTACAAGACTCGTAAATAAAGAAAAGCACTTCTTGGGAGGCAACCCATGCTTTGAGTGATTTTATTTTGTTTGATTGTTATTTGCTTCCGTATGCATGCTTTATTTTTATTGTTGGTAGATCATGTTTCAAACTAAATAGTGGAAATACTTTACTTTGTTGTTTTGGCCTAGTCTTAACTCCACCTAAAAGTATTTTTGCAAAAGATAAGTGTAAGGGGAAACCCCAAATATGTTTTTAAGAAACAAACCGATCATGATTCTCCACAATATTAAGTGAACATGTATATTCGTATTTGTTAGAGTCAAATGCTTGTATTGAGTCATAATGAAGTTTTGCAGGATTTTCCAGGAAGTAGGACCAAGTTTTTCCAGAAATTTTCCGGAAACTTAACATAAGAATTTCTGTAGATCACTTCTGACGGCGTCACGAGTTTACTCTTGACGGCGTCACGTGTAAAAATCTGGAAATTTTACCGGTTTTGTTTTTCTAACGGAGTTTTAAAGTTTTTGTGAATTATTAAGTTTTATAATCTCCAGGAAATCTGCAAACTTCATTCCACAAGCATTATATCTTACTTTGTTTTCTAGGATTTAGTAACTTATATAGATTGCCGCCGATTTTATGCGAGGTTTCTTTGTTTGTTTTCTCAGGATTTACAGGTTATGTATGACAAGAAGATGATTTATATTCTGGAAGGGAAGATTTAATTGTTCATTTTCTTGGAGGAAGATTTAACCTGGCCACCTTATTATCCATACCGAGCGAATCAGGGGAGTATTTGATTTCATTCTTTTTACTTTTTCACTTTTACATTCTTTACTTGAACATTGAGGACAATGTTCATCTTAAGTGTAAGGGGAGGGTAAAATGATAATACCTTACATATACATTTTCGCTTGAGTTCGTTTGTTTGATAGTAGATGTGTAATAAAACTATGAGAAATACTTGTTAGTGTAATTTTAGCGCCAAATTTAAAATTTTTTACAACATTTAGGAGTGAAACTTTAGCCATAGCAAGCGTCTCATGGATAGGAGATTGTATGACTAGCACAAAACCGTACTTTCAGAAAAATTTTCCACCCAAATATGTGAGGTTCGCCTTTAGATTTGATAGGAAAAGCATTCATTATTAGTGCTTATGAGTGTACCGGTAGCATTTAGATTCTAGAACTTGCGTTAGTGATGCATCCCGAGACCGCTAGTGAGACTACATTCGTGTAGTAGGATTTACTACATGATAAGAGGCATTAGGATCACCCTTGTGTTAAACCCGTATCATAATTACTTGACCATTTAAGTCATATTACTTGGCTAGTTAAGTCAACTAATTTTTCCCACACCCTTAGCGTTGTACTCATTTTTAGTACACGAAACTCCTAGTATACCCCTCCGAGCCTATCTTTTCGTTTTTAACTTTAAGCATTTTACTTAAAGGAAGAATTTGTTACACCCCACTTAAATGTACAACCAAATCGCCTTAGCCTTCCGTGTATGCGCTCAATTTTAGTGCATTATTGTTATTTGTTAAACCCTAAGTTAACTTTCTAATTGATTACATGGTTGCTAAGTCGAGTCATATCCTTGTACATATTGTTTTGGGACGATTGGGACTCATGGGTAAAGTACTTATTTTATGGAGTAATGGGGAAGAACATTATTTATTACCCCCATATGTACGTTAATCTTAAAAGTACTCCAAGTGTTTTGATTTTCTTAATTCGAGTCATTAGATTAGTTTATTGTAAAGTATGTAAAAATTCAAGTGTAAGGGGAATTTCCATTCCCTATGATGTATTATTTTGGATGGTAGGGTAAGAATGTATGCAAAAAAAAAAAAAAAAAAAAAAAAAAAAAAAAAAAAAAAAGGAAAAAAAAATAGAAAAAGAAAAAGAGAAAAAACATACGGACTACCATCCCGTTTCATTCTATGTTTATTTTATGTTTTTGTTATTTTTCATTTATTAGCTTAAGTCGAGTCTAGTCTTGGCTTAGCAGCGCCATATTGTACATGTAATTAACCAAGATTGTTAACTCGCCACCAGTAAAGACTGCCTTTATCCAACCAAACCGTGTATTTCATATCCCTACACCTAACGTTACAACCCTTTAAAAGACCTCTTTGATAGTTTATCCTAGGTGCTTACGCCATGTGGTGGAGGTTTGATCCTTTCCCAAGCCTATGGTAATCTATTTTGCTATGACAGGTAGTGAGAGATATCTTCCGTTTCCATGTTGTAATTTATACTTTATTACACCCGAGAGATGTGAGTATCTAAACACTATTTGTGAGGTGCTAGTATATGACCTCCGTGCTTGTCTTTGGTCTTTAGTGGAACGATTATTTGTTGTAATTACTTTCATATTAGTGTTAAATGACCTCTAACTTGTATTTTGAGTAGAATAAAAGCGCATTTGCTTGAGGACAAGCAAATCTCAAGTGTAAGGGTATATGATGAGGCAAAAAATGAACCACTTTTAGGGGGTCATTTAAGCCCGGAATTGAATTTATTTGATCAAATATTGCCCTAAATCGTTCCTTTTGTGATTTTAGGTACTTTGGGAGTGAAATCTGGAAAAGGAAGCAATTCGGACGTTTTTGGAGCATAAAAGTGAAGAAAACGCCAAAGTCTTAATTTTCATTGCTGGGAACAGTAGGTGACGGCGTCAAGAGCAACACTTTGATGGCGTCAAGAGTAAATTGCATGACGGCCCAGTGCAAACGTGAAGGCGTCACAAGGAAGAGCGTCAAGAGTTAACACGTGACGGCCTGGAAGAACCTAACACATGACGACGTCAGATTGAGATCAAGGCAGTCCGAGAATTATTTTGGCGGCGAGATGACGGCGTCACCTATTTGGTCTTGACGCCGTCAGCCTCAATTTCCTATATATAGTTTTCTAATTTTCACTCATTAAAAAAGGATAAGTTTTGGAGAAACCCTAAGGCCGAACTTATTACGAATTTTACAGGTTTTTCAAGGGTTTTCAGCCCTTGAACCCTTTCATGTGTAATTGAGATAAGTGTTCTTCTAATTCAATCAATAAGTCTACGTGTTGGTTGTCTATATCTTGTGCTTGTCTTAATTCCATCATGCTAGGCTAGATCTATCTTGTGTTTGCTTAGATCTAATGAAACCTAGATGTTGATTATGTGTTGATTACTTGTTTATGGTTGTATTGGATGAATGATTTCGATGTTAGGCTTAAGAAAACTGGCAGATCTCCAAATGGTAACATGCTTGAACGTCTTAGGAAACATGAACTGACGTGCACTAGGTTTTATTGGTTGTATTTAATGCATGAGTAAATTCTAATGATCCCATATTAGGAGCTTCTTAGCCGGCTCGACATAGGAGTGAAGTAGGCACTCATAGGATTGGGGAGTTAAGTGCGCCACCCCATGAATGGTATTAAGGAATACAATCCGTCATCCACGCAACTATAACAAGTAATTAACGTGTAAAAGATATCTAGGGAGTAGTGAAATCTAAGTAAACACAATTTCTCCACTTATTGCTCACAACCTTAGTTTAATTTAGTTTTATTTTCATTTCTAGTATTTTATTTTGATTGCATCTTTAGTATTGGGTTAGTTGACTAGCAACTAATTCCGCCCAAATCCTTAAAACCCGAGATATTTACTTGCTTTCTAAAAAATATAAAAATACAAAAATAATCATCCCTCATCTCTAGAACTAGTATTTAGGTTTTCTAATTCTAGCGACACTATTCCTAACTGAACGATCAATCTCCCGGTACTTGTCACTATACTATACTACAACGATCAGGTACACTGCCTGGTAGGGGTTGTAAGCTTCTCGAGATCCCTCGAGAGATAAATCCTGGTGCAATCCCTACGCATCAGTTAGATATACGGTTTTCTAGAGCTTCAAGGTGTAACCCTAGTGATATCAAGATCACTCATATTATTATTATTAATAATATTGGAGCTAATAGTTTATTTACATACATTGTTCTTATTCATATACAACTGTCTTACTCACAATCAAACTTCTAAGTGTTACTAAGTAGATTCCGCATACTTAGTGATATAACTCAAAGTATTAATCTAACACAAGTTCAAGGTGTTTAGATCCATCACAATCATAGAAATAATATTTGTTTTGTGTGTAGGTATAGGATTTAAAAAAATATTTGACACCCTTGCAATGGTGTTTTATGAAATCTCTGTGACTATATGACTTTCTTGACAATTTATGTACCTTTTTCTTGGAAGTTGTATAAACATAAGCAATTTCTAACTGTTTTCATATAACATTGTTTTCAATTTGAATGTGAGCCTTAATACCCTATATGTCTTTAATTCATATGAAAATAATCATAAAATATAATGACAATTCTTATCCTCATATACAAAACAAGCAACTTTTTATCTACTAAAAAAAAAAAAAAAAGAAAAAAAAAAAAAAAAAAAAAAAATCTCATACTTTTCTTTCAAACTTAAACCAAATCCTAATACCAATCCAACCTATTAATAAAGCAAATGCACATTAAAATTTTTACTTTCAATACATTATTTGATTTAATATTCGGTACATTGCATATAACTATGGTTGCTTTTTCTATAGAGAAAAAATTTGGATTTGTAACAAAAATATGGTTTTTTTTTTTCTTTTTTTTTTTTTTTTTTTTTTTTTTTTTTTTTTAATGTTGCTTTATGTTAATGAGTCTTCAAATCTCAAGTTTTATTTCGCTTCTTCAAACAAAATTATGTTAAAACTTTTACAAATACATTCATATTGTTATTAACTATTAAGAAATGTGATTTAGAAAGTTCATTGTTTTCTATTTGCGTTATACCGGTTTCAAAAATTGTCACGCAATTGAAGGGATCAGGGGTGCAATCTGAACAAACTGCCACAACAACTTTTGTAATTTCCTATTTTAGTTTATAAGCCCATCTGATCCACCCGACCCGCTGAGCATATTAATTATTTTGTATGTAAGATGTTCACCTTAAGGTAAAAAATTATAAGCTAATATTTAAACTTTTATTGATAAAGTAATTAGAAGGAAGCTTCCTAGAATGTACACTTAATTTTGAACGCATATTAATATTAATATGATTACATGAAAAAGACATCATCATGTACGTCCTATTTACGTATATTAGTTTAAGACCCGTCTAATATGATGACACTTTTTTTTTTGAACGGAAACTTTATTAACGAAACAACTAGCAAGGAGCTAGAACAAGATTACAAAGAAATCAAAAACGGATGTTGAAGCCAACTATCCCAACTAAAAGAACTACTACATCTAGAACTACACCAATTAAAGGAGCGCGCTACAATAACATCAAAGATAACATCTTTCCGAGGTTTCTTAGCCGCAAAAAGCAATTGATTTCTGAAATTCCATAAGCACCACCAAGTAACATAAAACACGCCTTCCAACATACCTTTTACTTTTGAACCCAATCTAACAGAATTGAACCAAGACAACCATTCAGAGTACGAACCAAGAGGCATCCAAACCAAATCCCACCAGCGACAAAGAAGCCGAACCACATCAGAAGCCATGACACAGCTAAAAAGGAGATGCGATGTATCTTCATGATCAGAATTACAAATCGGGCAAAATAGGGAAGAGACATAAACACCCCACGCAAACACGTTTATTTTAATCGGAATAGACTTAATCCATCTCGTAGCATTTGTATCTTTAGGGAGAAAAGATGCATCCAACAGATTACGAACATCTTTAACACAAAAAATTCCATTCCCGTTCAAGTCCCAATACCACCTATATATCCTCAGAATTTTGTTATAAATGAACTAAAACGTGGAAATTAGACATACGTATTTGCATTTAATCCATGTCAATGTGTGTTTGATATCTATACTATATATAAAACAAAAATGGTTAAACTGAAAAATGAAAAGTTAAGAATGAAACGAGGAAAAAATTAAAAATGAAATGTTAAAACAATTAATTATGAGCAATTTCAATTATTAATACACATATTTTTTAAAAGAGAAATTTGTCTAAAAATACATCAAACTTGACACCTTTTACTATTGTATGCTATGAACTTTTTTTTTCTTATTGTATGCATAAACTTTCTTAATCATCCTATTGTATACATAAACTTTCTTAATCACCCCATTGTATGCATCGTTAGTCCTAACTGAGTTAAAATATTTGCATCGTTAGTCCTCATTGACTATAGAGTTAAAATATTTGGATCGTTAGTCCTCATTAAGCTAAAATATTTGCATCGTAAGTCCTCACTGACTATAGAGTTAAAATATTTGCATCGTTAGTCCTCATTGATTTAAAATATTTGCATCGTTAGTCCTCATTGACTATAGAGTTAAAATATTTGCATTGTTAGTCCTCATTGAGTTAAAATATTTGCATCGTTAGTCCTCATTGACCATTCTTAGGTTTTTATCAGTTTCATCCGTTTTTATACGTTTTCATCTCTCATGTTTTTATCAAATCTTTTGCCACACTTTTTTTATCAAATATTTTGCCACATTTTTTATTCATGTTCGTTTATGATTTAGGGTTTAGGGTTTAGTGTTTAGGGTTTAGGGCCTAAACCCTAAACCCTATAGAGTTAAAATATTTACATCATTAGTGCTCAGTGAGTTAAAATATTTGCATCGTTAGTCCTCATTGACGATTTTTACGTTTTTTTCCTTTTTCGTCCATTTTTCATACGTTTTCATCCGTTTTTCTCATGTTTTCATAGTTTTTTTTATCAGTTTTCATCCGTTTTATTACGTTTTTATCCCTAAACCCTTCTGATCCGAATTATTAAAAGTGTAAAACACGAACGTTATCCGGAATGATGTTTTACATCAAAACTCGTGAGACTTTAACCTAAATCCTAAACCCTTCTGATCCGAATTATTAGGGTTTAGAGTTTAAACCCTAAACCCTAAACTCTAAACTTTAAACCCTAAACGAAAATGAATAAAAAATTTGGCAAAATATTTGATAAAAAAAAGTGTGGCAAAAGATTTGATAAAAACATGAGAGATGAAAACGTATAAAAACGGACAAAGCTGTTAAAAACGTAAGAATGGTCAATGAGGACTAACGATTCAAATATTTTAACTCAATGAGGACTAATGATGAAAATATTTTAACTCTATATGGTTTAGGGTTTAGTTTTTAGGGGTTAGGCCCTAAACCCTAAAAGAAAATGAATAAAAATGTGGCAAAATATTTGATAAAAAAAGTGTGGCAAAAGATTTGATAAAAACATGATAGATGAAAACGTATAAAAATGGACGAAACTGATAAAAACGTAAGAATGGTCAATGAGGACTAACGATGCAAATATTTTTATTCAATGAAGACTAACGATGCAAATATTTTAACTCAATGAGGACTAACGATGCAAATATTTTAACTTTATAGTCAATGAGGACTAACAATGCAAATATTTTAACTCAATGAGGACTAATGATGCAAATATTATAACTCTATAGTCAATGAGGACTAATGATGCAATTATTTTAACTCAATTATGTGACAACTGGCAAAATAGGGAGCCGTTTTATAAAACCCGCATTACATTGAAATTATAAATTTAGAATTTTTGAAAGTTTGTTGTGACAAGATATTTTACGAACGTGATACTTGATTTTTATCGTATGTTAATTATGAGGATTGATTATTTATGTATGGTTTGGTTTGATTCGTTCGTGATGATTTATTTTGAGATCTTTATTTTGGCACTACATTGACTCCGGCACTAGGTTGACCTAACAATTTTAATTTTATTTTATATGGGTGCGGATATTATTATTATTTTTGGAACGGGTTCGGTTGGAGAAAGTGATTTGATTATTTAAAGTTTCGGGTTTGGCCCGTGTGTTTGCATTGGGCTACTTAGCCCACTACACTCTCACTATTATTATTATTAATAATAAAATAATTTTTTTTTAAATTACTATGAATCGTCCTTGTGTGAACCGAATCCCACGAACACCCTCACATTTCACTCTCTTCTCTCTCTCTCAAGTTACTCACCACCCAAAACCCTAACACCCTTAGCCGCCGCCCCCTACAATCGGCTGCCACCACTTCACCGCCGCTCCACCACCATCAACACCACCATAAAACGATTCCCCATTCCATTTCCTACTCGATCTACTGTAACACGCGCTCTAAATCTTTTCTTTTTCATTCGATTTCACCTCAAATTCGTCACTTCTTGTTGTGGTATTGAAGATCCGTTCGAGTTAGTTTTGTGGATTAAAGGTAGGACGAGCTTGGCTCGTATTTTTGGTTAAAACCGTGACCTAGGGTCACGGGTTTGGTCCTTTCCGGGTTTTCTTGGTTAATAGCGAAAGGAATTAATGGGTTTTGATGAAAATGGTTTAAAGAAAACTTGTTTGGTATCTGGGTTGGATTGTTTTGGGTTCGAATTTGTGGAAGGATTGATGATTCTTGGTGGGTTGATGCTCGGATTGAGCATAACCGAGACCCTCGAGGTCTCGGGGTCGGTTTTGTGGCTCGTTTTATCAAGCCGAGACCCAAAGGGGTCCTCCCCGTTTCATGTTGTTGTTGTTGTCGTGACACCCAAAGACCCAAGAGGTCCCTTGTTGTTGTTGTTTGAGTTTGGCCGACGACCACTATGGTCCGTTTGGTTGGGTTGGCTCGTTTAGAGCAAGCCGAGACCCTAGAGGTCTCGGGTGGACCCACGATCTTTGTTTTGAGTATAACATTGACCCGGGTTGACTTGGTAAATCAACCCGTAAGTGTGTTGTGTATTTGGTAGTCATTTATACTTGTCGGATTATTTTGTTGTCGTGATTATTATTATTTGATCATAATTATTGGTTTGAGCTTGAAGTGGTACTTGGACTTGTGATATTATTTTTGGAGATGTGTTGACGAAAAGGATATGGGGACCGATTGTGAGACGGTCATTAGATGACGGAGATAGGTTAGTCGGGTGCCGTAGTCGGACCCTCATGTTGTAGCACGTGATATGGGATTGTTTGGACGGAGTTGGTTTATTATTGTGACTTGATTTTATTATTTGGACTTGGACTATGAGCCGAGGGTCATGACTCAGACATGTGACCAAATTCTATGACTCGATAAATATTTAAAAGTCGATATTAAAAATAAAACTCGTTATAATATTATTAAGAATATAATCGTTTATATACGTATATAGACGTGTTAAACGTGTATATATAGATATAAATGCGTATATTAATAATAAAACGATCACGAGTAAACGTATAATAATAAAACGATAGTTATTATACTATGAAAATAGTTTAATAAATGTTGGGATATTATTATAAATAATAACTATATAAATAATGGCGAAATATACGTCGGATAACTAATAATTAAAAATGTGGTTTTATTTATAAAACTAGAAACTTATCGAGTTATACGAATTTTGGGTCTTTAAAGTCCAAGTGGACTTTATATTGTGACTTCGTGTTGTCACGGATATATGACGGTTAATATAAACATTTTATATATCGAATGACTTATTCTAGATCGAGTTATTTGACGGTATAAAATGGGTATATTAATGGGCATCGTATCCCACGACGCCCGTAGGATGTGATATATATTTTAGGGTAATAAATTACTATATGTCTCGTGGAATTTGGCCGATTCGACGATATATATAGGGAATTCATTGGACTACGATATATATCCAATAGAAACTTATGTGCAATGTGCTTTAGGTTGAGTATAATCTTGGAACGATATATTACGTAAATAAATATGGGAGATTACCAAATCGACGGATTTGATAAGCTTCGATAATTATTTAAATAATATATTGGGCTAACATTAGACCTATAGTTGTCGTATTATTGTTCCTTGTTGTGGCTTTTTAGTTGAGCTGTGTCGACCCTCCAACCGTATGGATACCAAACGTCGAATTTCAAATTAATATGAAGTTAATTCGAGAAATGGATATTTTTGGAAAGTAAAATGGAATACGTTCGGGAATGGGAATGTTTGATTTTGAGGAAATGATTTCTGAACGGGTTTGATATTGTTAGGAAGTGCCGAGTCTGTAGTCGCCGTTACGTGAGTTGCTTGAGATTACTTACGTCTTTCTTCTATCGTTTCTTTTGAGGATTTCTGGACTTGAGGTGAGTCATAGCACCACTTTTATTCTTGAACTTTGTTTTCAATGCTTGGGGTGAGAAACGTGCAAATGTTTTATGTGGACTATTATCGCTTTGTTTATTTAAAACTTGCTATGCTTATAGAACTAGGTAGGATTTAGCGAGGCCTTGTCCCGAACTAGGTAAGCTATTGATTTGGTTATTGAGCGAGGTCTAGACATGAGCTAGGTAAGCTATTGTTTTGGTTATAGAGCGAGGCCTAGTCCCGAACTAGGTAAGCTATTGAATTGTTGTTGTGCGAGGCCTAGTCCCGAACTAGGTAAGCTATTGGATGGATTATAGAGCGAGGCCTAGACTTGATCTAGGTAAGCTATTGAATTAATGGATTTGAGCTATAGCGTGCACCTATAGGGTTGATTTGATTTGGTTTGATTTGGTTGGATTATATTGGTTGGATGATTGAGGCCTAGTCTAGCTAGCAAGCGTTTTGCGTATATGTCCACTATATTGAATTATGAATCTAAACCTATGATCTCACCAGCGAAAGCTGACTTTTAGCACGTTTTCTCAGGTAATTAAGTGATGCTGCGGATGCTTGGGATTGGAGGCTTGGCATTTGGCACCGGTTATGGATCTATATTTTCTAAAACTCTGATAACTATTGTGGACCTATATTTATTTCTTTTGGGCCTGACTTTGGATGATTTTAGGATAATGTAAACTTAAAACCCCGCGTGGTTGCATTTTATTTTGTTTACTTTATCTCGTTCTTTTATGTCTTGTGTTTGGATACCAATCCCCGTAGCACCCCGAAAGCTTGTTGAGTCTTCCGCTGTACCAAATTTTGGGGGTGTTACAAATTAGGACTAACGATGCATATAATAGTGTGATTAAGAAAGTTTATGCATACAATAGGATGATTAAAAAAGTTTATGCATACAATAGGGGAAAAAAATCATAGCATACAATAGTAAAAAGTGGCAAATTCGATTTATTTTTAGACAATTTTTCCTTTTTAAAAGGAAACTTTTAATACACATCGAAAACTAGGTTGACTCGGCCGCTTCAAACCCGGCGGGTTGACCCAGTTTAATTTGACCGGTTTTTTTCAACCCAACCCGTCGGGTTGACCCGGTTTATATTGACCCATTTTTTCGATTGGAACCGTTCAACCGGTTGAACCACCCAGGTCGAACCGGATTTCAAAATATTATATTTAATCCCCAAATCCTCAAAGTTTTATTAATTTTTCGTTTATAACCTATAAACTTTTTTTTTATCACTAAAACCATCTGCCGCTATAAAATCTCGTTGTTATGCACGGGTACTCGTTTTATTTTTTATAATGTCGTGAAGTAAGAGCAAAAATTTTAATAGAAATGGGTTGAAAGAGATTTACATGTAGATGATTCATGCATATTAGAAAGATCCACTTCCATGTTCCATACGCCAGATTTTATGTTAATTCAAACTTAAAAAGAATGTCACATAATAAATTTTCATCATCGGACGAAAATTTTCTTATCCTGCTCTTTTTTGCTCAATTTCTTATCTTTCAAGACTATTAATTGGTCATCATAAATTATTTAATTGTCTTTGCAAGACTCATAAAAAAATGTTTATATCATGGTAGTGGACATGTTTAGTCCTTGTGTTATGTCCACATATGCTTCTTAGTTGTCAGAAATACAAAATGTTAGTCTATAATTTTGTCAAAGAAAAAAAATGAACACACTTGTAGCCATTCCGTGCACCATTGAAGTTTAAAAAAACCTGTTATATTTATTACTACCGATATTTATGTCATTTTAGGTAGTATTTTAATAAAAACACCTTTAATGTCTATTTCTATTAGAAATGAAGTTGAAGTCAATTAATCCAAACACTTTTTGCTTATAAAAGTTTCTCTTTGCTCTTCAAAAACTTTTAAGAGCTGAACTTGCGTTTATTAATACCATTTGCATGACTTAAATTGTGATTTAAGAGTAGAAATCTAACTTGAGCTCCCATTTATTAATTATCCTCTGCTTTTTAATCCATTGGAAAATCAGAAAGTCATCATCGGAAAATCAATAAGTTTTGGAACGTATATACGTATTTGCTTCTTTACTTTTTACACTCATCCACCTAACCACCTACCATATTGATTGTTTTCAAGCTGAGATTGATTTCTTTATTCATTAAGTAATTAGGAGGAAGTTTACTAAGAAATAGACTTAATTGTCTTCGTTTGCTAATATGATTATATAAAAGAGACATCATTATGTAGGTCCTATTTAAAAATATATTAAGACTAATATTGGCCATCATAAATTATTTAATTATTTTTGCAAGACTCGTAAAGACGTGTTTAACTTTGACACTTTGTCAACATAGAAAAAAAGCGTACACATGTACCCATTGCAACATTAAAGTTAAATAAAGCTGTTAAATTTATTTAAGCCGATCATTTTATTATTTAGTTTTAAACCAAACACCCTCTATAAATTGAAACATCCACGGTGTAATTTATAAGAGTTGAGAAGTTGTGCTTATAAAGTTTCTTTCTTTAGCGGGGCTTAAATTGTTGTTTGAGAGTAGGAATCTAAACTGAGCTTCCATTATTCATTGCATTCATCATATGCTCTGCCTTCTTAAACCATCGAAAAATTAGTAAGTCATCATCTACTGTTTGCTTATTTCCTTGTCTTTATTTAATCATTCTTTCATTTAAGAAATGATATGTTTGTCATTTACAATTAATAGATTATTGTGTACTATGATTATGATTGTAATTTTTTTTTCTTTTTTCTTTTTTTTTTAATGGCGCAATTGTAAAATGATTTAATGAGGCAGCTTAGTAATCCCAAATAACGTTCAACTATGGTTTAAATCGAAATTCGATAAAAGGAAGGTTAAAACTAATTGAATAATTTAGAAAAATAGTAAAAAAAATAATTTTACAATTATACACTTTGTTTATAGTTGTAGATACTTTATCATATATGACATAACTCATGGCTCTTTCTATGTTTGGGGATTAATAATTTCAATAAAAAGTAGAATAAGTGGGATAATACTTCATCTATTCAACGACAATATGACATCTTTACTAGTTAATTTAACGATTTAAACAACTATATTAGATAGTTCAAGTCTATTTTGATTGAGCTAGTAACCAAGTGAATCATTAAAAAGTACTTTGTAAATGAGGTTATCAGCAAGTGTGTCTATGTCAACATAAAACTTGGAGAAAGATAAACCTAGTTAAATAAACTAACTTGATTACAAAGTTCACAAGCCTTAAATTTATAACGATATAAAACTTAAGGAAAATAAACCTAATTGAATAAAAAAATACCTAAACAAGCCTTTAAACTTTCCTAATAAAAGCGCACCAAAGCGACGCCCCATGATACTGGCCGGCATTGCATTGGCCAGAAGGGCGCCTGGGAAGTTGAAGGGCAAAGCACCTTGATGCAGCGCCTAAGACTTTACATCTTAAACTCTCGTTGCTACATGCGATCTTTTGCAAGCACTTTTAGCCAATCCATAGTTGTTGACGACCACGATTACCACCCGTACCACCATCCTTGAGATCAACCTTGTTGATTGTTGACAAAGCTTCCGCATGCATTATCAAGCTTGTCATGACACTTGATCTTGACAAGCTCATTTATAACATGTGGTGTGAACTCTAAACGACATTGTCATATGTTTAAGGTTCTTCACATCATTGAGGTCCCCACTCTCTCAGCTGGCACAACTGATCCCGATCATGATCAACTTGATTCCCTCGTTGTATCATCTATTTATAGCATGATTCGGGAGAGATTAGAAAGCATGATCCTCGACCCCAAAGCCACGCCTAGTTCTTTATGGAAGTGTCTTGAAACGATCTTCCATGATAACAAAGCAAACAAGATTATTCAAGTTAACAACAAACTTTGTACCTTAGAACTTGGCACTCAATCGGTTGCGGACGTACTATTATTAATAGGTAACGTTGCCCCATAATTATCCTGATTTTAGCGGATCGGTTAGAAAAAAATCCAATTTTAAAAAGTGTAGAAAGTCATTCTTAGAGCGACATGTGTTCCCCACCTCAAATTATTCAAAAAATCCTGCCAGGGGTATAATGATCATTTTACCCGTTTTTATATTTCACCCTTAAACTTCAAATGCTGTAACTTTTAAACGACAAAGTTTTAGGAAAAAACGATTTCACCATAATTTTTAAACTTTAATCCTCTTTAACTTGGTATAAATATTGTTAAATATTTTGAAACATTTTTTTTTTACATATCAAATACATATTGATTTTCTTGTTTCTTTTATTGCATTTTCGACCCTATTATAGACCCTTAAAACTACCAAATTATAAAAAAGATAAACATGAAAGTAATAGATTGCTGTACATTCTTTACACATGTTTTTGAATCACTCAAATCTGATGTCATATAAGTGAGATATGACACGTTAAAGATGACGTTTTAGTCATATTTGTTGCACACAATGTGTTTGATAATATGTCTAGCTTAAATTTTTAATGTTAAAATTGCGTTAAATGCAAAAAAAATTTGTACCACAACGCATAATTAATTATTTTATGAATGTAAGATTCAAAAAGTGAATTTTTTTAATTAGTTAATTTTGTACAAAAATGTACGTACTGTATTTTATTGTATTTTTAACTATATATTTGACCAATATTAAATCGGAATTAGAAAATTTTCAAAACATAAAAGTTATAGATTTTAGGTCAAGCTTTACTTAGGTTTTTGAATCACTAAAATCGGATATCATATGAGTGAGATATCAGACGTTAAAATTGACATTTTAGTCATATTTGATGATGAACAATATGACTTACGAACAACATGGATTATGAAGAATAATGATGAACTGATGAACAATACTAACTAACATTGTTGCAAAAATTGGCCTAGGTGGTCTTGTAATTGGCGATTACAATGTACACGGCCTTTCACCTTGTTGATTTTTACAAGGTAATCGGCATTGTAATCGGTAATTACAAGGTAATCGGCTTTTACACGCTACAGGGTGGTCAACCGCCTCACTACCGACTCACGATTTTTGCAACATTGCTAACTAATGAACAACACTAATTGATGAACAAGACTAATTGATGAACAAGACAATATCAATCTACATGTTATTCATAAGTGTTCATCAGTTCATCAGTCTTGTTGATGAATTGATGAACAAAACTAATATATGAACAAGAAAACATCAATCTACATGTTATTGATAAGTGTTCATTAGTTTGTCTTGTTCATCAGTTTTGTTGATGAACTGATGAATAGGACAATACCAATCTAGATGTTGTTCATAAGTGTTCATCAGTTAATCAGTTAATCAACATTGTTGATGAACTAATGAACAAGACTAACTACTGATGAACACGACTAACTAAGTGATGAAAAAAACAACATTAAGCTACATGTTGTCCATAAGTGTTCATCAGTTAATCTTGTTTTTTTGGGTAAAAGGGAGCTTCCACCCTGGTAAAATATATTAACCAATAAAACGTTGAAAGTATAATGGAATGTGGCTGAAGTACCACATTAACCTCAAGCAGCCGCTTGAACTACCCTATATCATTTATGACAGGCCATAAATGAACCACTAGCTACCAACAACTAGAACAACCAACAAACAACATAAGATAACATGCCAATCTTATGATAAAACAAAACAAAATACAATACTACTTCCCAGTACGTCCTTAAAGCTTGAACTCCTTGAATTGTTCTGGTAAGTCATTTACTTGAGCCGCATACTCATCTGAAAAATAATCATCTCCCAAATAATCATTAGGCTCATACACCTCATCTTCATCACTGTCAGAAACAACTACCTAACCCACCTTAGAAAATGGGTTACCCCTCTTCGATGCAGAAGTACTTGGAGATGGGATAGTAGATTGCTCCAACGCCTTTTTTGTTGCGGACGTACTAGAAGATGGGACAGTGGACGACTTAGAAGCCTCACCCGGCACCTGCGATTCCATGTTACTAATAGGCTGATCTTTGTTGATAAACTGATGAACAAGACTAACAACTGATGAACAAGACAACATCAATCTACATGTTGTTCATAAGTGTTCATGAGTTAGTCTTGTTCTTTAATTCATCACTAACTAATGAACAACACTAACTGATGAACAAGAGTAACAAATGAAGAAGACATCATCAATCTACATGTTGTTCTTCAGGAAAAAAAATATTGTTCATCAATAATAAGTGTTGTTCATCAATAAAAGGAGTCGTTTATCAATTAAAAATCTTGTTCATTGGTTAGTCTTGTTCATCAATTAGTATTATTCATTAGTTAGTGGTGTTCATCAATATTAATCCATGTTCATCATAATCCATGTTGTTTATCAACCATGTTTTTCATTACGCTCATCTTTAACATGTGATATCTCACTCATATGACATCAGATTTGACTTATTCAAAAACATGAGTAAAGATTGACATAAGATCTATAACTTTTATGTTTCACAATTTTCACAATTTGAATTTAATATTGGTCAAATTTATGGTTAAAAATGTAATAAAACGCAATGCGTATATTTTGTACAAAAATATCAAATAAAAAAAATAAAAATAAAAAACTTTTTGAATCTTACATTAATAAAATGATTAATGGTGCGTTGTTGTACAAAAATTAGTGCATATGAATATTTAACACTAAAAATATAAGCTAGTCATTTCATCAAACACCTTGTGTGCAACAAATATGTCATATTTAACATTCGTTGTCGCAGTCATATCATATCGGATTTGAGTGATTTAAAATTCTAGGTAAAGAATGGCAAAAAAGCGGCAACTTTCGTGTTTTAAGTTTTGCATAATTCGGCCATTAAGCTAGACAAAATTATAGCCGAAAATGCAAAAAATTTCAAGAAAATCAATACCTAATTAAAATGTTGAAAAAAAAATTGTGATTCATATATCAAAATGCATACCAAATTAAAGAGAAGAGTAAATTACACCATTCGTCCTTGTGGTTTGCGTTGAACGCAGCCGTTCGTCCTTTGACCAAAAAAACTGCACCGTTAATCCTTAACGGGCATACGTTAGGCGCCATTAGTCCCTCCATCACTAACGCTCGTTAAGTGTTGTTACATTTTAAGTCCCATGAGGGTATACTGACCACAAGGACGAACGGTGCAATTTTTTTTTCTTTTATTTTTAATATGTTAGTAAGTTCCGTTTTCGTCCGTTTTTTTTTGTTTTCGTCTGTTTTTTTACGTTTTCATTCGTTTTTTTTCGTTTTCGTCTGCTTTTTTACGTTTTCGTCCGCTTTTTTACGTTTTCGTCTGTTTTTTTACGTTTTCGTCCGTTTTTTTTCGTTTTCGTCTGTTTTTTTACGTTTTTCTCTGTTTTTTTATGTTTTGTCCCTTTTTTTTTACGTTTTCGTCCATTTTTTTCGCTTTCGTCTGTATTTTTACGTTTTCTTCCGTTTTTTTTAAGTTTTCCTCTGTTTTTTTACGTTTTCATCTGTTTTCTTTACGTTTTCGTCCCTTTTTTTACGTTCTCATCCATTTTTTTCGTTTTCGTCCGTTTTTTCGTTTTCGTCTGTTTTTTTACGTTTTCGTCCATTTTTTTACGTTTTCGTCCATTTTTTTTTCGTTTCGTATGCTTTTTTACGTTTTCGTCTACTTTTTTACGTTTTTCTCTGTTTTTTTACGTTTTCGTCCGTTTTTTTTTCGTTTTCGTCCGTTTTTGCCTGTTTTTTTTACGTTTTCCTCTGTTTTATTTACGTTTTCGTCCCTTTTTTTACGTTTTCATCCATTTTTTTTGTTTTCGTCCGTTTTTACGTTTTCGTCCATTTTTTTACGTTTTCGTCCATTTTTTTCGTTTCGTATGTTTTTTTACGTTTTCGTCTATTTTTTTACGTTTTCATCCGTTTTTTTTACGTTTTCCACTGTTTTTTTATGTTTTCGTCCGTAAAAAAAAACGTGATAAGTAAAAAAAACAGACAAAAACAAAAAAAAACGGACAAAAACGTAAATAAAACAGAGGAAAACGTAAAAAAAAACGGACGAAAACGTAAAAAAAACAGACAAAAACGAAAAAAAAAAACGGACAAAAACGTAAAAAAATAGACGAAAACGTAAAAAAAACATACGAAACGAAAAAAAATGGACGAAAACGTAAAAAAATGGACGAAAACGTAAAAAAACAGATGAAAACGAAAAAACGGACGAAAACGAAAAAAAAGGATGAAAACGTAAAAAAAGGGACGAAAACGTAAAAAAAACAGAGGAAAACGTAAAAAAAAACAGACGAAAACGTAAAAAAACAGACGAAAGCGAAAAAAATGGATGAAAACGTAAAAAAACAGAGGAAAACGTAAGAAAACAGACGAAAACGAAAAATAACGGACGAAAACGAAAAAAAACGGACGAAAACGTAAAAAAACAGAGGAAAACGTAAAAAAAAGGACGAAAACGTAAAAAAAGGGACGAAAACGTAAAAAAAACGGAGGAAAACGTAAAAAAAACAGACGAAAGCGAAAAAATGGACGAAAACGTAAAAAAATGGACAAAAACGTAAAAAAAACAGAGAAAAACGTAAAAAAACAGACGAAAACGAAAAAAAATGGACGAAAACGTAAAAAAATGGATGAAAACGTAAAAAACAGAAGAAAACGTAAAAAACGGACGAAAACGTAAAAAAACAGACGAAAACGTAAAAAAACGGAGGAAAACGTAAAAAAAACAGACGAAAACGTAAAAAAACAGACAAAAACGAAAAAAAACGAATGAAAACGTAAAAAAACAGACGAAAACAAAAAAAACGGACGAAAACGGAACTTACTAACATATTAAAAATAAAAGAAAAAAAAATTGCACCGTTCGTCCTTGTGGTCAGTATACCCTCATGGGACTTAAAATGTAACAACACTTAACGAGCATTAGTGATGGAGGGACTAATGGCGCCTAACGTATGCCCGTTAAGGATTAACGGTGCAGTTTTTTTGGTCAAAGGACGAACGGCTGCGGTCAACGCAAACCACAAGGACGAATGGTGTAATTTACTCTAAAGAGAATTAACTTCTAAAATTATGGTAAATCGGTTTTCGTAAAAGTTTGTCGTGTGAAAGTTATATCAATTTGAAGTTCGAGGGTCAAAGTAAAAAATAAATCAAATGACCAAACTACCCCTGGTCAAATAGAAAAAAGTAAGATGTGGATGTGTTTCATTTGTGAACGTTGGATTGGTTTGGGTGAGGATTGAATGGTTATATCTAATTTTTATACTTTTCATTTTGTTTCCACTTTCTGCACGATCTCAACCCAGAATGTATATTAATCTAGAAAGAGAGGGTGGGTGCGGATACTTCTTAATCTGAAGAGACAATTAGAGAGAATATAGACTAGTATTTGAACTTTAAATAATGAACATACCCTCCAAAGTGACGAGGTGATGGGGCATTTATATCCTTACAACCAAATATTCCAACCCTTGGAACTCTTGCTCCCTCACATCTATACAAGTATTAGCGCGTGGTTTGGTGACTTTGCTTTGCTTCCATTGCTTGCTGGATTAAAGGCGGATTCATATGTTGGCAGATTTAAACCATCATTTTTGTGTCCGTTGTATATATTGTGGTGAGTTTTTCATATGCTAATTTGACAATGAAGATGATACGGATTGATTGTATTTTTAAAGGGAAAAACAATGATAATAGAAATTTAGAAAACAGTTCAGTAACTTTACAATTTTTTTTTTAATGTTTACATTATATTTTCAAAGCAAATTGTTTTTACGATCTCTACGCGCATGAGTACTTTGGAAAAGTGTTAAATGTAGTATTATTTTTTTGTTGGATAAGGATGAGCAAACTGCTCCATCTCATTCACTGTGTAGAGTCTCGAGTCGTCTTTTTCTTCTTCATGGTCCAAATTTCATCTATCATTAGTGCTTTATCGAAAAACGTGTGACAAGTTTTTGGACATGACATCAATGATAGATGAAAGTCTGAAACCTATTAATAAATCATCACGAAAAAACAATGATGGGAGACCATGCAGCGTCGACAAGGTAGACCAAGTGAATCTCTTATCCAATATAAAAAAAATAGTAATACGGAGTATAATTTTAACACTTTTTTTTTGTGAAAGTAGTTTTGCATATAGAAATTGTAAAAGACAGTCAACTACATAATGTGTAATTGAATTAAAAAGACTGGGTTATATGTAGCCTTAGAGTCCAATGTCTCAACAAGAATAACGACTAATTCTAAATTGCAACGGTCTTACAAAATCAAGGATTATTCCCAAGTCTTCCTACTTCTGCAAAAATAGAAGGGCAATTGAAAAAAAAAAAAAAAAAAAAAAAAAAAAAAAAAAAAAAACTTGTCACTCTTTGTCATTGTATGTAGCGTCATTTTTTTTATTGTAGCACTAACCTTTTTAAATCGTGCCATTGTGTGTACTTTGTGACCATTTTACCCTTATTTTTTTTCAAATTTTGAAGGGTAAAATGGTCATTTCACATGGCTAAAAGGTCGCAAAGTACACACAATGGCACGGATTTGAAAGGTTAGTGCTACAATCAAAAAAAAAAAAAAAGACGCTACATACAATGACAAAAAATGGCTAGTTTGATGCCTTTTTTTTGCCAATTGCTAAAAAAGAAAAGAAAAAGTGGATATTTACGAAGTATCTCTTATAGGTTCAGGAAGCTTCATTTTTGAGTATTGTACATTTTTAGTTCAACTTTTATCTCTTTAGGCTATGCACAATGGTGATCAAAGGCGACTTTGATTTTGCCTGTCACTTCAGCTTTCTCTCTCCGGCGACCTTGAGACGACCAAGCTGCCACAGCAGTGACCTTCTTAACTTTTTTTTTTCTTTTTTTTTTTTAAATTAAAAAATTTTAAACAAAAAATTTAAACTTCATTAATAATAAAACATTACATAAATAATTCAAATAACTTTTAAAATCATTACAAATAAACTTCAAATAAAAAAAACACATTTCTGCTAACAAATTCAAACTTATGGGTTATTATAAATAAAAATGACAATAACAATATACATCAAGGGCCTAAAATATAAATTAATTATTTATTAAAAATAAATAAAGAAACATATACATGTTTCTTCTTCTTCTTACCTGCAAAAACAAACACACATTAAATCAACCAAATAAAAAACGCACACTTAAATAAATACACACATTAAAAAGGTATTAAAAGGTGATTTGTTTGTCATTTTGTGAGTTACACACTCAGTTGAAAGAGTTTTGAGATTTTTCGTTCGACGACCGATGCTGACCGACCATTCACAATGGGACGACCGAGTGTTACCATCGAGTGACCGAACATCTCGACTTCCCATTGTGCATAGCCTTATCTTCATGCAATATTTATTTTCCGATCAAACCTTTATCTTCATGTTAAGTTTCAACTCAAAGTAAATAAAGAACTTAAGATTAGGGCTGTAAACGAACCAGACAACACGAACGAAGCTTTGTTCAGATTCATTCGTTTAATTTTAACCCGACAAATAAACGGAAACGAACACTTAAACAGAATAATTTTCTTGTTCATGTTCGTTTATTAAGAAAATGAGTTGTTCATTTTCGTTTATATTCGTTCATTAAGACACTAAACGAGCATAAACGATCGAACATAAATAAACATAGACAACTAAACATAAACTTTATTACATTATGCACAATCAATTGTTTTATAAGTGTTATTTTGTTTAAAAAACCAATTTTAAAATTATAAAATTAAAAGATTTGATATACGAACATAAGTAACTAAATGAATATAAATGAATGTTAACGAACGCATAATCGGACGTTCACGAACATAAATGAACGGATGCGACCTTTGTTCATGTTCGTTCATTTAACAAAACGAGTGTAAAATATTGTTCATGTTCGTTCATTTAATAAATAAACGAACATAAACGAACTTTTTACGAAACGGTTCATGAAATGTTCACTGAACGTTCAGTTCGTTTACAACCCTACTTAAGATTGACGAATGTGATCTTATTTTGAACAGTTTGTAGTCTACAATACTACATAACTAGTTTATTAACCCGTGAAATTCACGGGATTAAATTGAAACCCGTGAAATAGTAGTGTTGAATTTATCACGAAAAATTGTTAAGTATTACTCCCTCCATCCCACTTTTATTAGCCTCATTTCTATTTATACATGTCCAAAAAAATTGTCAAAAACAACTCAAAACGGATAGTTATTATTCAATACTTTTCCTATTCTACCCTACTTCATTTACTGTACTATAGACGAAAATATTTACTCTATAAATAGCTCATATATACTCTCAATTAATAAGGCATAAAGACAAAATGAAAGTCAAACAATTTGCTTTCTTCTCCAATAAAACAGAAGATCCATTACATAACATTCATTAGTAATGAATGAAAGTCAAACAATTTGCTTTCTTCTCCAATAAAACAGAAGATCCATTACATAACATTCATTAGTAATGATGAGGAGAACATGCACTTTATACTTAACTGATATATAAATAAATAAATAAGTAAATCATGCTACATAATAGAAAAGTACCTTTTTGACCCACAAAATTACTTGTTCTAACACAAAATTACCTGTTTTGACACACTTTATAACTCGTGTCAGCCACCAATGGCCCACTTATAACCAGTGTAAACAAAATTAATTGTTTTGACCCACAAAATTACTTGTTCTGAATAATCCAATCGCATTACATGTGATAAATTGATAAAAGATTAAAAGGGTTGATTGACGAATCATAAGACTCACATAAAAAGCATTTTGTAAACAAAATTATTTGTTTTGACGCAATTTATAACCCATATCAACCACTAATTTAACATCTCAACGTTGCTAACCAACCTTCTTTGACTCATATAAAACCCATTTTCAACCCGTATAAAATATTATATGTTGACTCACTTTGTAACATATCTATAAATCCACAAAAATTTAATGTCATTTAACAAAATGTTGATAAAAAAAATTACACTTTAACATTAACACCGGTAATATATCTTTTACAAATTCATAAGCTATAATATGGGTGTATGAAAGACTAAAAAATACTCTTTAACATTAACACCGGTAACATATCTCATAAATATTCATAACCTATGTTCTACTACCTCCGTCCCATAAAAACTGTCCAGTTTGACTTTTCAGAGTCAAACTGGTTCAACTTTGACCTTATCTATTTTTGTGGGTATTACTCCCTCCATCCCGGTTTTATTTTGTGCATGGATATATATAAAAGGATTAACACATATACCCATAAAATTACCTATTTTGACACACTTTATAACTCGTGTCAGCTACCAATGGCCCACTTTATAACCCGTGTAAACAAAATTAACTGTTTTGACCCACAAAATTACTTGTTCTGAATAATCTAATGGCGTTACATGTGCTAAATGGATAAATGATTAAAAGGGTTGATTGACGAATCATAAGACTCACATAAAAAGTGTTTTGTAAACAAAATTATTTGTTTTGACCCAATTTATAACCCGTGTCAACCACTAATTTAACATCTCAACCTTGCACACCAACCTTCTTGACACATTTAAAACCCATTTTCAACCCGTATAAAGTATTGTATTTTGACTCACTTTGTAACAAATCTATAAATCCACAAAAATTTAATGGCATTTAACAAAACGTTGACAAAAAAAAAACAATTTAACATTAACACCAGTAATATATCTTTTACAAATTCGTAAGCTATGATATGTGTGTATGAAAGACAAAGACAAAGACAAAGACAAAGACAAAAAAAAAAACAAAAAAAACTCTTTAACATTACACTGGTAACATCTCATAAATATTCATAAACTATGTTCTATTATACTGTGTGGTTATCAAAAATCCTGGTTTTATTTTGTGCATGGATATAGATAAAAGGATTAACACATATACCCATAAAACTCTCTCTAACCACACACTCCTATCATATTATTGTCTCTCTAAAAACACCAATATTATGAGAGCATTTAGGGTTTATGGTTTAGGCTAGAACCACAAAGAGTCCACAAAAAAAAAATCCACAAAGAGTATGTAACACCCCCAAAATTTGATACAGCGGAAGACTCAACAAGCTTTCGGAGTGCTACGGGGATTGGTATCCAAAAACAAGACATAAAAGAACGAGATAAAGTAAACAAAATAAAATACAACCACGCGGGGTTTTAAAGTTTACATTATCCCAAAATCATCCAAAGTCAGGCCCAAAAGAAATAAATATAGGTCCACAATAGTTATCAGAGTTTTAGAAATATAGATCCATAACCAGTGCCAAATGCCAAGCCTCCAATCCCAAGCATCCGCAGAGCATCACTTAATTACCTGAGAAGACGTGCTAAAAGTCAGCTTTCGCTGGTGAGATCATAGGTTTAGATTCTTAATTCAATATAGTGGACATATACGTAAAACGCTTGCTAGCTAGACTAGGGCTCACTCATCCAACCAAAATAAACCAACCAAATCACATCATCCCTATAGGTGCACACTATAGCTCAAATCAATCCAATCAATAGCTTACCTAGCTCAAGTCTAGGCCTTGCTCTATAACCAATCCAATAGCTTACCTAGTTCGGGACTAGGCCTCGCTCAACCACCAATCAATAGCTTACCTAGTTCGGGACTAGGCCTCGCTCTATAACCAAATCGATAGCTTACCTAGATCTAGTCTAGGCCTCGCTCTACCTAGTTCTATAAGCATAGCAAGTTTTAAAATCAAAAAGCGATAATAGTCCACATAAAGCATTTGCACGTTTCTCACCCCAAGTATTGAAAACAAAGTTCAAGAGTAAAAGTGGGGCTATGACTCACCTCAAGTCCAGAAATCCTCAAAAGAAATGATAGAAGAAAGACGCAAGAAATCTCAAACAACTCACGTAACGGCGACTACAGACTCGGCACTTCCTAACAATATCAAACCCGTTCAGAAATCATTTCCTCAAAATCAAATATTCCCATTCCCGAACGTAATTCATTTTACTTTCCAAAATATCCATTTCTCGAATTAACTTCATATTCATTTGAAATTTGACGTTTGGTATCCATACGGGTGGAGGGTCGACACAGCTCAAACCAAAAAGCCTCAACAAGGAACAATAATAAGATAACTATAGGTCTAATGTTAGCCCAACATATTATTTAAATAATTATCGAAGCTTATTAAATCCGTCGATTTGATAATCTCCCATACTTTTTTACGTAATATATCGTTCCAAAATTATACCCAACCTAAAGCACATTGCACATAAATTTCTATTTGGTATATGTCGTAGCCCAATGAATTCCCTATATATATCGTCGAATCGGCCAAATTCCACGAGACATATAGTAATTCATTACCCTAAAATATATACCACATTCTATGGGCGTCGTGGGATACGATGCCCATTAATATACCCATTTTATATCGTCAAATAACTCAATCTAGAATAAGTCATTCGATAATATAAAACGTTTATATTAACCGTCATATATCCGTGACAACACAAAGTCACAACATAAAGTCCACTTGGACTTTAAAGACCCAAAATCCGTATAACTCGATAAGTTTCTAATTTATAAAATAAAATCAAATTTTTAATTATTATTTACCCGACTTATGTTTCGCCGTTATTTTTATAGTTATTATTTATAATAATATCCCGACATTTATTACACTAATTGCATAGTATAATAACTATCGTTTTATTATTATACGTTTACTCGTGATCGTTTTATTATTAATATACGCATTTACATATATATATATATATATATATATATATATATATATATATATATATATATATATATATATATATATATATATATATATATATATATACGTTTAACACGTCTATATACGTATATAAACGATTATATTCTTAATAATATTATAACGAGTTTTATTTTTAATATTGACTTTTAAAGATTTATCGAGTCATAGAATTTGGTCACATGTCCGAGTCATGACCCTCGGCTCATAGTCCAAGTCCAAATAAAAATACCAAGCCACAATATAAATCAACTCCGTCCAAACAATCCCATATCCACGTGCTACAACATGAGGGTCCGACTACGGCACCCAACTAACTTATCTCCGTCATCTAATTGACCGTCTCACAACGGTCCCCAAATCCATACTCGTCAACACAACTTCACAATAATAAAGTTAATCCATTAGCCGTAACCATGAGGTTACCAACTCAACCCATATTCGGCCAACAACAATAATAACAATATAATGCCCAAGTATTGATATCACAAAACAACACCATGAGTCAACAAATAACCATCAAATTATAACAAATTCCGGGTTGGTTTACCAAGCCAAAACCCGAGCCAAATGACCCACTTGGGTCTCGGCTAGAACCGTGAGTCACAAGACTCGAACCCAAGACCTATTCGGTCTTGGTTTAGGCTCCCTCGAGCCATACCAAAGCTGCCGAGAAGACCCACTCGGGTCGTGGCACAACCGAAACCACAACTAGCTTCAAGTGGACTCCCACTCGAGTCACAATCAAACCAACGGACCATAGGGGTCACGTTGAGCTCCCAACCGAACCAAAATAAAAACATTCGGGCCAAGGGCCACGAATTAGCTCAAGATCGAGCCAAACCAAGAAACCACACCGAGACCCTATGGTCTCGGTCGAGCTCCATCGAGCCGAATACAAACCAAACGCATCAAAATTCGAATCCGAGCACCAAATCAATTACATGTCGACCTCCATGGATACCAAACCCGTTTTTATAACAAAACCCATTTCCATTTCAAAGTTATCATCCCAAAATACCAAGATCCAATTCGGGTTTGACTTAAAATAGTCAAACCCGACCCAAAACTCACGTTTTTCTCACCTCTAATCGAATAGAACCAAGATGGATGATGATGTGGTGTTGTGTGAGGTGTGGATGTCGGCGGTAATAAAAGAAAATGGAGGGGGAGGCGCGTGTTTCACACCAATCGAACAAGAAAATGATGGGGATTGTTTTGGTGGTGGCGGTGTGGTGTGGATGTCGGCGGTGGTGAGGGTGTTGGGGTGGTTACCGGCGGCGACAAAGAGAGGAGAGGAAGAAGAAAATGATAAAATTATTATGGTGGGGGTGAAGGGTTAGGGTTAGGGTAATATACCCGAAATTTTCACTTTAGTCCCTTAAGTTTTCTTTTTCCAAAGTTAGCCACAAATACTTTAATAATAGTGAACTCTTTTTAATCGGCTTTCCCGTAACCCGATTACCCGTTCATAAAAGTATTAAATTTTCATCAAACATACTCGTACACGTCATAATTGATTTCCCAACAACACTTCCCGAAAATATAGATATGTACGAAAGACATAACATTAATTTAACGGTGAATCGCTACCGTTTTGTAAAATATAAAAATCTTGTTAGGTTAATCTAGTGCCGGAGTCAATGTAGTGCCAACGATAACGATCTCAAAATAAATCATCACGAACGAAACGAATCAAACCATAAATAAATAACTAAATCCCATAAACATCGTACGATTAAAATCAAGTACCAACGTTCGTAAAATATCTCGTCACAATAAATTTTCAAAAATTCTATATTTATTATTTAAATGTAATGCGGGTTTTATAAAACGGCTCCCTATTTTGCCAGTTGTCACATCCTCCCAGCCTCAGAAGGAACCCGTCCCGGGTTTCTCTTGAACTATCCCATCTACGAAGTGAAAAGCTTCGGATATCTTTTTCGAAACTCATCCTCACGTTCCCACGTAAATTCCGGTCCGTGCCGCGAATTCCAACGAACTTTGATGAGCGGAATACGACTCCTCTTGAGTCGTTTGATCTCTCTATCAATTATCTCAATCGGCTCTTCCACAAAATTCAAACTTTCATCCACACGAATATCCTTGATAGGTATAACTGGTGTTTCCTCTGAAAGGCATTTCTTCAGATTACTAATATGAAACACATCATGAACTTTACTCAGTTCCATAGGTAATTCCAAACGATACGCTACGGGCCCAATTCTTTCCAAAATAAGAAATGGTCCAATGTAGCGGGGATTAAGTTTCCCACGTTTCCCAAAACGTATCACACCCTTCCAAGGCGAGACCTTCAACATCACTCTGTCTCCAACCTGGAATTCTAGGGGTTTACGCCTCTGATCGGCGTAGCTTTTCTGCCTATCTCTAGCTGCTTGCAGTCGATCTCGAATCTGCGTTACTTTCTTCGTAGTTTCCAAGATAAGCTCAGGGCCTGTGAGTTGGCTATCTCCAACTTCTGCCCAACCAATCGGTGAACGGCATTTTCGACCATACAAAGCTTCGAATGGTGCAGCCTTAAGACTTGTGTGGTAGCTATTATTGTAGGAGAACTCCGCAAGGGGTAGATACTTCTCCCAGCCTTTACCAAAGTCTATGATGCATGCACGAAGCATATCCTCTAAAGTTTGAATAGTTCTCTCACTTTGACCATCGGTTTGGGGATGATATGCAGTACTCATATCAAGTCTCGTCCCCAAAGCAGTTTGAAGTGATCGCCACAATGCTGACGTGAAACGGCTGTCTCGATCCGAAATAATCGATATCGGAACCCCATGACGAGAAACAATCTCCTTCACATACAACCTCGCAAGTTTTTCCACACTATCATCTTCACTAATTGCCAGGAAATGAGCAGACTTAGTCAAACGATCCACAATTACCCATATAGCGTCGCAACCGCTAGCTGTCTTTGGTAATTTGGTAATAAAGTCCATCGTAATCCGCTCCCACTTCCAAACCGGGAGTTCTGGCTGCGTCAACAGTCCTGACGGTCTTTGATGCTCAGCTTTAACCTTAGAGCAGGTCAAGCACTTACTAACATATAATGCTATATCTGCCTTCATATTTGGCCGCCAATATAATTTTTTCAAATCCTGGTACATTTTGTCCGACCCAGGATGGATGGAGTATCTCGACTTATGCGACTCATGCATAATCAATTCTCGAATCCCTCCATACAATGGTACCCAACTTCGTTCTCCAAAACATAACGCTCCATCAGAACGCTTAGCAAATCCTTTCTCACTTCCTGCCATCCCAAATATATTCTCAGCAGGTTTATTTTCTGCTTTCAATGCTTCCGTTTGAGCTTCCAATATTTGAGACGGTAATGGCGATACGATAGTCATTCCTAATGACCTAACCCGTAATGGTGGAATTCTCTCTTTTCGACTAAGAGCATCAGCAACAACGTTTGCTTTACCCGGATGGTAGCGACAATCGTAATCGCTTAGCAACTTAATCCAACGTCGCTGCCTCAAGTTAAGCTCTTTTTGGTTCAGAATGTGTTGCAGACTTTTGTGATCAGTAAACACTACACACTTGGTTCCATACAAGTAATGTCTCCATATCCTTAAAGCAAAAACCACAGCACCTAACTCCAAATCATGGGTGGTGTAGTTCTTCTCATGCTTCTTGAGCTGTCGGGAAGCATAAGCTATTACTTTCTCTCGTTGCATCAACACAGCTCCTAAACCTTTATGAGAAGCGTCACAATAGACGACGAAATCCTCGTTACCTTCGGGTAACGCCAAAATAGGAGCACTACACAACACTTCCTTAAGTAGCTGAAAGGCTTCCTCTTCCTTATCCCCCCATTCATACTTAACACTCTTTTGAGTCAATTTGGTCAACGGTTTTGCTATCTTCGAAAATCCCTCAATGAATCTTCGGTAATAACCGGCTAATCCCAAAAACTGACGAACTTCTGTTGGGGTCGTAGGTGCAGCCCAATCTTTAATCGCTTCAATCTTAGCAGGATCCACATGAACTCCTTGTCTATCGATTACATGACCTAGAAATTGTACCGTCGGAATCCAAAATTCACATTTCGAAAACTTGGCATACAGTTTCTCCTTCCTGAGCAATTCTAAGATAAGTCTTAGATGCTCCTCATGTTCCTTCTCACTCTTCGAGTATATCAGAATGTCATCGATAAACACAATCACGAACTTATCTAAGTAAGGCTTACACACTCGATTCATGAGATCCATGAATACTGCCGGTGCGTTCGTCAACCCAAACGGCATCACCTGAAACTCGTAATGCCCGTAACGGGTTCTGAAAGCCGTTTTCGGAATATCTTCCTCGCGCACTCGAAGTTGATGATAACCCGATCTCAAATCGATCTTCGAATACACACTCGATCCCTGAAGTTGATCGAACAAATCGTCGATCCTCGGTAACGGGTATCTATTCTTCACCGTTAACTTGTTCAACTCTCGATAATCAATACACATTCGGAACGATCCATCCTTCTTCTTCACAAATAAGACCGGGGCTCCCCAAGGTGAAGAACTTGGTCTTATGAATCCCTTCTCGGCTAACTCCGCTAATTGTTTCGACAACTCTTCCAGTTCAGTAGGTGCAAGACGATAAGGTGCTCGTGCTACAGGTGCAGCACCAGGTATCAACTCAATCTGAAATTCCACTTGTCTAGTAGGCGGAATTCCCGGTAAATCATCAGGAAACACATCCCAAAAATCACGAACTATAGGTACATCTCCAATGCACCTTTCCTTCTTATCCTTCTCTCCTTTCTCAGAAATTTGGGCTAAGAAAAGGTAATTTCCTTTCTCCATTAGCTTCGGCAACTTAGTGCAAGATATGACCGCTAATCTGGATGGGCCTCTCAAATCCTTTCTATCTCCTGGTATGTTCAGAATCTCCTTGCCGTAAGGCACCCGCACGATCTTCTCATCGCAGATTATATGGGCGCGATACTTTGACAACCAATCCATACCGATAATGACATCAAAACTTCCTAAGGTGACGGGTAGAAGATTGATGTAATCGTTTTAAGTATAGTTTTTAACCGAAGAAATGCTTAGGAAAGTATTTCCCCGGGTCGTGTCCCAGCGAAGGTGTGAATGGAATTTTCAATTCTCGGTTCGTGAAACGTGTCGTGAAAGTGAGAAAAAGTGATATGATGGAAAAATAAGCTAAAAATTACCAACTAAACTATGATAATCAAGCAAATAAGAGATAAATGATAAAAAGATATACTTATTAAGAAAATTATCACGATCCTTAAGTGTGGTTTATTATTTCTTTTAGGTACTCTATTGATGAATCAATATCTTTTACAAACAATTATTTTCTCACAACGTTGGTTTATTTTGAAAACAATTTCATAAAGAGATATCAATATCTAGATTAAAACCCAATTATTCTCACGGCTTTTGCCCGTTTAAACAACCAAAATTTCAATCCAAGTAACTTAACATTACTAACCAATATATTGTCTAACTTTTATAAAACCACACTTAATTCACATAACAATTTACTCAACAAGCATAAAAACAATCTACTCAATACTCATATTAATCAAACCAACATTAACAATAAATCCAACAACATTAAACATATTTCACCACTAATTATTTAAACTAAAAATTGAAAAAGGAAAGAAACTAGAACCCGATCCGCGAAAATGAGACGAATTAAACCACCCGATCTCATAAACTTATCAAACACTAAAGCTTATTTCCTTATAAACTTTTATATTACTAAATAGATTATAAAGCTTGTGACTTTACTCACTAATTAGTTTTATAAAAGCTATAAAACTATAAACTTTAAGTATTAAGTAAGCTTATGAGACCCTTAAGCTCCGGCCTTAGATGTAGAATGATGAGAAACTAGTAAAAATCAAAACTTTATAAAAGGTTAGAGTGAATAAGCAATAATAATGACCAACTAAGCTATGGAAGAGCTTATTGGTTGAGAAATCTACAAACTTTAATGAAAATAAACTAACAACTAATAGAAATGAAAACTTTTTAAACTAAAAATTGTAGATCTAGAGTTATAAACTAATAAAAATCAAATATTTTTGGTTTTTTATAAAGTAATTTGTAAAATAAAAAGTAGATCTAAGTTTATAAAAAACATTTAAAAAAATAGTAAAATAATGATTTATAAAAAAGCTAGATCTATATAAACTACACTAGATCTAAGTTTATAAAAACATTTAAAACAAAGTAGTAAAAAAAAATTTTATTGAATAAGCTAGATTTAAATAAACCACCAAAAATTAATAAGCTAGATTAGATTTGTAGATAAAATAAAGAGAAAATAAAAGAAATAGATGAGAAGAAGAAGTAGAATAAGCTAGTATTAATCCATAAAAAGCATCTTCATTAAGCAATAAAAAGTTTAATACAATAAACACTTTTGAAATAATTCAAATACAATACTTGAAAAATAAACTATCTAAAAACTGTTACTAATAAAATAAAAGAGTGTGTGTGAGTGAGAAAAATGAGAAGAGAATGAATTGAATTGCTTGAATCTGGCGTCTATTTATAGCCACAAATGGTTCTCGATCCTTCCAGTGTTGTCCAGCACATTCCCAATCATGAGCCAATTATTGCGACACGTGGCTTTAATTCATTTGCTGGCTTGATAATTGCGTGAGAGAGAGTGTAACAATAGGCACAATTGCAAAACCCATATTCCTTCATTCTTTTCGTTGTCTCGATATTCATTGGATCCGAATTCTTCATTATATTAAAAAGGCACGTGTCGAAGTTTGAGAGGCTGGAGCATTAATAGTGGGTGAGGAGTGGCAGTCATTTGGTGCCTCACGCGTTTTTTTGAATTATATTTGTTGGATGTAGACTCACGTACTTCACTCAAGAGAGAAAGATATTACATCATTCATTGCTTCATTTCTTTTATCGTCAATCAAATGGCCTCATTTAGTCTTCACCTGTTCTTGCATTTATTTTGGAAGAGTAAACTTTATGCCTCATTATGGCATCATAAAGCCACATGAATTCCTTAGGCCTTCATTTCATTTTTTTCTCGTATGGTTTTCATCATTCATTTATGGCCATGGGACCATCTTCTAGAAACTTGATTATATTTCAAGTTTCATAAGATTTGCTATTTTAGACCCCTCAGCTTCACTTTTAGTCCTTATAAATTGAATCTTGGACTTGACATACTCTTGGGCTAAACTTGATAGTAATTGAGCTTTATCTTCGGACTTTAATTGGGCTTCCACTTAAGTTCGATAAATCATTAAATAAGCTCCAATAAATCTTTAATATCTTCTAATCATCAAATTAAATCACCATTTGCTCCGCATTTGCTCCAATAATTGTCTCGTGCCGTTGAACTCAAAAAATGCGCGCTCTTTCCAAATCTCGTGCTCGTTTTTTGCCGTTTTCTCTTGATTTTTGTCCATTTTCAAAAATATCCGTACCTGCACACACATAAACACAAAAACAACATATATTTGGTAGATTTTGCTCGGTTTTTGGTCGTTTTAGTCCAATAATGGTCAAATAAAAGGTGTGTAAATTAACACACACCAAAATCCCCCCGACTAAAGTATTGCCGTGTCCTTACGCAATGTCATCACCTCACGCTTAAAAGATAAATAATTTTCAAAACCTCTCTTTACTGACGTTGTAAAGTAGCAAAGATGTTCAAGAGAGATAGTAAAATCATTTATTCTCAAAAACGCTCCGTTTTCCGATTTTCATGAATAATAACTACTACTACTATTTTTTGTACTTTTTTCATTTTTATATAGGTGACGGTTTGCTTTGACTTTCATTATCAATTCTTATCTGTTGATAACTATCAGGGTCTACGAGTAGAAACACTTCTCACAGAGAAGAGACCATACGGATAAAAATCGTCATCCTTGATTTTTCACAAGTTCCCAAACTAAGCGTAAAATCGAAATCATTGTTTACCAGAAGTTAGATGCTAACACTGCCCACAAAAGTTACTTGTGTATTACCTCTTGTCCCTAGATCCTTAGTTGTATCTAAAGATTTTAATTTGTGAGAAATGAATTGCTTCATATTTTCTCGTTTCGATATTTGTTAGTCCGATAAGAGCACAAAATTTGAACGCTAAGTAGTTTCCAAACTTTCCCTCGAAAACCTCTGCATACAGAAATCGGGTCCACATGAAGGTCTCTGATTTAACACGATTTGTGGAGGTCCCCTTTTTATTTACGACCGAGACATACCATGTTTGATACCCGAAACGGAAGCTTTTTATTAGGGAAACCCCCGGAGTCGAAGTTTGGCATTTTTGCATAATCATAAGCACTTTAATAATACTTTGGTCCTTAGTCCTTTATTCTTTTACAGTCAACGGTTTTTTGAGCCGCCAAGATGTAAGAGCTTTATTATGACTTTGGATTTCTATCCGCTGCTTTTTTATAGCTTTGGATTCCTCTGCCTTTTATTTGGCTTTGGACTATTATTATTGATATTCATAACTATATGCCAAACCCCAAGTCCTACGGCCTTTACTAAGATCACAACATCGGCTGCGAACCGGCAAGATGCAATAGTCTATTTCACCGTAACACTGGCAGTACCCCTATGTGTACCAAACCCCCATATGCAGAGATTTTGTTGGGAACGAGAAAAAACTAAGTATTGCCCAAACCGTATACCCTTAATTAATCCTAGACATCTATTATATATTGGTGACGTTGCTGATGGGAACAAGGAGACCACAAGTACCTCTCGTGGGTTTTTAAATCCCAGTAATGCGATCCGTGTATAGCACGAAACTTCTAAATAAACTCTATCATTCCTCGATCTCCGCAAATTTAAAATCCCAAATAATGAGATCCGCGGATGCTTAGCCATAATCTTTTGATTATTTTGGTTAAGGGAGACGAGCTAGGGCTCAACACGCCCGGTCAAGTCGAAACATTTATTTCTACTCTCGCCGGTAGGAAAGTCAAAACAAGGTGTCAAAACTTATTATTCATATCATATATTTTTTCATTTTTTTTCATCTTTTTTTTTTTTTTTTTTTTTTTAATATAAAGAGGTGACAAAAATTATAATTTTTGGTGGAAAACGGAGTTGCGTAAGTTAACAGCTCAGACGATGGTACAGGTCAAATCGAATCGAAGATTCACCCCCCCAGACTAAAGTGAAACATTGTCCTCAATGTTTTAAGGGTAAAGGTAATCCTACGTAAAATCTAAGGCCGTTTATTAAGTATGCCAAGAGATAAACGTTAGTCGATAAGATTTTGGATATGGTGAATTTCCGAAAGAGCAGCGAAGAATGAGACTCGAGTGGAGAGAACGACAAACCACGAGCACGAGAGTCCTCAATCTTCGGGGAAATTCCTGGACATAAACAACAACAACCACAAAAACACGAGATATGGAAGAGGTCGCCCTCCTCACGTCACACTTATTAGAAATAAGAAAATAAAGAAGATGAATAGTAAGCATGGGGTGCCTCCCACGAAGCGCTTGTTTTTGTTCACCGAGTCACATGAGCTTGACTCGATCCCCGAATTAATTCGTCCTTGGGGAGAGCAGATGGAGAATCAATACTGCAACAGACACCCGGCACGAAAAACGGAGATGCCGGGGTCAAAGACGGTATCCTCACTCCCGGTGGAGTGAAGGATAGGAGAAGTCACATTAAATGTGATGAAAGGAAGAAAGATTTTGATAATTATCATGATAAGATCATCATTTTCAAAAGCAAATTTCAATTTTTGAATTTCATCGTTAAAGCTCATTTGTTTATTTTCAAAAGTCTCGGGAGGGAGAGGTAGGGTGCTGTCATCAATAAGTATGTCTCCCCCCAGACTAAAATCTTTGTCAATATCAAAATGGAAGTAATCATACTCAGGAGGAGATATGATGTGAGCGAGTTCACTGGCGAACTCCTCATGACAAGAAGAAGAATCAATAGACGGAAGATCGGATTCAAAATCCAAAGTATCGTCATCATCCCCCGGTGGGATGGAATCAATGTGAGAAAGTTCATCGGCGAACTCCTCGATAAGGGAATCACTCTTATGATGTATATCTTTAAGCTCGGGTTCTTTGTCGTACTCATCATTATCTTCATTCTGAAAATCAAAGATCGGATTATCTGGCTGAAGAATAAATTCTGAATCGAGATCGAACAAAGGATTTATGATATTTGTTTTGAATATTTTTGAATCGAAAGGTTTCTCAGATACCCTTGGGATTGGAACAAGGTCATCAATTTCCTTAAGATGATTGATTTCGACTTCCTTGTCCCCCATTGACAAGGTATCTGATTCCTTAACAACTGAATCGATCTTAGAGTTAACTTCTTCTAACGGCTCGTCATCATCACTCTCACTATCATCGGAGTATGTATAGTTCTTGGTGAAAGGAAGACCTGGTCCTGGCTGAGATAGATAATTGTGACTAATATAATTGATTTGCTTGCCAAGGACCTCGATTTGTGCATTCATGATGGAATTATAATCGGAATAATGATCATTTGGAACTTCGGAGTCCCATTGATAATGATGTTGTGTCATATTTTTGATCAAATCATAAGCTTCTTGTGGAGTTTTCCGCATGTAATTTCCGCCGGCTGCCAACATAATTCTGTCTCGATCATTCGGAGTTATACCATTATAAAAGGTAAGGATCTGATCAAGAAGCAAAATATTATGATCTGGACATTTCCTTAACAATGATTTGAATCTTTCCCATGCGTCGAATACTGATTCCATGGGCAATTGTCGGAAATTTAGAATGTCTCTCCTAAGCTGCACCATTTTAGAACGTGGAAAGTATTTTGAGAGAAATTTGACGAACATCTCTTCCCATGAATGAATTGAGTGGGTTTTAAGAGTGTAAAACTAATTTTCAGCATCGTGGGATAAAGAGAATGGGAAGAGATTCAAGCGTATGCTATCAAGAGAAACTCCATTTTGCTTAATGGATTGAGTGACGGATAAGTACTTGTTCAAGTGTTCGTTTGCATCCTCATCTCGAAATCCGTGAAATTGGCAATTTTGCCGGATCAGTCGAACCATATAACTTTTCAAAGTGAAATCGGTTCCCGGAACTGATGACGGAATAATCGGTCCTCCTCTACCGATCAGCGTAGGACGATAGAAATCCTCCATGGTCCGAGGATCATGGGGATGAGTCGGTAGAAAATCAATCATAGAAAAGAATTAAACGTCGAGAGGGTAAAGAAATTAGAATTAAACGTTTAAGAAGATACGAAAAGAATATTTTTGGGTTTTTATAAAAGAAATGAAAATAAAAGAACAAATTATGAAAAGAAAAATACTTGGTTTTTTTTTTTTTTTTTTTTTTTTTTTTTTATTAATAGAAAAATGGAAAACAAAATAAATTTTGAAAAGAAAATATTTTTAGTTTTTTTTTTTTTTTTTTTTTTTTTTTTACCCGTTACGTTAATCGTAATCGTTTCCTTCAAAACTACTTGCGACGAAACGGGAGAAAAGAATTTTCCCGCTTATTCGGTTGTAGAATCAAAGTAATCCAATTAACAACTAATTTCGCGTGTTCTTATGTTGGTAAGCTTATTTGGTTTACAACGCTCTTCCTTTCGGTCGAGACGAGGCTGTAACTTTATTATTTTTTTGGTATTTTTGAAAACACTTTAGGAAAAGTGTTTTTGATTTTTCAATTTTTTTTTTTTTTTTTTTTTTTTTTTTTTTATTTTATATAAAAAAATATATACAAGGAAGGTTTTCAAAACACAATTTCGAAAAACGAAAACGAAAAATTCACTTCAACCTTCCCCGGCAACGGCGCCAAAATTTTGATGTAATCGTTTTAAGTATAGTTTTTAACCGAAGAAATGCTTAGGAAAGTATTTCCCCGGGTCGTGTCCCAGCGAAGGTGTGAATGGAATTTTCAATTCTCGGTTCGTGAAACGTGTCGTGAAAGTGAGAAAAAGTGATATGATGGAAAAATAAGCTAAAAATTACCAACTAAACTATGATAATCAAGCAAATAAGAGATAAATGATAAAAAGATATACTTATTAAGAAAATTATCACGATCCTTAAGTGTGGTTTATTATTTCTTTTAGGTACTCTATTGATGAATCAATATCTTTTACAAACAATTATTTTCTCACAACGTTGGTTTATTTTGAAAACAATTTCATAAAGAGATATCAATATCTAGATTAAAACCCAATTATTCTCACGGCTTTTGCCCGTTTAAACAACCAAAATTTCAATCCAAGTAACTTAACATTACTAACCAATATATTGTCTAACTTTTATAAAACCACACTTAATTCACATAACAATTTACTCAACAAGCATAAAAACAATCTACTCAATACTCATATTAATCAAACCAACATTAACAATAAATCCAACAACATTAAACATATTTCACCACTAATTATTTAAACTAAAAATTGAAAAAGGAAAGAAACTAGAACCCGATCCGCGAAAATGAGACGAATTAAACCACCCGATCTCATAAACTTATCAAACACTAAAGCTTATTTCCTTATAAACTTTTATATTACTAAATAGATTATAAAGCTTGTGACTTTACTCACTAATTAGTTTTATAAAAGCTATAAAACTATAAACTTTAAGTATTAAGTAAGCTTATGAGACCCTTAAGCTCCGGCCTTAGATGTAGAATGATGAGAAACTAGTAAAAATCAAAACTTTATAAAAGGTTAGAGTGAATAAGCAATAATAATGACCAACTAAGCTATGGAAGAGCTTATTGGTTGAGAAATCTACAAACTTTAATGAAAATAAACTAACAACTAATAGAAATGAAAACTTTTTAAACTAAAAATTGTAGATCTAGAGTTATAAACTAATAAAAATCAAATATTTTTGGTTTTTTATAAAGTAATTTGTAAAATAAAAAGTAGATCTAAGTTTATAAAAAACATTTAAAAAAATAGTAAAATAATGATTTATAAAAAAGCTAGATCTATATAAACTACACTAGATCTAAGTTTATAAAAACATTTAAAACAAAGTAGTAAAAAAAAATTTTATTGAATAAGCTAGATTTAAATAAACCACCAAAAATTAATAAGCTAGATTAGATTTGTAGATAAAATAAAGAGAAAATAAAAGAAATAGATGAGAAGAAGAAGTAGAATAAGCTAGTATTAATCCATAAAAAGCATCTTCATTAAGCAATAAAAAGTTTAATACAATAAACACTTTTGAAATAATTCAAATACAATACTTGAAAAATAAACTATCTAAAAACTGTTACTAATAAAATAAAAGAGTGTGTGTGAGTGAGAAAAATGAGAAGAGAATGAATTGAATTGCTTGAATCTGGCGTCTATTTATAGCCACAAATGGTTCTCGATCCTTCCAGTGTTGTCCAGCACATTCCCAATCATGAGCCAATTATTGCGACACGTGGCTTTAATTCATTTGCTGGCTTGATAATTGCGTGAGAGAGAGTGTAACAATAGGCACAATTGCAAAACCCATATTCCTTCATTCTTTTCGTTGTCTCGATATTCATTGGATCCGAATTCTTCATTATATTAAAAAGGCACGTGTCGAAGTTTGAGAGGCTGGAGCATTAATAGTGGGTGAGGAGTGGCAGTCATTTGGTGCCTCACGCGTTTTTTTGAATTATATTTGTTGGATGTAGACTCACGTACTTCACTCAAGAGAGAAAGATATTACATCATTCATTGCTTCATTTCTTTTATCGTCAATCAAATGGCCTCATTTAGTCTTCACCTGTTCTTGCATTTATTTTGGAAGAGTAAACTTTATGCCTCATTATGGCATCATAAAGCCACATGAATTCCTTAGGCCTTCATTTCATTTTTTTCTCGTATGGTTTTCATCATTCATTTATGGCCATGGGACCATCTTCTAGAAACTTGATTTTATTTCAAGTTTCATAAGATTTGCTATTTTAGACCCCTCAGCTTCACTTTTAGTCCTTATAAATTGAATCTTGGACTTGACATACTCTTGGGCTAAACTTGATAGTAATTGAGCTTTATCTTCGGACTTTAATTGGGCTTCCACTTAAGTTCGATAAATCATTAAATAAGCTCCAATAAATCTTTAATATCTTCTAATCATCAAATTAAATCACCATTTGCTCCGCATTTGCTCCAATAATTGTCTCGTGCCGTTGAACTCAAAAAATGCGCGCTCTTTCCAAATCTCGTGCTCGTTTTTTGCCGTTTTCTCTTGATTTTTGTCCATTTTCAAAAATATCCGTACCTGCACACACATAAACACAAAAACAACATATATTTGGTAGATTTTGCTCGATTTTTGGTCGTTTTAGTCCAATAATGGTCAAATAAAAGGTGTGTAAATTAACACACACCAAAGATCTATGTTGAAAGGACGGTTCAGAAAGTTTAACGTGCATCCACGAATGATAGTCTTAATCCTTTCTATGTTTCCATTAGCTAACTCTACATCATATCCAATTCCTAAGGCCATCGGGGGTTTCTCAAGTAAGGGTGCAAACTTAGTGGACACAAAACTCTTATCGGCACCAGTATCAAATAGTATGGAAGAATAACGATTATTGAGAAGGAACGTACCAGTAACAACGTTCGGATCTTCTCCTCTCTCGTTCCCGAGTGCATACACTCTTCCATGAGCAACTCCAGCTTCCACACGTTGGTCCCCATTATCTTGTCGTCCTCGGTTTCCTCCAGCTCCACGGTTTCCATTGTTGTACCCATTACCACCCGATCCTTGATTTCCTCGGTTCCACGATTCCCTACATTCATTCCGATAATGTCCTTTCTTTCCACATACAAAGCAAGTAACATTTGCTTTGCTCATAGTTTCAGGAGTAGCTTGAACCATAGCAAGTGGTCGAGCTCTACAATCCTTAGCTATGTGTCCCATCTTAGAGCAATTCTTGCACATTACCGTACATCGTCCAGAATGATGCTTGTAACATCGGTTACATTTGGGCGCATCTCCATTGTAGTTCTTCTTGTCTCCATCTCCCATGGCATAAGCTCTAGCAGTTGTTTGTCTCTTGTTTCGACGATCATTACCCTTAGAGTGATTATCCCTCTTTCTCTTTCCATTCTTATCCTTCTCAGCTTCTTCCAATTCCAAAGAGTCCATCAATTGTTGAGCAATAGTGATAGCCTCATGTATGTTTGCAGGCTTAGCAGATATCACATCGTTCCTGGTAGCAACCGGCAATCCATCGGTATACCTCTCAATCTTTTGGGTCTCAGTCCTAACCATATCGGGACAGAGTAAGGCCAACTCTCGATAACGACGATTGTAAGTTGCCATATCGGTACCTTTCACCTTGTGGTTCCAGAACTCAATTTCCAATTTCTTAATCTCATTCCTTGGGCAGTAAGTCTGAATCAACAAGGACTTAAATTTCTCCCAAGTCATAGCATAAGCCACATCACTCCCAACCGAGTTACGGTAATTGTCCCACCAAGTTAAGGCTTCATCCTTGAAAGTAAAAGAAGCAAACTTTACCTTCGCATTCTCCGCACAACCACTGACATTGAACACAGACTCAGTCTTCTCAATCCACCTAACCAAGTAAACCACTCCTTCAGTTCCACCAAACTCAATCGGTCCACAAATCTTAAACTCCTTGTAGTGACATCCATTAGCACGAACAGGTGGAAAAGTTCCAGCAGAATTGTTGGAATGATTTGACTCAGCTAGTAACTCAGCAACTCGTTGCTCCACAAGTTGATTGATCATTGCTTGATCCACAGTAGGTGCATTAAGTGGAACATGATCATTGTCTCCCTGAACATCAACATTTTGATTCCTGTTGCAGCGGTTAGTGGTGTCCAGGTTATCAGGAGTAGGGGTCTCAACATTTCGAGTAGGACGGCGCCCTCGACGACTAGGGGTAGCCGTTGCAGGTCCAGTTCTGGTAGCTCTAACAGGGTTTCTTCGTGGGGCCATTGATCTGAAACATCATATAAGTTTGTGAGTCCCCGATAGGACTTATCATATGCTCAACAAGAATTAAATCAACGAAGCCAAGTCACGGAAAGAATAGCAACAATACACCATGGAACATCAATAAAACGGATAAGGACTCAATTTCCATAACACCCAAAATCACATAATACCATATACTAATAATCATCAACCATACAATAGCGATCTAACATCGTTCCAACTAACGGATAACACAAAACGTACTAATCGTTCCACAAGAGACGAATACTGAACAAAATGCATCAGAACATGATAAATAACTTTTCTAACCGAACACTCCTCGGTCAAGAAAGCAACAAGACAACATAACCCAAGCAACTAGCCACGCGGCTGGCGGAGGCTCCTCAACTCCTGCCTCAAGCCATCAAGATCCCTCCATAACGATCCTAACTCCAAGCTATGGGTGTCTCGGTCTCTCTTGAGGTCAGCCACCTCCTTCTCTAGCTCGGCCTTCCTTTGCCATAGCTTTCGGTCAGCCTCACGAGCAGTAACAAATCCTCGCTGCAAACTATCGATATGCTCGTGAACATCCATCAAAACTCTCCTCAACTCAGTAGTCCTGCCCACAACGACAGTCAAATCAACTCTAAAATCCGCTAAAAACTCTCCAATAACTCTCTCAAGTCGATCAGATACACGTGCAACTCTCTCACTAAGCTCAGTAATCCGAGCCCACAACCTGCCAATCTCACCCAACTCTGCATGCTCAGCAGAAATCTCAGAAGATGCATCCGACTCAACGGGACTACCAGGTGGCAACTCAAACAAGAACGGATGATCAGGTGAATCAGGCTCAATCAGGTGTACAGGTGAATCAGGCTCCTCAGCTTGAGCTGGTGGTACTAACTCATCATCATCATCAGGCATCTCATCCTCCTGAGGGTCATCCTCCTCCTCAGGGTCATCATCATCACCCTGCTCAGCCTCCTGAGGGTCATCCTCCTGCTCAGGGTCATCAGCCTCATCCTCACCCTTGTACTCCTCCTCCTCCTCATCGGAAGAGTACATCATCAATCGTCGTCTCCTACTAGGTGAACCATATGGAGATGTAGTAGGTGATCTAGGACGACGACGCAATGATGTGGGTGGCGCCTCAGACAGAAGAGAATGAGCATCAATCTGTAAAGGTGATGGAGTAGGGCGTACCGACATGCGTACCGTAGCTCGGTGGGCAAAGCGAGGTGCCACACGAGCCAAAGCCTGATGAAGAGTAAGCTGCCTCGATGTACCAGGGAGCCCTAGAGAAGATGAGGGTCCCTGCGTAGATGCAGCAGGTAGTGCTGAAGTAGAACCTGTCGGTGTCATAGTAGCTGAATGCATGGCAACCTGGTAAGGGTCATCAGGGGCCATGGTGAATCGTCCTGGCAATACCGGTGTAGTAAGAATATCCTCAACGACATCAGGCGTATGGGAGGCCATAGTCTGTGACAACGGCGTAGGGTAGGTGTAAGTGTTTCAAAACAACTAAACCGCGAATTCAAAATACTATATCCAAAAATCACCATATAATTCCAAATCGTATATAATCAAAAATGATTTAAAATACCGCATTACTAAAACCATTCGCCAGAACAATTAAGCCATATAATTCCTCAAAACACATATAATTCCTCAAAACGCATAATATCACTAAATCGATAATCCTCAAAACCACAAATCATCTCAAGAAATCCCAAATCTATAATCATCTCAAATATCTCATAATACCTCAATAACAACAATGATGCTTCGGCTTGGCGGGCTGGCGGGCGATGGTCGAGGATCGTTTTCTATAAAAATCGGTTATAGTTTAGGTGTCTATTTACCTAGTTCTCTATAACCTTGGCTCTGATACCAATCTGTAACACCCCCAAAATTTGATACAGCGGAAGACTCAACAAGCTTTCGGAGTGCTACGGGGATTGGTATCCAAACACAAGACATAAAAGAACGAGATAAAGTAAACAAAATAAAATACAACCACGCGGGGTTTTAAAGTTTACATTATCCCAAAATCATCCAAAGTTAGGCCCAAAAGAAATAAATATAGGTCCACAATAGTTATCAGAGTTTTAGAAATATAGATCCATAACCAGTGCCAAATGCCAAGCCTCCAATCCCAAGCATCCGCAGAGCATCACTTAATTACCAGAGAAGACGTGCTAAAAGTCAGCTTTCGCTGGTGAGATCATAGGTTTAGATTCTTAATTCAATATAGTGGACATATACGCAAAACGCTTGCTAGCTAGACTAGGGCTCACTCATCCAACCAAAATAAACCAACCAAATCACATCATCCCTATAGGTGCACACTATAGCTCAAATCAATCCAATCAATAGCTTACCTAGCTCAAGTCTAGGCCTCACTCTATAACCAATCCAATAGCTTACCTAGTTCGGGACTAGGCCTCGCTCAACCACCAATCAATAGCTTACCTAGTTCGGGACTAGGCCTCGCTCTATAACCAAATCGATAGCTTACCTAGATCTAGTCTAGGCCTCGCTCTACCTAGTTCTATAAGCATAGCAAGTTTTAAAATCAAAAAGCGATAATAGTCCACATAAAGCATTTGCACGTTTCTCACCCCAAGTATTGAAAACAAAGTTCAAGAGTAAAAGTGGGGCTATGACTCACCTCAAGTCCAGAAATCCTCAAAAGAAATGATAGAAAAAAGACGCAAGAAATCTCAAACAACTCACGTAACGGCGACTACAGACTCGGCACTTCCTAACAATATCAAACCCGTTCAGAAATCATTTCCTCAAAATCAAATATTCCCATTCCCGAACGTAATTCATTTTACTTTCCAAAATATCCATTTCTCGAATTAACTTCATATTCATTTGAAATTTGACGTTTGGTATCCATACGGGTGGAGGGTCGACACAGCTCAAACCAAAAAGCCTCAACAAGGAACAATAATAAGATAACTATAGGTCTAATGTTAGCCCAACATATTATTTAAATAATTATCGAAGCTTATTAAATCCGTCGATTTGATAATCTCCCATACTTATTTACGTAATATATCGTTCCAAAATTATACCCAACCTAAAGCACATTGCACATAAATTTCTATTTGGTATATGTCGTAGCCCAATGAATTCCCTATATATATCGTCGAATCGGCCAAATTCCACGAGACATATAGTAATTCATTACCCTAAAATATATACCACATCCTATGAGCGTCGTGGGATACGATGCCCATTAATATACCCATTTTATATCGTCAAATAACTCAATCTAGAATAAGTCATTCGATAATATAAAACGTTTATATTAACCGTCATATATCCGTGACAACACAAAGTCACAACATAAAGTCCACTTGGACTTTAAAGACCCAAAATCCGTATAACTCGATAAGTTTCTAATTTATAAAATAAAATCACATTTTTAATTATTATTTACCCGACTTATGTTTCGCCGTTATTTTTATAGTTATTATTTATAATAATATCCCGACATTTATTACACTAATTGCATAGTATAATAACTATCGTTTTATTATTATACGTTTACTCGTGATCGTTTTATTATTAATATACGCATTTACATATATATATATATACGTTTAACACGTCTATATACGTATATAAACGATTATATTCTTAATAATATTATAACGAGTTTTATTTTTAATATTGACTTTTAAAGATTTATCGAGTCATAGAATTTGGTCACATGTCCGAGTCATGACCCTCGGCTCATAGTCCAAGTCCAAATAAAAATACCAAGCCACAATATAAATCAACTCCATCCAAACAATCCCATATCCACGTGCTACAACATGAGGGTCCGACTACAGCACCCAACTAACCTATCTCCGTCATCTAATTGACCGTCTCACAACGGTCCCCAAATCCATACTCGTCAACACAACTTCACAATAATAAAGTTAATCCATTAGCCGTAACCATGAGGTTACCAACTCAACCCATATTCGGCCAACAACAATAATAACAATATAATGCCCAAGTATTGATATCACAAAACAACACCATGAGTCAACAAATAACCATCAAATTATAACAAATTCCGGGTTGGTTTACCAAGCCAAAACCTGAGCCAAATGACCCACTTGGGTCTCGGCTAGAACCGTGAGTCACAAGACTCGAACCCAAGACCTATTCGGTCTTGGTTTAGGCTCCCTCGAGCCATACCAAAGCTGCCGAGAAGACCCACTCGGGTCGTGGCACAACCGAAACCACAACTAGCTTCAAGTGGACTCCCACTCGAGTCACAATCAAACCAACGGACCATAGGGGTCACGTTGAGCTCCCAACCGAACCAAAATAAAAACATTCGGGCCAAGGGCCAGGAATTAGCTCAAGATCGAGCCAAACCAAGAAACCACACCGAGACCCTATGGTCTCGGTCGAGCTCCATCGAGCCGAATACAAACCAAACGCATCAAAATTCGAATCCGAGCACCAAATCAATTACAAGTCGACCTCCATGGATACCAAAACCCGTTTTTATAACAAAACCCATTTCCATTTCAAAGTTATCATCCCAAAATACCAAGATCCAATTCGGGTTTGACTCAAAATAGTCAAACCCGACCCAAAACTCACGTTTTTCTCACCTCTAATCGAATAGAACCAAGATGGATGATGATGTGGTGTTGTGTGAGGTGTGGATGTCGGCGGTAATAAAAGAAAATGGAGGGGGAGGCGCGTGTTTAACACCAATCGAACAAGAAAATGATGGGGATTGTTTTGGTGGTGGCGGTGTGGTGTGGATGTCGGCGGTGGTGAGGGTGTTGGGGTGGTTACCGGCGGCGACAAAGAGAGGAGAGGAAGAAGAAAATGATAAAATTATTATGGTGGGGGTGAAGGGTTAGGGTTAGGGTTAGGGTAATATACCCGAAATTTTCACTTTAGTCCCTTAAGTTTTCTTTTTCCAAAGTTAGCCACAAATACTTTAATAATAGTGAACTCTTTTTAATCGGCTTTCCCGTAACCCGATTACCCGTTCATAAAAGTATTAAATTTTCATCAAACATACACGTACACGTCATAATTGATTTCCCAACAACACTTCCCGAAAATATAGATATGTACGAAAGACATAACATTAATTTAACGGTGAATCGCTACCGTTTTGTAAAATATAAAAATCTTGTTAGGTTAATCTAGTGCCGGAGTCAATGTAGTGCCAACGATAACGATCTCAAAATAAATCATCACGAACGAAACGAATCAAACCATAAATAAATAACTAAATCCCATAAACATCGTACGATTAAAATCAAGTACCAACGTTCGTAAAATATCTCGTCACAATAAATTTTCAAAAATTCTATATTTATTATTTAAATGTAATGCGGGTTTTATAAAACGGCTCCCTATTTTGCCAGTTGTCACAGAGTACTTGTCAAATTTTGATTGGTGAATTTTGAAATATTCTCTCTCTTTTAGATGAATCCAATGATTGGTGAACATCGATTTAAACCCGACCCGAAAACCAAAAATCATTAAAACCTAAACCGAGAACCGAACCCAAGTTACTCGATTCGGTTCGGTTTCGGTCGGTTCGGCCGGTTTTAGTCGGTTTTTCTCGGTTTTTGGCTCTAACCGGACGGAACCGAAACCGAAAATCGGTAAAACCCTAAACTAAGAACCAAACCGAAGTTACTCGGTTTGGTTCGGTTCGGTTCGGTTTTAGTCGGTTTTGCCAGTTTTGTCGGGTCGGGTCGGTTCTTTGTCGGTTTTGCTCGGCCCTAATAATTTGTATGTCTAATTTAAGTTCAAAGTAAATGAGTAATAAAGTTGGTTATTATAAGAATAAGTATGGGTTCCCATCATCAATTGAAAGCAGCCACTTTAATTCCATTCAACAAAAACAAAACAACAAATCATAGTACACATACCCAAATGGTCATAAGTTACACCAAAGACCTATACTGCTATACACACAAAACCATTTGTATGACCACACTCGTAACATAAAAACATCCTTACACCAATAAAAAGCAACGAAATCAAAAAATCAATATGCCTTTAGTCACCAATTGTCACCAAACAGCCCAAACTTGACATCAGGACCCTTTTTTTACACCATTCCAGCATTCTTAGACTTTTGCAATACCCACATTGTTGAGCTAATTTGCACAGGAACACACAAAAACCTTGCAGACATGAATATCACCTCATTCCAAATAGTACACATTTCTGAGTTACATTACAATGTACCGTTCCAAACCTTGAAGACATGTATTTAATATAATTACACTTTTGTTCAGGTCATATCTTTCCACAAGTTATTTTGACAGAGATTACATTATGTGTTCAGACATCTCTTGTTAGTGGACATAAACATACTCACCTTGACCACCAGAACTGATTCCCATAATTTGCATCTAGTGAACAAAAAAAATGCCATTCTTGGAAATGTGTATCAAACTCACAAACATAATGTTTGAGTTTTCACCAAGTGATAATGGCAAAGATTAAAATTGGCATGTAAAGATATAACTTAACCGATGTGAATCCACGACTATTCTCCTTAACCAAGGCTTAGTCCTCCTTATTCCAGTATAATAAAATGAAAATGAATTGAAAAAAAATTGAGCTTCTAAATAATTTAAAGTTATGAGTTAATATAGAAACATTGAACTTCTTGTCCATCATTTAGGGGGCGTTTAGGATGGCTTATTAAAACTGCTTTTACTTCTTGAAATAGTAAGATAACTAAGTTTGGATAGTGAGCAATGATATAAGCAATTTCAAAATAATATTGACTTCATCGAAGTTGCTACCTCTAACAGAAATTGTAAAACTTGGTTGAATAAAAGTTTTACATAATACATCAACTAAATGTAGAACATTATGAAAAAGTATGTAACTTTAACACAATAGGGTATCTTCCAAACTTATAGAAAGATGAAGATTACCTCAAACCTATGTTTTTATCCACAATTTTGTTATGAAGTTATTGGTTTTTGAGTAATCGAATATGAGAGTATGACTTTAGGAATGGTTATCCTACCTTAAAATTGAATCCAGTAACACAAAATGTCTAGTACATAGTGTTATTAAGGTTTATAAAGTGACATGGACTAAAATTTGACAAGTTGTGAAAGTGTTACGAGTTTTAATTTATAAGTTGTCCGAGGTTCGGAATTTTACGTTATTTCTATAGTTCAAGTATCCTATTTGTGTCGATATGTGGTCAATTTGTCCAAAGATGAGTTATAGGGTTTATTTCTGAAAGTGGGTCCTACCACTTCGGGTAAGTGCAAAAGTTATCAAGTTTTTAATAAAATTATAGTTTACCAAATTTTATGTTTATAATAGTTACATCACTATTATTATTATTTTTATAATGTTTATAAATGCTATAAAATATATTTGAATATTTTTTAAGTGAATTTGGATAAGTTATATAATTTTTTGATTAAGTGCGGGTCTTGATTAAAAGTGAATATTTGTTACTAAAAGTCCCGTTTCTCCTAAACTGTAAGGAGTTATACTTCAAATTTTATATTCCTGGAAAGGGTTTTAAATGTTCTAATTAGTTTTGGAGGTCTTACTGTTTCTAAACCCTTATACATCATGTATGATCTCGTCAGCCACAGTATGTCTCTTTTGTGATAACATGAGTTCCGTAACTTCATTTTACGCGAGGTTTTCGGCTACGTTCAAGTTAAAGTGTTACCCTCATTTCATAAAACTGGACCGAGTCTCACAAGTGACTAGATCTATGAGATTTTTACGTTTAAAATTTGGTGTGCGTTTTCCGACTAGTTTTACCGTTGATTTTCTAATTAAATCATCGGGTATCGCCACTCGACCAACCACCCGGCAAATCGAAGATAAGAGATAGATCTACAGACCTATATTTTTACCTAAACCTTAAAGTCTACTGATTAAGTAGAGTAGTTACGAGAACAATCCCTAGTTCAAATGGTCTTTGCAAATCTAGTCCGAATTATATACAGTTTTAAGTATTTTAAGCTATGTATAATGCATAAATTAATACAACAATTATATGAAACATGAAAAATACCTAAAAATAAAATGTACATCAATAGTAGAATGAAAAATATAGTGTGGTTTCTTGCAAGGATGAGATGACAAACACAAGGACGATACCAAGATCACTAGATCTAATAACCAATATACCCAAAGCTTCCAACTCTTTCTTCTAATCTTTTACCCACCTTTTAACCCTTTTTAACCTTGAAAATACTCTAATATACCAGCCCTTAAACCTTAAGAAAATGATATAGTTGTAATGACTTTGAAGTAGAAATGAACCAAGAAGTATCAAAACACTTGGACCTTCAACTTGGATATAAGAAATTTGTAGTAAGAAAAATCAAATAAGATGGAATGATGGTGATGAGGGTCACGGAAATAGTAAGAGAAAAGAGAGATAGATAAGTTTGAGATTAATCTTTGCATGTACAAGCATGAGGTGGTAACTTAGTTAATGTGTTATAAAGATTAGACTTACACTTGTAGTTAGCATGTGCTAAAGATGGACAAGACACCAAAAGACCTCATGGGCGTGGCACAATATGGTGTCTTGTGTAAGATTTTAGTTAAATATTTAGTTATATTGATAGTTTAGGGTATAGAGGGTATAGTTTGGTCCTGGTAATTACTAATGTTAAGCTCTTAAGTTACGAAACTTAAAACTGAGCAATGTAAAAATTATAAAAATATTAAAGCTTGACAAGATAACCTATTTAATATTGTAGGTGATCCTTAGGCTTGTTGGGTGATTAATTGTGGTTTAGAAATTGCAAACGTAGATTGAAAATGTACAAACGAAAAATGTGCAAAGTTTAATTAAAAATGCGAAAGTAAAAATGGGATATTTAATTTATGATTGTAAGAAACCTTAATGCATAGAAATAGTTATACTGTATATTGTCAGGTGTCGGTTTAAGTTAAATGTACGTTTAACGATGTACGCGGGATAACTCATCTAGTTACTCACAAGAGTAAATTTACATAAAATTAAATATTAAGTAAAATTAAATAATTAAATAATGACCTTAAAATTGTGAATTGTTACATTACCCGATGTTTGATGGTGACTGGTAATGTTGAATATGATTGAAGAAATTGTTTTTCTGATTTCTCAAATGGCTAGTAATGGTTTAATAAAAGTAACTACGTAAAACTTTTTTGAAATTTAAATAAGCAGGAACTTAGAAAACCAATAAATTATGTCAACTATGAAATGAATTTATGAAATTTTCAGAGGAAATTAGAAAAGTAATTTAAAAGGCTGGGTCGGGTTAGGGGCAAAAAAAGAGGAGCTTCTCCCATAAGCATTGCAAAATCCATTTATTAGTTTGATACCTTCCTTTGTTAGTGTATAATTAAAAAAAAAAATTATGTGAAATGACAAAGCTAGACACTCTTAAATTTTAGTGTTTGTTTTTTAGAAAAGCATAATAGTAATTTTTATACTCTCGTTTATTAGAATATATAGATTAAACGGTTTTTACTCTCTCATTTTTTATTCATTTTTTTCTAAAAGAAATATATGTAATAAACGTCAATGGTTAAGCAAAACAAGTTATATTATCACTATAGAAACTAGAAGCAGGGGTTGAATAGTTTCACCGTTTATAATTACGTTTTAAAACTTTTACCACTTTTATGTTCTAGTTGCAAAACCGTTAGATTTGATAATTATGTGATATCTATGATTTCTACGACTATAAGTAAAGTAAGTAAATAAGTAAGGAAAGAACACAACCAAACCAATGTGACGAAATTTATAATGGTTCAACACGAAACTCAGTCTTCGTCCTACTCTACTTCCCGAGTACCACACTCGAGAATTCACAATCACTATGTCAACACACTCCCTTCAGGCAGAGCAAACCGTACACAAGCTTACACTAAGTTTAACGACACTAAGCGAAATGTCGAGTCCTAATCCTAGCTAGAACCAATCTACACCAAGGCCCACGTGGCCACACGAACAAGCACTCTTATCCTCTTAGATCGACACACGATCTAAGTCTTCACACGGATGATCACCCCGTCCAATTCTTCACACGAACGAGCACTCCCGTTCACTTGAATCTTCAACCGATTCAAGCCTTCACACACGGACTTCACTAAGTCCTAACCTTCACACTAGAACTACACTAAGTGATAGTCTTCACATAATGACACCCGAACCAATACAAGTCCTAATCTAGATACAACACTTCTCGGACTTACACCTTTGTCCGAATACACCCTAACACACCTAATCACGACTCACACACAAGTCGGATATACAATCTTACAATATATACAAATGAGAGAGTGGAGGAAGAAGAGAATCGTAATACTTGTTACGTTTGTGTATGGACTCAAATAACACTTCGATTCTTGACTTTGAGCGTTCTTATCTTGCACTTTGATGTAGAGGATGAGAGAATCACTTATAAATACTTATCGACATGTTATAGTGATCAAAGAAGGGAGAAAAAAAAAAGAAGATAAAGTTTTTGTACAAAGAGGGTCATTTTTTTAGTGAAACAGTGCAGTATTTATAGCTACCAGGAGGAGCAGGGGACGGTCCCATATATACGGTCGGTCCTTTATCACTAAGGGACTGTCGTCCTATTTAAGGGATCGTCCCGAAAGACGCTCCCATTTTTGTCCTGATGTGGTGAAAGTTTATTTGGTGAGAAACTTATTTGATTTAGGCGGGAAATATAGCTGTTAGAAGATTAAATTTCAAATTTATTTTCTTTAATAAAACATTTCTTTTTAATTACAAAAATCACTTTTGTAAAAATATTTTGTCACATAAAAATGTGAAGTTTTGAGAAAATAAAATCTTTGATCACTTTACTAATGTCGGTATCATGTTTGTTCATACCTGAAGTGACATTGTAGTAGATACGTTGTCGAAACGAGTTTTCTCGATTAAAAACTTGTTAAACGTAACTTTACGTATCGTGTTTTTATATCTTGTGATTATCAAAACGTATAGAGACCGAATAATGCAAATAACGTTTTTGACATTATTTGTATTAACAATCTACCCTTTTTTTGATGATTACATAAATACATCAAATTATCAATAAACTAATTTTCTTATTGGTGTCGTTGCCAAAGGTGATCCATAAGATCTCGGTGAAAATTTGTGTGTATTGTTTTATCAAGTAATTTTTTACAAACCACATTTAGGGTGCGTTTGGTATCCCCTATGGGATGAGGGAATCATAGTGGTAATGATTCTAAGTGTTTGGTTAAGATGAAGGGCCCACCACTACTATCAAACTCACACCATTATGATTCACGGCAGCATACCAAATGCACATTCTTTTGTGGTAAATTAATATGGCAAGTGCATTACCAAACTATGAGAATTTGGAAATAATTTGTTTACCTTTTAACGTCTTTTTTACAATGTTCATTAAGGGATCGTTAACCTAATACAATGACATGTAACCTAAAACAAGAAATTACATATTATCTAAAACTAAAGGACTGGATGTGCAATTTGGACATGTAAAGTTGAATTTGGAGTCAACCCCGGTGGCCTTTACTCGAGCTACAGCTACCATTTTGATTGCATCTGGAGTCAACCCCATAGCAACAGTACTTCCCTCTCAAAGACTTTCACTTTGATTGATAAACTGTAAGTCTTGTTCTTATACTCTGATTACTTTTAATGTTGTCTCGATCATTTAAAAAAATAAATACCAAATACTACAAGAACCCACGCAAGGTGAGATTATTGTTCGTGTCAAACTCTGAATCTACTATTTATTTACATAGGATCTTTGCGGATCTTATAAGATCCCGATCTTGACCATAGATTTTAAGATGGAATCCGCTATGATGTTACTTTTCTCAAACATTTTCACACATGTAATTAGTTATTAAACACTATTAATTTTAGATGACCGTTGTGTTGACCCTTTTTTTGGCCGCCTAGTGTAAAAAATCGAGTATTTTTCATCTTGAATCTAGCTTCATTTTTTATATGATTTTTTTTTTAAATTATTTTTATTATCTTTTGTTCCATTGGTTTATGAAATCTTTTGTTCAAATGCGGATGTTAACGATGTTTTTATTCACTTATTCTAACTTTCGCCCTCGTGCCCCCTTTGACCAATATTCAATTATTTTGCTTATAGTTTGATGTCACTCAATGATAGTAAGAAGTTAATGATTGATGAATATGCTTAATCAAAATATAGCAGCATCTATACTTGGTTTGTTTTGTTTGAGAATATTAAATACATTTTCGACTCCTATAGCTAGCTGCCAACCTGATATTGATATTAAGCCCGCTGTTGCGATAAACTTTCATAGCTACTCTTTCTTGTACTATCATTCTTTTTATTAATATACTTCACTGGGTACAGCCCCTTCACCCAAAAAAAAACTTTCAGAAGTTTAACATGAAAACAGTTTGGTATTCATCAACCAAAAGGTCGGAAAAAAATGGTTACTCAAAAAAAAGTTACGCGATAGTTAAAATTGATAATTTGATTGAAAAGATAGTTCAGTTTCTATCAATTAATAGTGAAATTATGAAAGCTTGAATGCATACTGGTTAACAATGTCAAAAATTCAATCCTCTTGTCTAATTTTATTTTTTTGTGTGTGGTTTGTAGGTCTCACTAAAAGCTAAAATTCCGAGTAATGGATTTTGTATCACCAATCATTGGTACTGTTGTTGAATCATTGATGAAGCCTGTCAAGAAACATTTGGGCTATATCTTTTCCTCCGCAAACAATGTTAGAACAATGAATACTAGATTGAAGAAATTGGATGCTAAAAGCATTGATGTCAGAAATCACATGGAAACAAACAATATAGGTCAACTGGAGATACCTACTGAGGTACCTGGTTGGTTGGAAGAAGTCAAAAAGATTAAGGAAGATGCTGAAAGAATTTCAAGTAACTACGATGGCTGTTTTAATGTCAAGAGGAGGTACCAAGCAGGAAGAAATGCATTCAAGACCACTGAGGAGATTGAGCGTCTTATTAAGGAAAATACTGAAATAATTTGGAGCGATACCCAAAAACCTCTTGGAAAAGTGAGTTTTAAAAAAGGACCCACTTCTGTACCGTCAAACGGTGATGCCAAAAATTACTTCAAATCGCGACAGAAGATTTTTGAGGAAACACTCGGGTTCCTTCAACAAGATCACAAGATGCAAGTGATAGCGCTATGCGGAATGGGCGGTGTTGGAAAAACCACGATGATGGAACAGCTGAAAAAGACTGTCGCGGATAAGAATGTGTTTGGTTGGATTGTAAAGGAGGTTATTGGGCAGAAGATTAACACGTTTTCAATTCAAGAAACAGTAGCAAAATATATAGGACTAAATTTAACTGATAAGAGTAAAGAAACAAGGGCAGACCGTCTTCGTATTACATTTGAAAAGATGTCCCAAAAAGGTACAAAGGTTCTAGTAATATTGGATGATGTATGGGAGATGGTCAAACTCAAGGATATTGGATTAAGCCCTTTGCCAACCGGCTTCAAATTGTTGCTAACGTCACGAAATGAAACTGTTTGCAAACAAATTGCAGTAGAGGCTAATTCGGATATTAAAGTAGTTAGAGTGGATGTGATGGAGGAGTCCGAAGCAAAGAATTTCTTTTGGGAAATCACAAGAAAAGAGTCTGATCCTGGGTTCAATGAGATAGGGAATAAAATTGTGAAAAGATGTGGATTTTTGCCCCTAGCCATCAAACTCATTGCAACAACACTTCAATCTCAAAAAGTTTTTGCATGGAGAAATACACTTAACCGTTTGAAGAATAATGATCTTGATAAAGATGTGCAAGAAATTATTGAAATTAGCTACACTTCTATACGAGAAGAGGAAGTTAAAGCGATTTTTCTGCTTTGTGGCTTGTTTCCGGATGACTTTAATATTCCGATTGAGGATCTGACAAGATATGCATGGGGGCTTAAATTGTTGAAGGGCGTTCCTACTTTGGGTGAGGCTAGAGACAGGACAAAAACATATGTACAGAATCTCAAAGAGGCAAATTTATTGATTGATAGTGATTACCTCGAGTGTGTCAAAATGCACGATCTTGTTCTTGCTTTTGTGGTACGAGAAGTTTCTAAAGGTGACCATCCGTGGATCATTAACCATGGTGATATTTCGAGGTCGAGTATGGCTGAGGTGAGCAGGTCTTGCCAAAAGATTTCCTTGACCTGCATGGGTATGACCGAGTTTCCAAAAGAATTTGAATACCAGAACCTAACACTTCTGAGACTTATGGGTGGAGATAGAACACTTAAGTTTCCTGAAGATTTCTATGAAGAAATGGAAAATCTTGAAGTTCTGGTGTATGACAAAATGGAGTACCCCTTGCTTCAGTTTCCAAGATCACTTCAATGCTCCACCAATCTTCAAACGCTCATTCTCCATCAATGCCTGTTGATGTTTGATTGCTCTTCTATCGGAGATCTTTTGAATTTAGAAGTTTTGAGCTTTGCAAATTGTGGCATCCATAAATTACCATCAACAATTGGGAATTTGAAGAAGCTAAAGCAATTGGATTTGACAGGTTGTGTCGATCTTCTTATTGATGAAGGTGTTTTTAAAAGTTTGGTGAAGCTTGAGGAGCTTTATATGAGGGTTTCCCGTGGAAAGCGTATTAATTTCACGGATGCCAACTTTAATGAATTGGCACAGTGCTCAGGGAATCTTTCCGCATTAGAGATTGAATTCTTTGAAAACAAGGATCAGCCGAAGAATATGTCGTTTAAGAAACTTGAAAGATTCAAGATCTCCGTAGGACCTGCTGGTGAGAATATGGACTCATTCGAAAGATTCAAGAGATCTGCTGGTGAGTTTTGGTATCCAGGAGATAACAGTAAAAGTATGCACTCATTCGAAAACACGTTGAATTTGGTCACTACAAAAGATGAACTGATGGAATCTAGATTGAATGAGTTGCTTCCAAAAACAGAGGTGCTTTTGTTAGAAGTGAATGGTATGAATGATCTTGTCGAACTTTCAGTTGCATCGTTTTATAATTTAAGAGAGCTTCAAATTTCCAAGTGTGCCAACCTGAGCTACCTTTTCACTGTCCCAGTAGCTAATGGTTTGGTGAAGCTTGAGCGACTCACAATTATGGAGTGCCCTGTTATGGAAGTACTAGCATATAGTGAAAATGATGCACAAGGGGTAATCAAGTTTCAAGAGCTAAAGTTTTTGAAGTTGTCTGATCTACCAAAGTTGGAAGGTTTCTGCGACACTATTAGTTTAATTGAGCTACCACAATTAGCAGAGCTGATACTTGAAGGCCTTCCAAATTTCACGAGCATTTATCCGGAGAATAAGTCATCAACATCTTCTTTGTCTAGTTCTCCAATTCAACCTTTCTTAAGCGAAGAGGTAATATTGATGAATTACCAGTCATACATATTTCTTAGTTGCACAGATGTATTGATGATTTAACATGCTAGGCCTATATGTTGTGCAGGTTGTGATCCCTAAGTTGGAGAAATTGAAAGTTTCTAAGATGGAGGCATTGCAAAATATATGGCCTTATCAATTTTGCAGCAGCGGGGAAGTTAACAGTTGCATACTGAGAGAAATTGATCTGAGAAAATGTGATAATCTTGGGAATATTTTTCCGAGCAATCCGATGCCATTCTTGCATCATCTTATTGATCTTCGTGTTGAAGATTGTGGTTCCATTGAATTTTTATTCAATATTGACGTGGGATGTGTTGGTGAGATTGAGGGTTGTAGCAGCTTGAGAAACATTACAATAAGTAGATGTAAAAGTTTTAGAAATTTGTTTACACCTACCTTCGCTAGGTTTGATTTGGGTGCACTTGAGTACCTTGTCATTGATGGTGGGCGTTATAACATCAACGAATCAGCTGAAAGGGGCCACGAGGTATGTAATGTCATTCTTATTCCTACTTTCAGTTTTAACTTGTAGAAGGAATTAGATATTCACATTTGTTTTATGCAATGATAGGTGCAGATGAATGATATAAACAGGGGAGAGATATTACAAGTTGATGATATTATTCCGGATGTTAATGTTGCAATTCCATTTCATGTCTTATCTACGTTTCATCACCTCAGATACCTTTTTATAAGCAACCGTGCTGATGTTGAGGTGGCGTTTGAGATAGAGAGTGGAACCAGTAAAGATTTAGCAACAAGTCAAAGGGATAATCAACAATCACCGCTCCTTCCCTACTTGGAGTCCTTGGATTTAGAGGAGATGGAGAATATGAATTATGTGTGGAAGTGTAATTGGAATAAATTTTTATGTTCTACCACACAACAGAAATCCTCTTTCCAGAACCTGAAAACCATATCTCTTGAAGAGTGCAAAAACATAAAGTATTTGCTCTCACCTTGCATGATTAAACTTCTTTCCAGCTTAGAGACAATTTACATAATTTTGTGTGTTGCTATTAAAGAAGTTGTTTCAAATAAAGATGACGAATATGAAGAAATAGCTACTTCTCCCCAAACAAACACTACTTACTTACCCCGTTTTGACTCTCTCCATCTTTCTGATCTACCACAGCTAAAGCTTGTTGATGGTACTGACTCCAATACGAATTCTATTCATGAGGTATGTTTTTCTTTTAATATATCCAAATCCTATGCATAGTGAACTATTTTTTTAGGGTGCGTTTGGTCAACGGTTTTGATATGGGTTTTGATATACAATTGTGGGTCCCACGGATTGGGTTGAATTGAATGCAAAAAAAGCCAGGTTTACAATTTCTTTCGGTGGCATTTCTTGTCTTTTCGTAAAAAGTGGGCCATAAGTTATTTTTAAGACTTATTTCAATTTAATTTCTTTTATAATTAAATTTAATTACTTTTCTTTAATATATATATAAATAAAAATATTGTACTATTTATATATTTTCTCTCTCCTATTTTTTTTTTCCTTTTTTAAAACTTACATCAAATCAAAATCAAAATCCAAATTTATATCCATATCCAATTCCCTTAACAAACTAAACGACCTTTAATTTCTTTTAATATCCATTCTTCATTACGTACAACCTTTTCCAGATATTATATGACACCTAATATGCTTTTTTTTTTTTTTTTTTTTTTTTTTTTTTTTTTTTTTTTTTTTTTTTTCTAAACTAAGTGGTTTATTGAAAACATTGTGAGTGGGACAATGATTTGATAAAAATAATATATGTTTTTTTTTTTTTTTTTTTTTTTTTTTTTTTTTTTTTTTTTTTATTTCCAATTGTATGTAATGTAAAATAAGTTCAATGTATACCTCAACTTCTCTAAACACCCGATGAACCAATTCTGGCTATTCAACTTTTTAATAAAAACAAAATCATCATTTTAAAAAAAAATTAAATAGCTCACAAACCGTTATTCGTTATACGATACGAATCATACCATCACGGCCAGAATTAAATCATCTTGATACAGAGAAGCACTTCTCTATATACTTTCGACAAACTATTTTTTGACTTTTTTTATGTTGAAATTTACGTCTGGAATAATAACATATTATTTGTTATTTTATAATCATATAATGTGATTTGTGAAATCACACATATTTTCTAACATGCAAATCACATGTGATTTTTTAGACACAAATTTTAACACTAAAACAAAACTCGAAAAAAAAGGTCCGTCAAAATTATATCGAGGTTCCCGTCAACTAAAAGATAAAAGAATTCTTTTCGTGATAGTATATTTCTTGTCACTTAACGATTTACCGTCTGCAAGATATTTTATTTTCAACAAAAATGTGGAAAATAGTTTTTTTTTTTTTTTTTTTTTTTTTTTTTTTTTTTTTTTTTTTTTTTTTTAATGAAAAAAATGAGTAACAATGATTCGTTTATTGAACTCAACTCATATAATAAAGTTTAACGAATATAATATCACTTGTATGATCGTAAAAATATATGAGCGTGTTTAGGATTGCTTAACTATTTAACTATTGGGCTCTTTTTAACGTAGATAAACTGTGGTGTTTGGAAAAAATAAAATGAATAAATTATATGCTTATGCTTATCTACTTATAACAAGTCAATATATGCAGTTCTTTAATACGCATGTTAGGAATATGTTTATTTCAAATTGCTAATTTGGGATTACGATATAATAACCTTTAAACATATAAAAATAGGCTTCCTCACGGAGTTTTTTACCAACTCATTGTCTTTGAAAAACTTATTTACCAATGTGTGGATTGTTTAAAAATATTGACTCTTGTATAGTATTTTCATTTTGTATTTCCTTTTACTTTAATTTATTCCATTTCTTTTAATTAAATGAATCTCGTATTAATAGAACAATGGGTGAAAGTGAATTATGAATTTTCTTAATGTACATATATATCGTCCATCCTGCATGTTTCATTAATTTTATTTTTTATTTTTAATTCTCGTATATCATTAAAAGTTGTTCGAACAAAACTAGTTTAATATATTACCTAATTATTAAGTTAGTAATATTTATTATATAATAAAAACAATTTGAAAATAAAATAATTGCACTACTAAAGAACTGAGAAATTCGTGCCAAAGTCATTATTTCATATCATACCTGCAACGGCACTCATATGACTCGACCTCTCTTCTTCTAGCAAACCAATAAGTATGCATGGACAAGACCGTTCAAAATATAATAATAGATAAACACAACAACAGTTAGTGATCGAACAACTAATCTTTTTGTTAAAGTAGATCATAAATGATAAATATAACATGAATTGTAAACAGAAGGATAAACATAGACATCGCACGTTAATCAACTAAATAAGTAGAACACACAAAAACATCAATAGCGCTAGTTTGGATAATTAGTTTCTTAATCTTAACTAACAAACAAAAACAACTTAGAGCAAAAAGTTACGTTAATCAACTATACAATTATATAATAAAGATCGCTACTATGGTTCCAGAAATACAATATGTGGCAAATAGCATCAACCAAACACAAATTCTAGAAATTTAATTAACCATGAATTCTGTTTATCATCTAATAGACACTAATAAAAAAAGAACTAGAAAAGAATTTTAGTTGAAGGATGTAACGATGAGCAGTTAAAGGAAGCAAGGCTGTGAATTGTTTTTAATGAAAAAACATAGATAGGTTAGTTTATTAAAATTGGAAAGTGATACTATACAATAGTCAATATTTCTTAAAACTTTTTACAGCTTAGACAAATTAATTCTTTGCGGGGCTTATCATCTTGGTATTGTTGACATGTTCAACTAAACTTCCAAAATTATCAAAGCAATAGTACATTTCTGTAAAAAGGTGTTTTGAGTTCTATTATTTACTATTATTGCCACGAAGCAGTGAATTCCATTAATTTTTATGTGTACACTAATTTTTCATATCACATAATGTTCTCAGGTGGGTTTTGCTTCTCCATCATTATGCCAATATTCCAGAAAGATATGGATCGATGCATGTGAGACGTTAGCAACTCTGTTCCCATTCAGTGCAGTGGGAAAATTACAAAAGCTTGAAGAGCTGGAAATATCCTATTGCCGGTCACTAAGGGAGATATTTGAAATTAAAGGGGTCAACAAGAATGGTGGTGATAGTGCTAACATTGGTGATGAAATTGGCGATATACTTCCTGGAGTGACGATTCCAAGGTCCGCAAATATGACTTTGCTTGAATTGCCCAACTTAAAGATATTGCGGATTATCAAATGTGATCTTTTGGAATATGTATTTACAAGTTCCACACTTGATAGCCTCAAGCAGCTTGTAGAGTTGACCATAGAAGAGTGTAACGCAATGCAAGTGATTGTGAAGGATGATGGACAACACGCATCTAAAACTGTTCTCTTTCCCCGTCTAAAGTCTCTTACACTAACTGATTTACCAAATGTCGAAGGTTTCTTCTTGGGGATGAATGAGTTCCAATGGTCAATATTGGATGAGGTTAAGATCTATGGTTGCCCAGAAATGAAGACTTTCACATCTGGTCGCTCGATGGCTCCAAAGCTCGTTTACATACATACAGGCATTGGCAAGCATAGTCTTGAATGTGGTCTCAACTTTCCATTGTCCAATGCATCACATGAGGTATGTTATTACCATAATTGCATCAACAAATCAATTAATCTCTGGTTCCTTTATTATTTGGCAATTAATTTTGTTTTTTTGTGGTGTGTCTACCTGATGATGAATTACGTTTGTGTTTCTTCATTAGGAGATTCAGTTCCATAGCTCAAGTATATGTTATAATCCAAATATAATAAAGCTACTTCAATTCCCCTGGTCTCTTTCAAATCTGGAAAAGCTTCATATCAGAAGTGAGTATTATAGGCCATCTTTTAGTGAGGTAAAGGAGATATTTGAAGTAGTAGATTTGGAAAATGATGATGTGAATGAAAAGCAATCTGTTGTGGAATTTCCAAAGCTAAAAGAAGTGATTCTGGAAGGGCTTAATGGTATGAGGTATATATGGAAGAGCAGTAGGTGGATAACATTGAACTTTCCAAACCTTACAAAAGTGTTAATTGATAGATGTCACCTTCTTGAACATGTTTTCACATGTGGCATGGTTCACAGTCTATTACAGCTGCATGAGCTTGAAATTAGTAGGTGCGATAATATGGAGGTAATTGTCAAGAAAGCAGAAGATTCTGACACTATAGCTACTGATGTTGTTGTGTTTCCTTCTCTAAAATCCATAAAACTTGGTTCCCTTCGAAAACTAAAGGGATTTTGCTTGGGGATGGAGGATTTTCTCTGGCAATCATTAGATACTTTGGAAATCAAAGACTGTCCACAGATAACGGTTTTCACATGTGGACAATCAACTACTCCACAGTTAAAGGTAATAGACACATCTTTTGGATTGTGTTACGCTACAGAAGATCCAACCTCCTTTATAAAGGCCAAACAACAAGAGGTACGTGATCTCTGAGATATTTACATGTTTATCATAATCAGGGTTTTGTATCACTCTATTAATTAATACTTCTATTCTCCTACAGGGATTGCAGTTCTGAGGAAACAACGAGTTTATACCTGAAATTTAGTGATACATTATTTTGGTATGTAATTTGACGTCAAGAATATTGAATAAGTAGTAATATTGCACCTGTGTACAGGGGTCCATGCCTCAACCTTGCTTGTAGTTTTCATTTCTTCCGATTTTAATAAGCCGAAACTTTTTTCTCAACCTTAGTTGAATGAATTGACTTGATTACTATCGATCAACTAATATAAATAGGATTTAATGAGTTCCAACATCTGCTATTTGTGGTGAATGAATTTCCGTAGAAAATTGATGAGGTGCCAATGTGTCATTCAATTGGGCCATCAATGTCAATTTATGATGCCATGTGTGTATTTATCTTTTTTATTTTACTGCTACATGTCTCTAATTTTTAGTTTAATACAATTTTTGGTTGGTTTTCAACTAAAGTATACATAAAATGGGTTTTTTGAAGAAAATGCATATCAAAGTGTTTGATGAAATGAATAAGTGAAAATCTTTTTTTATTTTGGTAATTTATTTTGTTGATTTTGTTGTTGAAGTTGAGCTTAATAAATAGGGTTAATTGTATGACTAGATCGTTGATCTATGGTTTGTCTCTTTTTAGAACACGGGTAATTTTAATTCGAAAATAGTCCGGACAACTTGTACAACAGGACACTTGTCAGTTTATGAAATTCGACAAGTGTCCCGTTGTACAAGTTGCCCGGGCGACTGGTTTTTTTGGTAATTTTCCCTAATAAATATGCTATTAGGTGTTTGTTCTTTTTGCTTCTTTGAGGGTCTTGAGTGTTCTCTGAGGATTGGAGTTTTTGAACTCTTTTGTCGTTATCTTGATTTTTTAGATCATAAGTGTTTGTGTAACACTCTCATTTATATGATTTATAAGGTTTGGCATGGAAGATGCCAACCTTGATCAACCTCTTCTATAAAACATGTTAGAATTAATGTATATCTTTATTTGTAATTGGTCATAATCATGATTTGGACTTTGTTAATTCAGTACACATGTGAAAAAAGAATGACAAGAAATGTGGGTCTGAATGAAAAAAATGGTTTCGCAAGATGCTTGGTCAGTTTCTTGAAAGTAGGAGTGGGGCTTTTTAAATTTTAACAAATAATTTGATATTTAAATCACTCATCTATGAGACTATGACAAACATTTCTTTCTGTAGATTTATCACTGGTAGCAAGGTTAGTGCGATGGAATTACTTTTCTCTTCTTTTGAAGATAGAAATGATAATATCAACTCCATTTTTATGGAGGTTGTGAACATATTTCGGTTGCAATTTATCAATCCGACATTTAATCTGATGAAAGGTATATTGAAGCTAACGTGAGTATGACTTTCATGTCAGGGTTTTAGTTTAGGATTTGGGTTGGACGTTTGTATATTATTGTTTTACAAATACTATTCATTATTGTAGGGATAATCGAAGAGGTACTTAATCTATACTACATATAAAGGAAAAATTGTCAATCTTGAAAAAATAGTCCATCTTGAAAAGTGGAAATCTTGAAAAATGTTATTAAAGAAAATTATGAAATATAATTAATACTCTTATTAAAACACCCCATTACTTAAAAGTACAATGATTTATTCACATTGTACAACCAATTAAAAACATATCTACCAAATTAAATACAACCAATTAATACAAATCACAAACCGGGTTGACTCGGGACGCTTCAAACCAGACGGGTTGAACAGGTTTAATTTGACCCGTTTTCGATCCAACCTAGCAAGTTGACCCGGTTTAAATCGACCAATTTTTCGACCGGAACGGTTCACCCGATTGAACTACCCGGGTCGAACCGGCTTTCAAGACATTATGTTTAATTACTAAATATTCAAACTTTTATTATTTTTCATTTATAACCTATAAACTTTTTTTTGATGAATAAACTATTTGTCGCTATAAAAAATATATGGCCAAATCTTGAAAAGTGAAATCTTGAAAGTTAAAGGTGAGAGAAATGCATAGTATGATTAATACTGTTATTAAAACACCCCATAACTTTAAAGTACAATAATTTATTCATATTATACAACCAATTAAAAGTATATATATCAAATTAAAAACAACAAATTAAAATACCTCTTACTAAAAAGTACAATAAAATTTTCACAATGTATAATTTAAACAAGCTACAATATAATCTAAATATAAAATAATTAACACACTAACTAATGTTATTTTACACATTATACAAATTAATAAAACACACAAAGCTTCATACAAGTTAACAAGTTGATGGTACATATAGTTTTGAAAACTGGACCGGACCAACGGGTTCAACCATGAACCGGTGTCGCCACCGGTTCGTCTAACTAATAAAAGCCATATGAAAACATATATTTCAAAATGAAACTATTAATACACATCAAAAACCGGGTTGACCTGGTGTAACACCCCCTAATTTAAAATGCGGCAGCGGAATAGAAATTAGGGTATTACGGTGAGGATCGAAGTCATAATGATAGAAAACGACTCGAAGAGACGTTTTGAAAACATAATTTCATTTATAAATATTTGAAATACAATAGGTCCTTATCAGAGTATTATAAAAACTTGATGTTTTGAACTAAATCAATCATCATTTATTTTACATCATATTTGATAATAATTAAACATAATTTGAAGATTTTTGCCGCCCGTTCCATGCTTGCTTCCCCTGTCAAATACCTGAAATACATGCTTAAAAGTCAACAAAATTGTTGAGTGAAATCATAGAGTTTGAATTTAATAATCATTTTGATACACAAGCAAGATTGTATTGGAAAACACAATCATTTTGAAAACATTGATATTGTAGTTCATATATTGCACTAAGTCTCATGACACGCAAACGTTAACAAATACCTTAACGGCGGGTGTATATCAAATCAATGATACATTTTTGCCCTCGTGTAATAGGTGATTTGCCAGTTCCTATTTTTACGCAAATATAATTATCACGACTAATGCGGCTAACCACATGCATATGGCATTCCGTCAAGCATTAGTGGGACAGGCTGTCAAACCTTAAATAGATCTATTCATTATATTCGCGTTCACCGCAGTGATTAATGGTTCATGAATAAGGGTCTTTTGGCAATAGCTAACTTAAAATCTATTTATAGCATGTATCCCCCTCACGGAGTTTTGAAAATAATTAAATGTGAGGCTATGACTCACCTTGATTGATACTGAAAATGAAGAAAATAAAGTCGGATGAATTTTATGAAAACAGCCTCGAAACACAACCTGATAAATAAATTTATCTAAGAAATTGACCAAAAAACTATTCGGTAACTTTAAAGAAAATAACGAATATTAGATATTCGTTATGACGATTAAGTGATGTGCAGTGAAAATATTGTGATAAGCATGATATGACAAAATATGATTTTTAAAATTATCTATCGAAGTTTTAAACATAACTAAATATTAACATTTTTAAAATATCGTTATATATTATTAACGTTAAGTTATTAATATATATATATATATATATATATATATATATATATATATATATATATATATATATATATATATATATATATAAACAATATTTAAACATGATATGAAATAATTAAAAAAAATATATAAAATAAATAAGAATGATAAATAAATTTAGTCGTTGTCTCCTTTTCCAACTTTTACCATTTTTACACTAACGATACTTGCGTTACACCGTTAGTCCTTTATATATATTTTTCAACTATAGTCCTCTACTTTGTCCAAAAGTCAATACAAACCTTCTAATATTTATTTTTATCACATTTTATCCTTAGATTTCTGTATTTACAGGTTTAGTCCTTGATTTTCAATATTTACACATTTAGTCCTTCTAGGTGTCGTCGCGTTACATTTTTAGTCCAATTTTACAAAAATGATTGTGGAACTTTCTAAAAATTTTCCGAAGCTTATTAATTAAGTAACAAGCTTATTTAACTGCTTATTTATTTTAAAAGCTCATTTTTATAGCTTATGGGCCTGGTTCAAATTATATTAAGGCCCGTTAAGATTTTTGGAGGCGAGGGCATGGAAAAAGTTTTGGGCTTGGATTTGGACCATTTTTATGATTCTAAAAACATATATTATAGGCCCAGTGGGCTTACGGATTTCAAAAGCTTAGTGGGCTTTAGTTAAGCCCACTCGACAAATCCGGTTGAGTCCTTTTAAAATGGATCGGTTAGAGTGTCTAAACGTGATTATTTTTACGAGTTGTCTACATGAAAATTTTAGTTTGCTAGGTGGTCTATGACGTCGTGAAAAGATTTAGTACCATTGTTAAACTAGATTTTAAGTTACACGTTGTTTTAGTAGCATAGTTGGGTCGAATGTATAACTTGAAAACTTGCAAAATTTTACTAAGTTTTATACTAAATTTCATACGATGGATATAAGTTAAAATGAGTGCATGAAATGATTATAACGTTACAACTAAAGTGAATGGTGTGTGCTTCGTGATTCCTAAGCCATCCAAGATAGAGGCAAACCACGTTTCGTGTACTAACAACAAATATATATGTGAATTTAACGTGCAAATTGTAAACGTATAAAACAAGTTATACGAAATGCATGATAACATGAAATCGTATGAAATGGATTTAGAACTAGTGCAAGAGACTTACAAACACTTTCAAAGTGATATAGAGTCGAGCTAGGAAGAAAAGAACACAAGAATTCTCGTCAAACTATATAACCCGATCGTTATATATATTAATTTGAACCCGAAAACTTTCCTTTGCTTCCAATACTAAACTATACGACTTGTGAGCTTAGTAGAATGGAAATGGAGGTCAATTATTTCAGTGAATAAGTGTTTGAAAGATGATATGAAGGATGCATGCAAAGTACGTACTATATATACAATATATAAAACGTTTAGTAGGAAATTCAAAGTAAACTTCTTCCCACACTATTGCATGTCAGTAGCTAGTCCTTAGATGGGATTTTATATTGTTTTAGGATGGTGTGTGAGAGCATAAAAGATGGAAAGTGTTGGGTGATTCATGCGTATGTCGACCAAGGCATTTTCTATATATACGATTTACTAAATCGTATACCACTTGAGAATACTTGATCATCCTTAACATTTGAGCATGAAATCATCTTAGAAATAATATTAGGAACGTATAGAAACAAACTAGATTCAAAACGGTTAAGTTTTGAATATAGTGTGAATCGAGTTGGGTTTGCTAGTGTCGATTACTATGCCTCTTAAAAACGTATCAATACCCAACGTAGGAACGTGAGACTTGACACACTAATTGTTGGCTAGTAGGTTAACGAGATGAGAAAATAAAATACGTGGGTCGTGTGTAGAATTTACGAATAAACGGTGTGATTTGGAGGTGCTTTGGAAAATGTCGAACGGATGAAAATTAAATAAATAGGATTTTGGGCTAGTGGCGGGGCTTATGAATAGTGGGCTGAGGTGTGTGGGCCGAAATAATTAAGGGTCCGGTTTGCTAATTAAGGTAATTAGTAATTTTAATTATAATTAATAAATATAATTAGTATTAGGATTTAGGTTTAGGATTTAAATGAAAAGTTTATGTTTCGTGTAACGTGTCGAGGATTAATACCGTCATTTCGTGAATTATATTATTTTGTGAAAATCACCAAAATAATATAATAAGAAAAATTTTAAATTTTTTTCCGAGAAAATGGGAATTAGAAACGATAACGAAAGATTAAATATTTATTAATGATTTGATTACAAGAAATTTTTACAGGGTTCTACAGTACCCACTTGTCATTCTGAATTTCGTCCCGAAATTCGATTTTAAGAAATCTAACAAGTGCGTTCTATGAAAATAAGTGCGGATATTTCTCACGGAATCTATCTTCTCTTTCCCATGTATAAGTCGGTCCTCGCTTAGAGTCCCATCTTACTTTTACAATGGGGATACGATTCTGTTTGAGTTGTTTAACTTCTCTATCCATTATTTCCATAGGCTCTTCTGTGAACACTAGTTTGTCGTCCAATCTAATCTCTTTTAGTGGAATGACGAGAGTTTCGTCTGACAAACATTTCTTGAGTTGGGACACGTGAAACGTAGGGTGTACTCTACTAAGTTCATCCGGAAGTTCTAACTTATAAGCAACTGAACCAATTCTCTCCAGAATTTTGAAAGGTCCAATATACCTCGGATTTAACTTTCCACGTTTTCCAAAACGAATCATTCCTTTCCATGGCGAAACCTTCAACATGACTTTGTCTCCTACTTGAAATTCCATAGGCTTTCTCCTGACATCAGCATAACTTTTCTGTCTGTCACGAGCAGCTTGCAAGCGTTGCTTGATTTGGAATATCTTCTCAGTAGTATCATGTATTAGCTCTGGTCCGGTAAGTTGCATATCACCCACTTCTGTCCAATAGATTGGTGATCTGCACTTTCTCCCGTACAGTGCCTCAAAAGGTGCAGCCTTTATGCTGGCATGGTAGCTATTATTGTATGAAAATTCAACTAATGGCAAGTGTCTATCCCAACCTTTTCCGAAATCAATCACACATGCTCGGAGCATGTCTTCCAAGGTTTGGATTGTTCTCTCACTTTGTCCATCGGTTTGCGGATGATAAGCGGTACTCATATCTAACCTAGTACCAAGAGATTTCTGTAGCGATTCCCAAAATCTTGATGTGAATCGGCTATCTCTATCAGAAATAATAGATATTGGTACCCCATGTCTAATCACAATTTCCTTAAAATACAACTGAGCGAGTGTTTCCATCTCGTCAGTTTCCTTGATTGGTAGGAAATGTGCAGACTTGGTTAATCGATCGATGATAACCCAGATTGTGTCTAATCCAGTCGAAGTCTTTGGTAATTTAGTAATAAAATCCATTGTGATTCTTTCCCATTTCCAGACCGGAATCTCTGGTTGCACGAGTAATCCTGATGGTTTCTGAGTCTCTGCTTTTACTCTAGAGCAGGTCAAACATTTACCAACGTACTCGGCGATATCAGCTTTCATATTTGGCCACCAATAACTCTTCTTAATATCTTGGTACATTTTATTGGAACCGGGATGAATAGAATATTTGGAATTATGAGATTCATGCATGATAAGGTCTCGAATACCTCCAAATAGAGGAATCCAATATCTTTCCTTAAAACATAACATTCCATCATTTCTTCTTACAAATTCTTTTTCATTATTTGGCATTCTGTCAACCTGATCTTCCAGGTTTGACTTCCTGTCAATTTTCTCATATTGCCGGTTTTCTTCTTGTAGAGCTTCCATTTGAGCTTTGATGATTTGAGCAGGAAGTGGCGAATGAATTGTCATTCCTAGAGATCGAACTCTAAGAGGTTTAATTCTATCTTTTCTACTCAACGCATCGGCTACTACATTCGCTTTACCAGGATGGTAACGAATTTCACAGTCATAGTCATTGAGTAATTCTAACCATCTTCTTTGCCTCATGTTTAGCTCCTTTTGATCTAAGATATGCTGTAGACTCTTGTGATCGGTGAAAACCGTACACTTTGTACCATATAGGTAATGTCTCCATATCTTAAGAGCAAAAACTACTGCTTCTAATTCTAGATCATGAGTGGTGTAGTTTTCTTCATTCTTCTCCAGCTGTCGTGAAGCATAGGCTATAACTTTGTCTCTTTGCATTAGTACCGCACCTAAACCATGATGAGATGCGTCACAATACACTACAAAGTCCTCATTGCCTTCCGGTAATGCTAATATTGGTGCTTCACAAAGCTTCTGTTTCAGCAGCTGAAATGCTGACTCTTGCTTCTCTTCCCAGTTATACTTCTTGTTCTTCTGGGTTAGTTCCGTCAATGGTTTTGCAATCTTTGAAAAACCTTCTATAAATCTCCGGTAATAACCAGCGAGACCTAAGAATTGACGAATCTCGGTTGGGGAGGTGGGTGACGTCCAACCTTTAACTGCTTCTATCTTCGCGGGATCTACGTGGATACCTTTGCTGTTGATGATATGGCCTAAAAATTGAACAGTAGTAATCCAAAAATCACATTTGGAAAACTTGGCGTACAACTTTTCCTTCCTAAGTAACTCCAAAACAGTCCTTAAATGTTCGGCATGCTCCTCTTCATTGCGCGAATAGATTAAAATATCATCAATGAACACAATAACGAATTTATCCAGGTATGGTTTGCATACCCGGTTCATTAAATCCATGAATACAGCTGGTGCATTGGTAAGACCAAATGACATCACCTGAAATTCATAATGTCCGTATCGTGTTCGAAAAGCTGTCTTGGGAATGTCCTCTTCCCTAACTCTTAGTTGATGATATCCTGATCTAAGATCGATTTTTTAGTACACACTTGATCCTTGTAATTGGTCAAATAGATCGTCGATCCTTGGCAATGGATATCGATTCTTTACCGTGAGTTTATTCAACTCCCTGTAATCGATACACATTCGGAACGTTCCATCTTTCTTTTTGACAAATAGGATTGGTGCTCCCCAAGGGGATGAACTCGGTTGAATGAAACCTTTATCTGATAGTTCTTTTAACTGTTCAGATAATTCTTTCATTTCGGAGGGGGCTAATCGATATGGTGCTTTTGCAACGGGTGCTGCTCCAGGCACTAAATTGATTCGGAATTCTACTTGACGAGTTGGTGGGATTCCAGGTAAGTCTTCGGGAAATACATCAGAAAATTCTCTTACAACTGGCACTTCATCAAGTTGTTTCTTCTTTTCTTTTGTTTCTCCTCCCGTTACTTGGATTTGAAATACATGGCATCCTTTGCTTATGTATTTCATCGTTTTGGCGTATGAAATGAAATTGAAAGAAGTTTTAGGTTTATCACCTTGGATGATTAAGGTTTCACCGTCGAATGGAATCTGGATGATTTTCTCATCACAAATTATTCTGGCACGGTGTTTAGATAACCAATCCATACTAATGATGACATCAAAACTTCCCAATTGGATGGGCATAAGATTGATAGGGAAAGATTTATTTAGAAGGGTTAAGGTGCAGTTTTCGAGTAGGGTATTGGTACTTAAAATATTTCCATCTGCTAATTCTATTTCATAGATAGTATCTAATTCTACAGGAGTAATATTTAGATTTGCGGCAAACGATGTAGACACAAAACTTTTATCCGCTCCTGAATCAAATAATATCTTAGCATCTTGTTGATTTAATAGGAACGTACCAGTAACAACATCTGAATTCTGCGTTGTGTTCCCATCGCCAAGTACATAAGCTCTTCCTCTGGCAACATTATTGGTAAATTTCGGACATTGAGGTCTGTAGTGTCCAACTTCTCCACAACCATGGCACTTTACTGCTATCAGTTGTGTATTGGCCCCAGTCGCTCTACAGTCCCTTGTCATATGAACAATTCTTTTACAGTTGCCGCAAACAGCTCTACATGCTCCAAAATGATGCATGTTGCACTTGTTACATGGGGGTAGCGTTCCAGAATAACCTTTACTTTCTGCAGGCACTGCTGCATAAGCTCGGGTAGCTTCTTTTCGACGATTTTGTTGTTGTTGATGATTACTACGATTCTGCTACTGATCTCTGTTGCGATTCCTGCCTTGATTGTTGTTGTTGCTGTAGCTACGGTTACCACTGTAACTGTTGTTATAGCTGTGGTTGTTGCCATTGTTACTCCCTCGGTTGTCAGCACTTCTCTTATGCTCATTAATCACAGAGGTAGAACCTCTTTTGATTACCCGAGTTAACAATCTCTGGGCAAGCTCCATAGCTTCCTCTACTGACTTTGGATTTGATGAAGTAACATCTCCTTCAATGGATGGTGGCAGTCCCTCTACGTATTTCTCCAATGCTTGTTCAACATCGGGTACTATAGTTGGACACAACACTGACAACTCTAGAAATTTTCTGTCGTATGTCTTCAAGTCATTGTACCTTACAACTAGCTGATGAAATTCATCTTCTAGCTTTCGAATCTCTGTTCTTGGACAATACTTCTTCAACATCTTATTTTTCAGCTCATTCCACGAAAGTCTGAAAGCTTCATCTGGACCCATAGAATTCGCAGTAGTGTTCCACCACGATAATGCCTCTTCTTGAAGAGTTCCAGTAGCAAAGGTAACTTTGCTATTCTCAGGACAACCACTCCTCTTGAAGACTGTCTCAGTATGCTCAAACCAATGTGCCATTTCGGTCACTCCTTCAATTCCTTTGAAGTTTGTTGGCTTGCAAGTCATGAAATCCTTATAAGTACAATTACGTGGAGTAACTGTATTAGTTTCATGATTTGCACCATTGGTATTATTCAAACGATCCGCTTCACGAGCTGCGGATATTCCCTCAGCAATCATTCTTTGAACCTCAGTGGGGGTCAAGATCACTTCTGGGTTAGAGTTTTCGCTACTTGCATGCTCCATTTTTCTATTAATAATACAAAAATATAGCATTTAGAATTTTAAACAACCACTTGTTTTAAAGATTCTTGTGAAGTAGGGAAAACTAAATTGTGAGTCTTAATAATAATTGGACATCATATGTAGTTTTTATTTTGATACAACAATCATAATCATTCCGATATGTTAGATACAATTTTAATACACATGAACAACCATAAGCATAAGTTAACATTTGTAAATAGTAATATCAAAACCAACAGCATAACATTAATAACTTTAAATCAGTTGAGTTGTTATAACAAAACGATACAAGCTTATTAATGCCACATGCGGCAGGCTTGAATGCCTTATTACTAGTACAAATACCAACTGTCTCTAATGATCAGGTATGTTCACATGTTCTCCCATCTCAAAGATCTGAAATCGGAGCTCTTGCATCTCGGTATGATGTTGCATCTTCATATCCCCTACAATGTTTTCCAATGTATCTGCTCTTCGGCGTGCAAGCTGGGCTTCCCAAGTACGGTCCTGTCCCTCTCTCCGCAATGATATCGCGAAGGAACGTGTCTCCGAGATATCCGAACGTATCTGAGCTAACCCTTGATGCAACTCTATCCTATCGGCTATAAGGTTATGTAAGGTGTTGTGGGTAGTATCTGAATGGTCGTAAGATGAATAATCAATCATCTGTAGAAGTGAATCTATCTGATCCTCGTGATGCTCCAATCGCGTCACTACTATAGAAGGTGTAAAGGTAGAAGGAATTTCCACCCTAGTACTCTCGCCAGTTTCATTGATATGAGCTGGGGGAGTAAAACCAGGCAGATAGGGCAATGATGGTGAAAGGGGAGAAATAGAATCAGAAATACGAAGGCGGCTGGAGGTAGGTATATCTACTTCAGGGATAGGTTCTCTTTGGTGAAAATTGTACGGATAAGTTTGGCTGAAAAGGTTGAGTAGGTGATCGGGTGCATATGAATTATGATGTGGAAATGGTGTCGATAAAACAAAAGTATTGGGATTCTCAGGCGTTGTAGCAATTTCGTCTTGTTCATAGGGTTCTGTTTCTTGAGAAACAGCGTCAGGTACGGCAGTAGAACGATAAACAGGCGAAGTAACGGACGCGACGGAAATATCAGAGTCGGATTCGAACATACTCATATTGACACAATACTGTAACAATTCATAAATAGCGCAGAATAAGAATTTACTATCATACAATTTTAACATATCGCAATTAAAATATCATAGCTTAATGATTAACTTACGGAGTGCTGTAGCAAGCAGGTACGACGGGCAAAAATTTATATGGTAAAAATTTAATTTATTTGAAAGTATGGTTATAGTTCAATGTTTGAAAACATTTGGTTCTCTATAACGATGTCTCTGATGCCAATCTGTAACACCCCCTAATTTAAAATGCGGCAGCGGAATAGAAATTAGGGTGTTACGGTGAGGATCGAAGTCATAATGATAGAAAATGACTCGAAGAGACGTTTTGAAAACATAATTTCATTTATAAATATTTGAAATACAATAGGTCCTTATCAGAGTATTATAAAAACTTGATGTTTTGAACTAAATCAATCATCATTTATTTTACATCATATTTGATAATAATTAAACATAATTTGAAGATTTTTGCCGCCCGTTCCATGCTTGCTTCCCCTGTTAAATACCTGAAATACATGCTTAAAAGTCAACAAAATTGTTGAGTGAAATCATAGAGTTTGAATTTAATAATCATTTTGATACACAAGCAAGATTGTATTGGAAAACACAATCATTTTGAAAACATTGATATTGCAGTTCATATATTGCACTAAGTCTCATGACACGCAAACGTTAACAAATACCTTAACGGCGGGTGTATATCAAATCAATGATACATTTTTGCCCTCGTGTAATAGGTGATTTGCCAGTTCCTATTTTTACTCAAATATAATTATCACGACTAATGCGGCTAACCACATGCATATGGCATTCCGTCAAGCATTAGTGGGACAGGCTGTCAAACCTTAAATAGATCTATTCATTATATTCGCGTTCACCGCAGTGATTAATGGTTCATGAATAAGGGTCTTTTGGCAATAGCTAACTTAGGCATATATCAGTCAGGAAAGCATACAGAAAATACTTGTGAATCTATTTATAGCATGTATCCCCCTCACGGAGTTTTGAAAATAATTAAATGTGAGGCTATGACTCACCTTGATTGATACTGAAAATGAAGAAAATAAAGTCGGATGAATTTTATGAAAACAGCCTCGAAACACAACCTGATAAATAAATTTATCTAAGAAATTGACCAAAAAACTATTCGGTAACTTTAAAGAAAATAACGAATATTAGATATTCGTTATGACGATTAAGTGATGTGCAGTGAAAATATTATGATATGCATGATATGACAAAATATGATTTTTAAAATTATCCATCGAAGTTTTAAACATAACTAAATATTAACCTTTTTAAAATATCGTTATATATTATTAACGTTAAGTTAATAATATATATATATATATATATATATATATATATATATATATATATATATATATATATATATATATATATATATATATATATATATATATATAAACAATATTTAAACATGATATGAAATAATTAAAAAAAATATATAAAATAAATAAGAATGATAAATAAATTTAGTCTTTGTCTCCTTTTCCAACTTTTACCATTTTTACACTAACGATACTTGCGTTACACCGTTAGTCCTTTATATATATTTTTCAACTATAGTCCTCTACTTTGTCCAAAAGTCAATACAAACCTTCTAATATTTATTTTTATCACATTTTATCCTTAGATTTCTGTATTTACAGGTTTAGTCCTTGATTTTCAATATTTACACATTTAGTCCTTCTAGGTGTCATCGCGTTACATTTTTAGTCCAATTTTACAAAAATGATTGTGGAACTTTCTAAAAATTTTCCGAAGCTTATTAATTAAGTAACAAGCTTATTTAACTGCTTATTTATTTTAAAAGCTCATTTTTATAGCTTATGGGCCTGGTTCGAATTATATTAAGGCCCGTTAAGATTTTTGGAGGCGAGGGCATGGAAAAAGTTTTGGGCTTGGATTTGGACCATTTTTATGATTCTAAAAACATATATTATAGGCCCAGTGGGCTTACGGATTTCAAAAGCTTAGTGGGCTTTAGTTAAGCCCACTCGACAACTTAAAGTTTATATATGAAAAATTAAGTTAGAAAAATCCGGTTGAGTCCTTTTAAAATGGATCGGTTAGAGTGTCTAAACGTGATTATTTTTACGAGTTGTCTACATGAAAATTTTAGTTTGCTAGGTGGTCTATGACGTCGTGAAAAGATTTAGTACCATTGTTAAACTAGATTTTAAGTTACACGTTGTTTTAGTAGCATAGTTGGGTCGAATGTATAACTTGAAAACTTGCAAAATTTTACTAAGTTTTATACTAAATTTCATACGATGGATATAAGTTAAAATGAGTGCATGAAATGATTATAACGTTACAACTAAAGTGAATGGTGTGTGCTTCGTGATTCCTAAGCCATCCAAGATAGAGGCAAACCACGTTTTGTGTACTAACAACAAATATATATGTGAATTTAACGTGCAAATTGTAAACGTATAAAACAAGTTATACGAAATGCATGATAACATGAAATCGTATGAAATGGATTTAGAACTAGTGCAAGAGACTTACAAACACTTTCAAAGTGATATAGAGTCGAGCTAGGAAGAAAAGAACACAAGAATTCTCGTCAAACTATATAACCTGATCGTTATATATATTAATTTGAACCCGAAAACTTTCCTTTGCTTCCAATACTAAACTATACGACTTGTGAGCTTAGTAGAATGGAAATGGAGGTCAATTATTTCAGTGAATAAGTGTGTGAAAGATGATATGAAGGATGCATGCAAAGTACGTACTATATATACAATATATAAAACGTTTAGTAGGAAATTCAAAGTAAACTTCTTCCCACACTATTACATGTCAGTAGCTAGTCCTTAGATGGGATTTTATATTGTTTTAGGATGGTGTGTGAGAGCATAAAAGATGAAAAGTGTTGGGTGATTCATGCATATGTCGACCAAGGCATTTTCTATATATACGATTTACTAAATCGTATACCACTTGAGAATACTTGATCATCCTTAACATTTGAGCATGAAATCATCTTAGGAATAATATTAGGAACGTATTGAAACAAACTAGATTCAAAACGGTTAAGTTTTGAATATAGTGTGAATCGAGTTGGGTTTGCTAGTGTCGATTACTATGCCTCTTAAAAACGTATCAATACCCAACGTAGGAACGTGAGACTTGACAAACTAATTGTTGGCTAGTAGGTTAACGAGATGGGAAAATAAAATACGTGGGTCGTGTGTAGAATTTACGAATAAACGGTGTGATTTGGAGGTGCTTTGGAAAATGTCGAACGGATGAAAATTAAATAAATAGGATTTTGGGCTAGTGGCGTGGGCTTATGAATAGTGGGCTGAGGTGTGTGGGCCGAAATAATTAAGGGTCCGGTTTGCTAATTAAGGTAATTAGTAATTTTAATTATAATTAATAAATATAATTAGTATTAGGATTTAGGTTTAGGATTTAAATGAAAAGTTTATGTTTCGTGTAACGTGTCGAGGATTAATTCCGTCATTTCGTGAATTATATTATTTTGTGAAAATCACCAAAATAATATAATAAGAAAAATTTTAAATTTTTTTTCGAGAAAATGGGAATTAGAAACGATAACGAAAGATTAAATATTTATTAATGATTTGATTACAAGAAATTTTTACAGGGTTCTACACCTGGGATGCTTCAAACCCGGCGGGTTGACCCGGTTTAATTTGACCCGTTTTCAACCCAACCCGTCGGATTCACTCGATTTAAATCGACCCATTTTTTGTCCAGAACGGGTCGAACCGGGTTTCAAAACATTATGTTTAATCTCTAAATCTTCAAACTTTTATTATTTTTTGTTTATAATCCATAAACTTTTTTTATCACTAAACGATCTGTCGCTATAAAATCCCGTTGCTATGCACGGGTACTCGTCTAGTTTATCAATAGAGCAAAGAAATGTAAATTGTGTTTTAGAAACTGACTTGGGAAAAAGAAATACTCACGAGTATAAAAATACATTTGTTTTTCAAACTAAACTTGGTATATAAAGTAAATTTCATGTTATCTTTAAGTTAAGACTTTGTGTGTTGTGTTGTATCTTTAATTAATCTAAACTTTTGAGGCTGTCATTCGGAAAGGATGCTAATCCATAGAACAATCAGTTATTAGCAAGCATTTGTTAGTACTTTTTGAAAGGATGAAAATCCTTAACTGATGTTTGAATCCGGTGCTTTGAAACACAAACTATATTATTGTTGGTATATCATTTTGTGTTTTTTAGACCTTGCATTATTGTAAAAATGTTTCACTTGATAGCAGGTTTTTTTTTTTGTTTTTTTTTAATTTTTTTTTATTATTATTTTTTTTTTTTTTTTTTGTTTTTTTTAGGCAAGCTCTAATGGATGTTGTTTGTGACAACTGGCAAATTAGGGAGCCATTTTGAAAACCCGCATTACTTTAAAATTTAAAATTTTTGGATTATTGGAAAAGTTTATTTGTGATGAGATTTGTAAATGTTGGAATGTGATTTTTAAATCGTACGTTATTTATGGAATTTGGATTTTTAATTATTGGATTGGTTTGGTTTATTATCGGTGATTTATTTTTGAGATGATTATTTGGCACTACATTGACTCCGGCACTAGGATAACCTAACAATTTTAATTATTTTAAATGTTGGTTCGGATATTTATATTATTGGAACGTATTCGAGAGATTTTTGATTATTTGGAATGAGTTTGGTTCGAGAGAGTTGAATTGTTTTATAAGGTTTCGGGTTTGGTCCGTGTATTTTACACCGGGTTACTTCACCCACTCTACCCTTAATAATATTATTACAATTATTATTAATTTTTATTTTTTTTGAGTAATAAGTAAAAATCGTCCTTGTGGGTCGGTTAACACACAAACACAAACACCCTCACCCTCACCTCTCATCTCTCTCTCTCTCTCTTTAACATATCAACACAACCCTCACCAACCCTAGCCGCCACCCACTCCGGCAGCTACTACCATCACACCGCCACTCCCACATACAAAGTAACACCACCATTTTAACCCTCTCGTCACGATCTATCTTTTGGTATACTATACGCGCCCTAAAACCCACTCTAACACCTCGAAATCACCACAAATTCGTCACCATCTTTCTTGTTTTCGAAGTACTTATCATTTTTGTCTTGGAGTTTGAAGGTAAGACGAGTTTCAACTCGTATTTTGGTGGAAATCGTGACCATGGGTCACTACTTTTTGGTTTTCATCCGGGTTTATGGTTAAAAATGTGAGAACTCAAATGGGTTTTGGATAAAATGAGTTAAATAACGAGTTTGGTATCCGGGTTGTTGATTTTCTTGTTGGGTCGAGGTGTACCCGAGAGCAAATGCTCTCGGTTTGTACCATTTTCGAATCTTTTTTTGATATATGATGATTCTTGATCATTGGTGCTCGATTTGGGATGTTTGGATCTTATTTGTGATGTTTGGTTGATTCTTGGATGGTTATGGTTGACTCTTGTGGTCGTTTGGACCTTTGGCCGACACCCCAAAGGGGTCGTTTGGGTTGGTTTGGCTCGACTAGAGCAAGCCGAGACCCTAGAGGTCTCGGGTGGGACCCACACATCTTGTGGTGTAGTATTGACCCGGGTTTGACTTGGTGGGTCGACCCGTACGAGTGGTATTCGATTTGGTTGTTGTATATACTTGTCGAATTATATCGTTGGTTGGTTTTGATTTTTATTGTTTCATTTATATATTTGAACTTGAAGTGGAGTTAAGGCCGTAACCTCATGGTTTTGGCAATTGAATTAATTTTGATATTGTGGAGTTGTGTTGACGAGTATGGATTTGGGGACCGATTTTGAGACGGTCAATTAGATGACGGAGATAGGTTAATCGGGTGCCGTAGTCGGACCCTAATGTTGTAGCACGTGGATTTGGGATTGAGTTGGGCGGAGTTGGATTATATATTATGACTTGGTTATTTCTATTTTTGGTCTTGGACTATGAGCCGAGAGTGATGACTCGGACATGTGACCAAATTCATATGACTCGATAAATATTTAAAATCAAACATTAATAATAATACTCGTAATAATATTATTGATAATATAATCGTTTATATACGTATATAGACGTGAGAAACGTATGTATATATATATATATATATATATATATATATATATATATATATATATATATATATATATATATATATATATATATATATATATATATATATATTAATAATAAAACGACCACGAGTAAACGTTATAATAATATAACGATAATTATATTACTATGCGAATAGTGCAATAAATGTCGGGAGTATTATTATAAATAAATAACTATAACTAATGTCGAGAACTAATACGTTGGGTAAGTAATAATTTAAAACATGACTTTTATAAATTTAGAAAAACTTATCGAGTTATACGAGTTGTGGTTACTTAAGTCCAAGTGGGCTTTATTATGTGGCTTTTGTGTTGTCACGGATATATGACGATTAATATACCCATTTTCTATAACTACGTAACTTATTTAATTGACGGGTTAAATCGAGTTCATTTAGCTATATAAAATGAGTATATTAATGGGCATCGTATCCTACGACGCCCATAGGTTGTGGTACGTGTATTAGGATAATAAATTACTAAATATCTCGTGGAGTTGGCTAAATTGACGAATTTGGCAAATTTGACGACATATCTAGGGAATTTATTGGACTACGATATATACCATATAGTATTCTTTGTGCTATGTGATTTAGGTTGGGTATAATTGATTGGTGTGAAACAGTCAGATAATTATTAGTCAACCACTTGTGAATGGTCAACCATAATTGTCAAACAGCCTAAACCAATGCTTTTGTGGAATACAGTGTTTCCCCGGGTCGTTATGTCCCAACGAGGCGTGCGAAGGTATTTAGACGAATTTGTGATCGAATGATTTTGAACAGGAAAAAGGTGTGAGTGATTATACTAAGGTTTTATAAAATAAAATGACTTAAATAAGCTAATAAAACAATTACATGAAACCTAATTACTTAAAAACTTTTAAAACCTAAAAACGCGTACGTTTAATTAAAAACTACGCTAACGTACAAAATAAAACGCGAATTCTGTCCAATATAAATCCCACGGATGTGAAAATTATATTTTTGGAATTCAAATGGTAAAAGAAAATTATTAGAAAAAGAATATATTTTTTTAGACTTTTTATTTAATTATTATTAATTAAAAACTATTTAAACTTAATTAAACTAATTAAACTAATTTAATTATAATAAATACTAAATGGAAAGTTAAAATTATAAATTTTTTTCTATAACTACATTAATATAACAGAAACTTAATAAAAATATAAAATTTCCTAAGTACTAATAAATAAGCTATTTTATAATTAATTACTTATTATTTATTTATTACCTAATTAAACTATTTTAATTATAATAAATAGTAAACTAATTTCTAAAATTATGAAATTTTTTATATAAAAACTTAATACTGACAAAAAGTTGAGAAAAATATAAAAAATGCTAATCACTTATTAATAAGCTGTAAAATAAGTAAATAAGCAAAAGAGACAAGAACTACTATTTAAATAGAAAATGTAAAGACATAACTGAAAAAGTCCCCAGGGCAATTGGTTTACAGGTACCCCTCTAACATCCCATGAAGGGAGAGGTCTCAGGTTCAACCCCTGCCTCTCCCTTTTTGCAAACCATTTTTATTTTTAGATTTTTATTTTATAAAATTATTAAAACACTAAATATAAGCAACTTTTAAAAAGACAATATTTTTGAAACTAGAAAATAAGCTCAGAAATAGCTTATTAGCTCATCAGTGAGCTATTTAAGCTCAAAATAGAATTTTAAGTTTAAGCAGGCTCACAATAAGCTAAGAAACTTGAACTAAGGATAAAATAAACTATCTATAAGTTAAATAAGCTAGGAATAAGCTAAAACAAACAAGGAAACTCACTAAATAAGCAGATAAGCTAAAGTAAGCAAATCCAAAATCTTGAACACTCAACACAGGCTAAAATGGGTAATTTGAAGACCCTGTGGGCCCACTAATGAGCTCAGGGGTCCAAAAGATCTTTTGGACCATTAAGCCAACCTGGAGACCTTTCAAATAAGCCAAATACTAAAGCCTAAGTTCCACAAATAAGCACTATGAAGGTCTTGAAAGTTGGGGTGTTTGTGCTGATTACTTAGTACCTTGTTTGGGTCAGGTCAATTTGGGAGGGTAAATAAGCTAAGGGCACAAGACCTGAAGTCCAATATAAGCCTGAACCTAATAAGCTGACCTACTAAGCTTTTCAAAAAGCTAAAAGGTGGATCCTGGGGCCCACTAATGAACACTGTGCAACCTTATGAAGTTGGGTGTGCAAACTGGGTACAGGGGAGCTTTTAGCTTAACAGGTCAGGTTCAAGTGCAAAATTTTGTAAGTAAATGATGTTCAAATTAAGATTTTCTTGTTGAAATTGTTAGACAAACCATCAAAGATTACAAAACAACAATAATTATTCAGTTTCAATCAATATTAAACCCTAGAGATTATCAAGAAGTTATGCCCATTTCCTAAATATGAAGATTGTTGACCTTTTTTTAATGCACACCTACTTTGACTAATCTGAGATTCTACTGGTCCTAATGATCAAATTATGTTTTGTAAAGCAGTAATGAACCTAAATTAAGCTAACTTGATCTAATATGCACCTATGATTGAGATTTAACCTACTGATTCCCTAACAAATGACAGATTGATTAATTAAAATTGAACTTTGACTTTTGATGCTATAGTAACCAATTTTAAGCTTTAAACAACTAATGTAAACCTAACATGGACTGACCATGTAGAGAACTAAGCAGATATATAACTAGAACATACAATAACAGGTTAAACCAAACACCCTTTATACTATTGTTAACACTACAAATTTGAATTTTAAAACTAACTTTACTGATTTTTTTGTTTGCAAAAGAATAAATATACCAAATGGAAGTTAAATGATCACTAAATTACTACTAATAACAATAATATGAAAGAATTAGGCTTTGAGACTTACAAATGTTTCAAGGCTGAGAATTGAATACCAAGACCACAAACACTTCCTAAGGCTTCCCAAGAAGTTTTACAACCCAAACAATCCATTCTTGACCCTGCTCCATCCTTCTTCATTCTTGTACACTATTTTTTTTTATTTTTTTTCTATTTTCTTGGATTTTTTGAGAATTTCTAAAATATAATACTAAACTGGTTTTAATAATATTTAAACTTTTGAAAACTTAAAATTAAGCTAACATAAACTTATTAAAACAGTTACAACAACAATTAACAAGATTTAATTAAAATTGTCAATTTCAACTAAATTTGCTAATTATGAATTAAATAAACAAGGATGGAATTTAAGGTAAATAAGAGTTATTATTACACTAATGAAACTGATTACAAGCTTTTTAATTAAAATTAACAACTAAAAAATAACATTACACTTAATTTGACATTTTAACTAAACTAAATTAATCTAAAACTAACTAACTGGTACTTATGTGCTTCTTCTCCAATTTATAGCTCCAAAAATGTCTTGTGGGTCCCATAGAAGCTTTCCCACCACCATTGGATTACTAGGAATCATCCTAGCCGTTTAAATTGTTTTGGCGGGAAAATTGGTTAAGTACCAATTGGACTGTAACGTGTAGTAGGGAGGTTTTAGGTGCATTTATTGGTCTTGGAATGTGTGGTATTGAAGGGATAAGGGGTGTGGTGGTGTCAGGGTGGCAGAGGTGGTGGTGGCAATTGTAGGGGTTGAGGTAGATGGTAGGGATTGCCACGTGTTGTCATCCTAAGGTAAACCTAAGGAGTGGGTTTGGTTGAGGGGGTAACAGGGAGGGTGTTGAGGTGGTGAAGGTGGAAGGTGGAGGTAGCAGTGGTGGAGTAGCAGGGTGAGGTGGAAGGTAGGGGATGGAGTTGGTCAACGGGTCAAAGGACCCCGTTTTATATCAAAAGGGTTTGTGGGCTTTTGTTTTGTTTGGGCCTGGGTAGTATTGTTGGATCAGGTTGTTTGGTTTTATTATTTGGATAAAAAGGGTTTGGATTAATAGGTTATTAATAGATCCGTTTGGTTTGTATAGTGTATAAGGCCCAAGGACTTCTTTTGTAATTTCTGCATTCTTGGAGGACCAAACCTGCAATATTTTCAAAGTATTCAAAAGGACCAATTATGCCATGTTAGATAAATCAAAGGACCTATTTTGCATTTATTACAATTTTAAACACCCCGGGGACCATTTATGTAATTTTCTAAAGTTTAGGGGGTGAAATTGTAATTTTTCCAAAAGTTATCAAAAGGTTCCAAATTGTTATTTATGAATAGTTCAAGGGTAATATTTGTTAAATTTCACTTTTTGAATACCCAGGGACTAATTTTGCCAATTTTGATACTTGAGGGGTAAAAGTTGCCAATATGTGTAAACTTTTATCCAGGGATCATTTGTGAACATGTTTGACTTCCCATGGACTAAAGTTGACTTTTTATTCATTTTAAACCTTCAGGGACTAGTTTTGCCAATTTATGAAACTTGAGGGACTGAAACTGCCAATTATGCAAACTTTGTTCGTTTTTTTATCTGTTTTTGATTATTTTGCATTTGAAACATATAAAACACACTTCTAAGATATTTTAAGTATTATGATGCATATTTGAGTGTTTTTGGATGTTTTGGCAGCTCAGATTAGTATAAAATGATGAGTATTTAGACACTCATCAATAATCTTGGAACGATATATTACGTAAATAAATATGGGGGATTATCAAATCGACGGATTTGATAAACTTCGATGATTTATTTAAATAATATATTGGGCTAATATTAGACCTATAGATTGTTTATTATTTCTTTCATTGTGGTTTCTTGGTTTGAGTTGTGTCGACCCTCTACTCATATGGATACCAAACGTCAAACTTCAAATTAATATGAAGATAATTCGAGAAATGGATATTTTTGGAAAGTAAAATGGAATACGTTCAGGATTGGGAATATTTGAATTTGAGGAAATGATTCTGAACGAGTTTGATATTGTTAGGAAGTGCCGAGTTTGTAGTTGCCGTTACTTGAGTTTGCTTACGTCTTTCATCTATCGATTTCTTTTGCGGATTTGCTGGACTTGAGGTGAGTCATAGCCCCACTTTTACTCTTGAACTTTGTTTTCAATGCTTGGGGTGAGAAACGTGCAAAATGTTTTATGTGGACTATTATCGCTTTATTTATTTTAAAACTTGATATGCTTATAGAACTAGGTAGGATTGAGCGAGGCCTAGTCCTGAACTAGGTAAGCTATTGATTTGGATATTGAGCGAGGCCTAGTCCGGAACTAGGTAAGCTATTGGTTGATTGTTGAGCGAGGCCTAGTCCTGAACTAGGCAAGCTATTGGATTGGTTATAGAGCGAGGCCTAGACTTGAGCTAGGTAAGCTATTGATTTGATTGATTTGAGCTATAGTGTGCACCTATAGGATTGGTTAGATTTGGTTGGATTATTCGGTTGGATTATTTTTGTTGGATTATTTTGGTTGGATGATCGAGGCCTAGTCTAGCTAGCAAGCGTTTTGCGTATATGCCACTATATTGAATTATGAATTTAAACCTATGATCTCACCAGCGAAAGCTGACTTTTAGCACGTTTTCTCAGGTAATTAAGTGATACCCTTGGATGCTTGGATTGGAGGCGTGGCTATGGCACCTGGTTATGGATCTATTTTCTGAAACTCTGATAAATAATTGTGGACCTACGTTTATTTCTTTTGGGCCTTACTTTGGATAATTCTTGGGATAAATGTAAACTTTAAAACCCCGTGTGGTTGTGTTTTTCTTATGTTTACTTTATCTCGTTCTTTCATGACTTTGAATGGATACCAATCCCGTAGCACCCCGAAAGCTTGTTAAGTCTTCCGCTGTACCAAATTTTAGGGGTGTTACAGATTGGTATAAGAGCCAGGTTATAGAGAACTAGGTAATTAGACACCTAAACTATAACCAATTTTTATAGAAAACGATCCTCGACCATTGCCCGCCAGCCCGCCAAGCCGAAGCATCATTGTTGTTATTGAGGTATTATGAGATATTGACTTGGAATGAGATTATTGAGATGATTATTAGATATGGGATTCTTGAGATGATTTGAGGATTTGAGATTTATTGATTTAGTGATATGATGGCGTTTTGAGGAATTATATGGCGTTTTGAGGAATTATATGGCTTAATTGTTTTATGAATGACTTTAGTAATGCGGTATTTTAAATCTTTCTTGATATATATGATTGGGAATTATATGATGATTTTTGATACAATATTTTGAGTTTCGCGGTTTAGTTGTTTTGAAACACTTACACCTACCCTACGCCGTTGTCACAGACTATGGCCTCCTGTACGTTTGACGTTGTTGAGGATATTCTTACTACACCTGTACGCCCAGCATAGATCACCATGGCTCCTGATGATCCTTACAGGATTGCCATGCATTCAGCTATTGTGTCACCGACAGCTTCTACTTCTGCACCGCCTGCTGCACCTACGCAGGGACCCTCATCTTCTCTAGGGTTCCCTGGTACTTCAAGGCAGCTTACTCTTCATCAGGCTTTGGCTCGTGTGGCTCCACGTTTTGCCCACCGAGCTACGGCACGTATGTCGGTATGCCCTACTTCACCACCTTTACATTTGGATGCTTACACTCTCCTGTCAGATGCACCACCTGCATCACTGCGTCGTCATTCTAGATCACCTACCACATGTCCACATGGTTCACCTGTTAGGAGACGACGATTGATGACGTACTCTTCCGATGAGGAGGAGGAGGAGTACGACAGTGAGGATGGCTGATGACCCTCAGGAGGCTGAGCAGGGTGATAATGACCCTGAGGAGGAGGATGACCCTCAGGAGGAGGAGATGCCTGATGATGATGGTTTGTTAGTGCCGCCAGCTCAGGCTGAGGAGCCTGACTCACCTATACATCCGATAGAGCCTGTTTCACCTGATCATCCATTTTTGTTTGAGTTGCCACCTGGTAGTCTCGTTGTGTAACACCCCGCCTTACGCAGACCACAATATTGTCCGCTTTGCCCACAGGCTCACGGCTTTGTTTTTGTGGCCTCATTTGAAGACTTCCCGGCAGGTTAGAATCTGTTAGAAAGGTTATTTTGAATTAAGGATTATTTCTACAACTGAAAGATTCTGTGTTTATTCCGTTCTAGCAATTTCTGCAATCTGATTCGTTTCCGTCTGTTCTGTTTATTCAATTTCCGAGGACGGAAATTTCTTTTTAGAGGGGAAGAAATTGTAATACCTCAAATTTTAAAAGCACATAAAATGACTAAAATACCCTTACGTCCAAAAATATTAATAACACTTATAGAATACCAAATAAGCTACAGGAATTTTGTAATTCACAATATATGATCATAATAACTTAAGGAAACTTACGAAGTATACTTTCATGATCCTAAGAATAATATGGCGCGTTAAAAATACTTAAAGGGTCCGAAAGTTAATTTATAAACTATACAAGACATAAAATAAGATAAATATAAGTATTTTTGGATAAAGTAGAGTTCAATATGGACTCCCTAAGCCCAAATTTCGACCCACTCCCCTCTCCTCACCATATATTCGGCCCTCATTAACCCATATTCAGATTTTATATTTTTTTGATACAACCGTACATCATAGAAACATAATATATGATCCAGAATTTATCCCTAAAACCCTAAATCGACTGCTACTCTTCTCCTACTCCATTAGACCCAAGATTTTTGAAGAAGGGTGTTATTCGTTCCTTGATCCTTTCTATTGTCAGCTTTGCATTTGTCCAAGGTACAGATATTCTGACCTTTTCAGTAAAGGTTTCTCATGATCTCTTTTCTTTTGCTATCTTTCATTCTGATTAAGGTTCCCTAAGCCATTGCTATGAAACCCTTTTGTTTTCTGAACCTTTTCTGTGATGAACCTCTTGATTGGTCTGAAACAGTCAGATAATATCAACCAATTTATGGTCAACAAGTCAGACAGCTTAGGCCAATACTCCAGTGAGTTTAGTGTTTCCCCGGATCGTTAGATCCCAACGAGGCGTGAAATCTGAAATAAAACGACTTCGAGATCAGGTGAGTTGAACAGGAAAAGGGTTTAAGTGATTGTACTACTGAAATATAAATGTGAATAGCTTTAATAAGCTATATCAACTAATACGTGAAATCAGATAAGTACAAGTGAAAAGGGACTGGAAAACGTAAACGTTTATTAATTAAACATAAACAAAAAAACAACTTTAACTATAGTTGGAGTTTGCAAGCCTTAGGGGCTTAAATGCAAATTAAATAAACCTTGAAATATTTATTTTAATATTACTAATTATTTAAAATTTAATAAAACCTAAAAAATGTTAAAAGATATAAAGTATACGTTTATATTTAAGTAAACGTAAACGTATGAAATTTAAATGTGAATTCTGTAAAATATAACTTCCACAAATATGAAAATAATATTTTTGGAATCCTAAACTTATTAGAAAATTATTAGAAAATTAAAATTATTTTTATAACTATTTAATTAATTATTATTATTTAATAACTATTTTTAATTAGGTAATAATTCACTAATAAATAGAAAAATATAAAATAAGTCTAGAAATACAAAATTAAAATTTCTAAAAGTCTAAAATATTATAAAACTTATTTTAAAACTAAAATTATATTTTTCACACTATTTATCTATTTATTATTAATTAATTATTATTTAATTATTATTTAACTAATTATATTGATTTAAATTATTATAAATACTAAAAAGACTTAGATAATTATGAAAAATTTTATATATCTAATTAACCATTACAGGAATCCTAAAAAAGTATAAAAAGTTTATATTATGTATTTTTAATCTAATTTACTAATTATTATTCTATTTATTAATTAATTATCAATTAAACTAATTATATTATTAAAAATAGAAAATGAATAGTATAAATCCTAGAAAAATTTATAAAATTGTTTTACCTTATATAAAAGCTATAAAAATTATAAAAACTATGTGGTACTTTATAAAATATAATTATGCTATTTAATTATTATTTATTAATTAATTATTAATTTAACTAATATTAATTCTAAATAATACCAATTGACAAAGGAAAATTCTGGAAATTTTTTTAAAATTACTTTAATATATAAGAGATTTAATAAAAATATAAAATAGCAGAAGTGCTTATAAATAAGCTAAAAAGAAAATTAAATAGATAATTTCTATTAAATAGAAGCTATCACTATATTTAAGTTTGGTTTTTTCTTGTTTTTCTTTTATAAAACTATTAAAATACTTAAAATAAGAAACTTTTGTAAAGTAAAATAATTTATAAACTCAAAATAAGCACTAAGAGTGCTTATTTCCCAAATAGTTTGACTTTTGTTGACTTGGTTAAGAAATAAGCTCAACTGAGCTTGTGTGGGGTCCACAAGGTGTATTCTGGTTCCTTTGAGTTAGTTGCACTATTATGAGTGAGTTTCAATCAAATAAGCTCAACAAATAAGCCACACAACAATAATAAGCACTTGCTTATTGTTGTTACTGAGACAGATTTGGGACAAAGATTGGGACCAAATTCAGGTGGGGCCCAGAGGTCAAATGGTCAAATTATTGGTCAAGTATCACTCCCTGGTAGGAGGGGGTTGGGAGAACCCAAAGGTGAAGTGTGGGACCCACTGGGTTAACCACAAGACACCACCAAAGTTGGTTGGGTGGTTTGGGTCTGCTGAGACAGGGCAGTTACCTTGCCCTGCAGGTCACTTCTAGGGGTATATTTGTCCACTTAAAAAATTCTCAAAATTATGAAACTTATGAAAATCAAAGGTTCAGCTGGTAGAGTTAACACACAACAAGTTTCAGGCCTTAAGTCCAAATACAAAAATCAATTTAATTCATGCCATTTTGGCAAAAATCTGAACTTGAACTATTTGACTTTTTCAAATAACTAGCACAGTTGACTTTTCTGAGTTTTGATTGATTCTAGATGGTTAAATATGATATAACAAGCCAAATGAAAGCTAAATTAGGCTTAATCTACTAGTTATAAGCTTAAGTGAGTGCTTATGGAATTCAAAACATTACACAATTAACTGTGTGGTGTTACTTTGGTTATTTTGACTTTCCAGAAATTTATCACTCAATTTTATGCCTTATATGACCTATGTTTATCTACTGAAACATGTAACAAACAAAAGTAACACAAGAATCCCACTGAGACTTGATGAAATACACAGATCCAAACACTCCTTTAAAATTGTTAAATCAAATTTAGCAAAGCAAATCACTTAACCAACCCATAACATTGATTCCAATCATCATATTATCATAAAACAATACTGATTGAGCATAATGCAGCAAACAAACAAGTATGAAACACTGAGAGTACAAAGTTGAGATTTTGACAGTTAAAATTGAGATTTGTAATAACTTCAAATATTAAAGAACAAGTTAACTATATTAAGCTATATTTCTACTAAATATGAACACAGAAACACAAGAACACAAAAATTCTATCTATAAAATACTTCTACAGTAGAATACAAGAATTGAATTTTTGAACTTACAAAGTGCAACACAGATGAAAATCAAGAACCAAGGACCAAGATCAATCCTATTTCCTCCCCTGAGGATCTAAACCAATACTCCAAAGCTGCTTCCTTTCCCAATCACCTTTGAATCATGATTTCAAAACCAAATCTGCCCAGTTTGACCTTTGTTGACTAATGGTGTTTTTGTTGAATTTTTTAGGTATTCTGAGTTTTAGCTTACTAGAAGTCTTTATAGAACTTCAATGGAGCTTAAGTGACCTAATCTAATCCATAACAACCATTGTAACTATCATTTGACAACATTGGATTTTTAATACGAAATTTGCATAACATGAAATTGGAACTTGAAATTGAAATTGGAACTTGAAAAAGATTTATTTATCACTGAGAACACAAAATACAATACTTGAAAGCTTAGAATAACACTGGAAATTGAAAACTTAACTAATCGACATACATTATTGAAAATTAAACTAGATTCTACACTACATTGCTTCCCTCTTGATATATATTGACCATCTGTGTTCCTTGCAGTCTTCTCACACTTTCCCACTTCTCAAATTAGCCATTGGATGAGTCAAATTCATCATGGCCGTTTAAATCACTTTTGGCGCCAAATCCTCATACGTGGCATTGGAGCAGATTGAAGCTAATTAAAGAAGTTTGGGGTTTAGTGGTGACTAAGGGGGGACATTTGAGATATTTCTGACCAACTTGGGGAAGTATGGAAGGAAAACTAAGAGATTGGGTGCTACAGTGGAGGAAAAAGGGTGGGAAATGCATTTAATGCATATGGGGGTGAAATGATTGTGTTGGGAAGTGTTTGGCCAGCTGGTGAGGTGGTGTGAAAACCATGGTGGTATTGGGTTGCAGAGGGGGGTGAGGGTGATGAGCAGTAAGGGTGGTTTGGGGAAGACGGGTCAACGGGTCAACGCCCCCCGTTTTATTAAAAGGGATGTTGGGTTGGTTTTGGTGGGCTGGGAAATAGCTAGGCCCAAGAAAAAAATAAAAAGGGGTGGGCTGGGATTAGGCATTGGACTGGATTGGTTTGGTTCGGGGTTTTAATAAAAATAAGGGTCCGGTTGGTTTTGAGTAATAAACAAGGACCAAATTTGTAACGTTGACAAAAATAGAGGGACTGAATGTGTAATTTTCCCAAAGTAGTTTCAAATACTATTTTTGTCATTATTGAATAACCCAAGGAGCAAAGATGTATTTTTTTCATTTTCAAAACCCAGGGACCTTTTCTGTCATTTCCACAAACTTCAGGGACCTAACTTGTAATTTTCTAAATTTTGAAGGGTTTAATTTGTAACTTCTCAAAAGTTATCATAAGGTCCATTTTTGTCAATTAAGAATAGTACAAGGCTTATTTTTCATATTTTTGTATTTACAAAACCTTAGGGACTATTTTTGACATTTTCCACACTTGAGGGACTAAAGTTGTCATTTTGCAATTTTTAGCTTTAAAGGACTATACTTGACAACTTATAAATCCCTAAGGACCTTTGATGATATTTTTCATGTTTTGATTTACCAGGGACTAGTTTTGCCAATTTTTCAAAGTTCAGGGACTGAAACTGTAAATTATGTGAAATGTTTTGTTTTTCATCAGTTTTCAATCCTTTTGCTTAAAAACACAATCCAGGGATATTTTATGTATTTTAAGGCATTCCTGTGTGTTTTTATATGTTTTTGCAGTTTAAATGTAACAGAAATGATGAGTATTTACACACTCATCAATCCCCCACACTAAACTATTGCTAGTCCCTAGCAATATTTTTGAGAAAAATTTAATGGATTTTTACTCTTTACCAAAAGCTATCACTTCTGGAGTAGCCAGGTGTAAGAACTGTGGCACACCTGATAACCGTGTGATTTTTAGCAAACCACCAGCTGTCAACGGATTTGATTTGTCTTTACCAAAAGCCGTTTGCTTCTGGACTAGCCAACTCTTGATGGAATAGTCAACATCTTGGTGAGCTGATTACAAATTATGGATTTTCCACGGCCTTTACCACAAGCCATAATCTTGCAGGCTAGCCAACTCATTCGCTTTATGGGATATGGGGAGTTGAGGAACCGTACAAGTTTTGGCAAATTGCAAGCCATCAACGGTTTTGAGATATCTTTACCAAGAGCCGTTTGCTCCTGGATTAGCCAATCCTTATGTGGGTTGGACATGGCGGACTGATAACCATTTATTGCATTTCTAAGTGTGAAAAAACTTTAAATTTTGATCAAATGAGGGTGCTTGATGGAACATGTGTTTGAATTCGTGAGAATCCCCCCCCCCCCCCCCCACACACACTTAGAAATGAATATTGCCCTCAATATTCAAAACACCGGGTGTTAAACTGATACTTAGAACGTAAGAAGAAAATATTAATAACCTTTATTTTAGGCTATTTACATCTTTTTTTTTTCAAGATATATACATATATACAACATGTGGGGCATCTCCCCCACACTAGGGTGGTAGAAAAGAGAAAGAAATCAGAAATATGAGTGAAAACCCATATTGCTACTGTTTTTGATTACCGAGTCGCTAGCTTGACTCGACCTCGAATTGATTTGTCCATGAGGAAGCTACTGTTTTTGTTTACCGAGTCGCTAGCTTGACTCGACCCCGAATTTAATTGTCCTTGGGGAAAGTTTGGAGATCCGGGACAACCATGTTTGGGATGTCCTCTCCAAAGTAGTGTTTCACACGATGGCCATTTACTTTAAAACATGGACTGTCATTTTGAGATAACTCAACGGTACCATATGGATAAACCTTAGTGATAGTAAATGGACTAGTCCAACGGGTTTTTAATTTACCCGAGAAGATCTTTAATCTAGAATTAAAGAGAAGTACTCGATCACCAACGTTAAAAACGCGGTTCTTTATTTTTGAGTCATGAATTCTCTTTGTTTTTTCTTTATAGATTAAAGAGTTCTCGTAAACCTGATCACGTAGTTCATTTAATTCATTCATTTGAACTTTTCTGTGATCACCCGCAGTTTTGAGGTCAAAGTTGGCATGTTTCAAAGCCCAGTAGGCTTTGTGCTCAAGTTCCATCGGTAGATGACATGTCTTTCGGTACACAAGCTTGTTAGGTGTACACCCAATGGGTGTTTTATAAGCTGTACGAAAAGCCCATAGTGCGTCATCTAATTTATCCGACCAGGCAGCACGGTTTTCACCAACAGTCCTCTCAAGTATCCTTTTGATACCACGATTTGAAACCTCCACTTGCCCACTTGTTTGTGGGTGATACGCGGTAGAAAGACGGTGGGTTACACCATACTTTTGCATGACTTTATCAAATTTGTCATTGCAGAAATGCGTACCACGATCACTTATGATAGCACGTGGAGTTCCAAAACGGGCAAAAAGAGATTTCAGGAATTTTACTACAACTCGGGCATCATTTGTGGGTAAAGCTTTTGCTTCAACCCACTTTGATAAATAATCAACAGCCACAAGTATGTACTTGTTTCCTCTAGATGATGGAAATGGCCCCATAAAGTCAATCCCCCAGATATCAAATATTTCACATACTTGAATAGCATTTTGTGGCATCTCATTTCTTTGTGAAATGTTTCCATGACGCTGACAAGCGTCACAGGTTTTAATGAGATCCTGGGCATCTTTATAAATTGTGGGCCAAAAGAATCCGGAATCAAACACCTTTTTGGTGGTGTAATTAGGACTATGATGTCCCCCAGTGGGTCCAGCATGGCAAGCCTTAAGAATTTCAGTGGCTTCCTGTCCATATACACACCGTCGGATGACTTGATCCGCACAGATTTTGAATAAGTAGGGGTCATCCCAGAAGTAATGTTTAACATCCTTAAAGAATTTATTCTTCTGTTGGGTTGACATCCCTTTCACAACAAAGTTACCTGCATGATAGTTTGCGAAGTCGGCAAACCATGGGATAGTAGAATCTCCACGAAAAGCAACCGCATTAAGTGTTTCGAGAGGAAATGTTTCATTTATTTCCTTTTTCTCATACACATCTTGATGAGGGTTCTCTAATCGGGACAAATGATCAGCAGCCAGGTTCTCAGCTCCTTTTTTATCACGAATAATGATATCAAATTCCTGGAGGAGGAGAACCCAACGGAGCAATCTCGGCTTTGCATCTTGTTTTGCAAATAGATATTTTAGAGCCGAGTGATCCGTATACACTACGCTTTTAGTCAAGATTAAGTATGTCCGAAATTTCTCAAAAGCATACACCACAGCTAATAATTCTTTTTCTGTAGTGGTGTAATGTGTTTGAGCTTCGTTCATAGTTTTGCTTGCGTAGTGGATAGGCTGAAAGTGTTTCGTTTTGCGTTGCCCCAAGACTGCACCGATAGCAAAATCACTTGCATCGCACATAAGCTCGAAGGGTAAATCCCAGTCGGGGGCAATAAGAATGGGTGCCTCAGTAAGCTTTTTCTTTAATGTTTCAAAAGCTTCGATGCACTCTGGTGAGAAGATAAAAGGAGTATCCTTTTCAAGGAGATGAGTCATAGGCCGTGAGATTTTAGAAAAATCTTGTATGAATCGACGATAGAAACCGGCATGACCCAAGAAACTCTTAATACCTTTGACGGTAGTAGGGTGAGGCAGTTTTGCAATGACATCAACCTTAGCTCTGTCAACCTCAATCCCATTCTTGGAAATCTTATGGCTGAGGACAATGCCCTCTTTGACCATAAAGTGACTCTTTTCCCAATTTAGACATAGATTGGTGTCTTTACACCTTTTCAACATTTTCTCTAAATTGGTGAGAAATGTTTGGAATGAATCCCCAATGACCGAAAAGTCATCCATAAAGACCTCCATAGTTTTACCGATCATGTCGGTAAATATAGCCATCATGCACCTCTGGAACGTACCTGGAGCATTACATAAGCCAAAAGGCATACGTTTATAAGCAAAGGTTCCATAAGGGCATGTAAAGGTAGTCTTTTCTTGATCTGATGGATCAATGGGGATTTGGAAGTATCCTGAGAAACCATCAAGGAAACAATAGTACTCATTTCCAGCTAATCTCTCAAGCATCTGGTCCATAAAGGGCAGCGGAAAGTGGTCTTTGCGGGTGGCGTCATTTAACTTACGATAGTCAATGCAAACACGCCATCTGGTAACCAGCCGAGTTGGAATCAACTCATTTTCCTCATTAGTGATAACAGTAATGCCACCCTTTTTTGGGACGCAATGAATGGGACTAACCCATGGACTGTCAGAGATAGGGTAAATCAATCCTGCATCAAGAAGTTTAAGAACCTCTTGTTTAATCACATCATGGATTTTTGGATTCACCCTTCTTTGATGTTGCACTGCAGGCTTGAAGTCATCCTCCATCAAGATTTTGTGTGTACAAAAATCTGGGTTAATACCCTTAATGTCGGAGAGTTTCCAAGCAATTGCTTGCTTGTTTGACTTCAAGACCTTTATGAGAGCAATCTTCTCCTCAACACTTAAACCTTTAGCAATAATGACGGGTAATTTATCATCACCCTCCAGGAATGCGTATTCAAGATGAGGAGGTAAGTCCTTGAGTTCGACCTCAGGAAAATCATCAGTTTCCTCAACATATTTGATTTCCTGATTATGAAGTTGTATGGGAGGGAGTGAAGGAGAATTGTCTTGATTTAGCAATCTCTCAAGGAGAAGAATATTTCCCTCCAGATCAATCTCAGTGTTATCAATTCCCGATGGAACTGAATCACTTTTGAGAAAAGCCTCGACCTCTTCCAAAAGGAAATCACTTCCCTCAAACGGAGTGAGAGAAGGGGAAGAGTCAGAAATGATAGGTTCAGATGATGGAGTGGCATCCCCACTCACAGAATTCTGAGAATAACCAAGAAACTCTTGAGAATACTCCTCCGAAGCAATGTCTATGATATCTATTTGATTAACTGCTTCAGCATCATAATTGGAGGAGTACCTCGAGGTTTGATCGAGGTTAAATGTAACAGCTTCATTACCCACACGCAGAGTGATTTCTTGCTCAAATACATCGATAAGAGCACGGCCCGTTCTAAGGAAACACCTCCCAACAATGAGAGGGACCCTTTGATCAGCATCGAAATCAACCACTACAAAGTCAGCGGGGAGATGAAATTCTCCTACCTTCACAAACACGTCCTTGGCAATGCCGAGAGGACAAGATATCGATCGGTCTGCAAGCTCTAAAGTCATACAGGTAGGAGTAAGATCAGGAAGAGAAAGTTTATTCCAAACTGAAAATGGCATTAGGTTGATACTTGCACCAAGATCGGCCAAGGCATAGCAATCAACGATTCCCGGAAATACACATGGTATTAGAAATTTTCCAGGATCTCCCAGCTTCTCGAGAAGCTTCTTTAAAAGAACTGCTGAGCAGTTCTCATTCAAGGGAGTCATTGCCATTTCAAACAGTTTCTCCTTGTTGCTTAACAAGTGTTTGATTGTAGATGCAAATTTGGGCATCAGAATAATAGCATCCGCAAAGCTAATGTCAAAATGCAAATCTTGGAAGATTTGAAAGAATTTATCCATCTGGTGACTAGCTTTTTCACGGAGCTTTTGCTCACTCAAGCGTGAAGGGTAAGGAATAGAGGAGGTAGAAGGTTTGGACTTTGGTGTTTCAACTGGAATATCATTTGGTTCAAAAACAACTCTAGGTTTTGGTTTGGGTTTCGGGACAACATGAGGTGGGACGTCTTGGGTACCTCCCTTATGAGTAGGAAGTACTTCGTCCTTATTTACCTCAGCGTTATTTTCCACTACCTTGGGAGAAGAAGAAGAACGGGTAGTGGGAACAGTGGGTCCATCATATGAAACTCCGCTCCTGGTCGTGATCGCCTTTGCATCGCCCCTCGGGTTTGCGATCGTGTTGCTCGGAAGTTTTCCAGAGCCCGAGGGTCGTTCATTTAAAGATTTCTTAATTTCAGAAATCTGGCTGACCAACAACCTGTTTGTCTCTTCTTGAGTTTTCATGAACTGCTTCAACAACTCATCAGATGATGATTGTGGAGCTGGGAGAATGGCTTGTGGTTGGTTGGGGAAATTTTGGACACGGTTATTTTGATTATAACCTTGTTGTGGCTGAAAATTTCCCTGATTTGGATTACTACTTCCCTGAAAATGATTTTCGGGGTTGAAATTGTTTCTGTTAAAGTTTCCTTGATTGTGGAAACCTTGATTCTGTCCAGGATGGAAATTCCCTTGGTTTTGATAACCTTGGTTCATTCGTGGTTGGTTCTGGTTTCGATTTTGCAAATTTGGGTTTGGATTAAACCCGGGTGGTCCCATATGTGTGTTAGCACGGTAACTTGGTTCCATTTGAGGACGGTATTGATTACCTCCCTGATTTGTAGTACCGGCTAAGGCATTGGCTTCAAAAGGACTACCATCGGTGGCAGTACAATTGTAGTAAGCATGTGGGCCACCACAAGTGACACAAACTTCCACCTTTTTTACTTCAGCATGTGAAGGGTTTTGTGTGAAAGTGACTTTTTTCTGGCTTGAGAGAACCAAAGCTTGAATGGCGTCCGTGAGTTTATCTATCTTAGCATCGGTGCTAGAAGTACTCATGGGTGATGAAGAAGAAGGACCAGCACTCACTTGGGAGTTATATTGTTTTGTGCGTGTAGTACGGACCCTGGACTTATTTTCAATGATTTCTAAAGCTTCTTTCGTGGTTTTGCTCAAAAAATTACCTCCCGCGGAGGCATTGAGAGAATCTTGGTCAGATTGACTCACACCATTATAAAACGTGTCAATTTGCATCAATTCAGTGAAACCATGATGAGGACATCGACGAAGCAATTCTTTGAAACGATCCCATGCGTCACCAAACGATTCATCAAACCTTTGAGTAAATTTGATGATTTCATTTTTAAGACTCGTCGTTCTGGACGGAGGAAAAAATTCGTTTACAAATTTGGTAACTAAATCTTCCCATGAGATTATTGAACGAGGAGGTTGTTTTTCCAGCCAAATCCGGGCTGCTCCCTCAAGAGAAAATGGGAAAAGAAGAAGTTTGACTGCTTCGGAAGGGACGTTCTTGTATTTGATGTTAGTGGTAATTTTATTAAACCATCGAATATGAGCATGGGGATCATCCCTCTCAAAACCATAAAATTGGCTTGAGGTTACTAGATTTAGTAACCCGGTTTTGAGCTCAAAGTATTCAGCCACAATGGCTGGGACAACAATAGTGTCTCCGTCACCCTCAATGGGTGCTTGGAGAAGCTCATTCATCGGACGGTCTTCCGCCATGATAACTTTCTTAGGGGAAATAGCACGTTCCTCAGATACGGCTGTTGGGGCAGAACGTCTACGACGTCTTCGAGGAATTCTGACAAGCTCACGTAAAGGGCTTGTTGACCTAGAAGAACGAGTGCGCATGCACTAGAGACGACTCTAAGAATACTTAGAGTGACGGGAAATTACAAAATAGAAAAGAAAATATGAACAAAAAGATGATATATAACAAAGTGTGATAATTCAAACTCACAGATATTTCAAAAAGTAGTAATACGCAGCACACCTCCCCGGCAGCGGCGCCAAATTTTGATTGGTCTGAAACAGTCAGATAATATCAACCAAGTTATGGTCAACAAGTCAGACAGCTTAGGCCAATACTCCGGCGAGTTTAGTGTTTCCCCGGATCGTTAGATCCCAACGAGGCGTGAAATCTGAAATAAAACAACTTCGAGATCAGGTGAGTTGAATAGGAAAAGGGTTTAAGTGATTGTACTACTGAAATATAAGTGTGAATAGCTTTAATAAGCTATATCAACTAATACGTGAAATCAGATAAGTACAAGTGAAAAGGGACTGGAAAACGTAAACGTTTATTAATTAAACGTAAACAAAAAAACAACTTTAACTATAGTAGGAGTTTGCAAGCCTTAGGGGCTTAAATGCAAATTAAATAAACCTTGAAATATTTATTTTAATATTACTAATTATTTAAAATTTAATAAAACCTAAAAAATGTTAAAAGATATAAAGTATACGTTTATATTTAAGTAAACGTAAACGTATGAAATTTAAATGTGAATTCTGTAAAATATAACTTCCACAAATATGAAAATAATATTTTTGGAATCCTAAACTTATTAGAAAATTATTAGAAAATTAAAATTATTTTTATAACTATTTAATTAATTATTATTATTTAATAACTATTTTTAATTAGGTAATAATTCACTAATAAATAGAAAAATATAAAATAAGTCTAGAAATACAAAATTAAAATTTCTAAAAGTCTAAAATATTATAAAACTTATTTTAAAACTAAAATTATATTTTTCACACTATTTATCTATTTATTATTAATTAATTATTATTTAATTATTATTTAATTATTATTTAACTAATTATATTGATTTAAATTATTATAAATACTAAAAAGACTTAGATAATTATGAAAATTTTTATATATCTAATTAACCATTACAGGAATCCTAAAAAATTATAAAAAGTTTATATTATGTATTTTTAATCTAATTTACTAATTATTATTCTATTTATTAATTAATTATCAATTAAACTAATTATATTATTAAAAATAGAAAATGAATAGTATAAATCCTAGAAAAATTTATAAAATTTTTTTACCTTATATGAAAGCTATAAAAATTATAAAAACTATGTGGTACTTTATAAAATATAATTATGCAATTTAATTATTATTTATTAATTAATTATTAATTTAACTAATATTAATTCTAAATAATACCAAATGACAAAGGAAAATTCTGGAAAAATTTATAAAATTACTTTAATATATAATAGATTTAATAAAAATATAAAATAGCAGAAGTGCTTATAAATAAGCTAAAAAGAAAATTAAATAGATAATTTCTATTAAATAGAAGCTATCACTATAATTAAGTTTGGTTTTTTCTTGTTTTTCTTTTATAAAACTAATAAAATACTTAAAATAAGAAACTTTTGTAAAGGAAAATAATTTATAAACTCAAAATAAGCACTAAGAGTGCTTATTTCCCAAATAGTTTGACTTTTGTTGACTTGGTTAAGAAATAAGCTCAACTGAGCTTGTGTGGGGTCCACAAGGTGTATTCTGGTTCCTTTGAGTTAGTTGAACTATTATGAGTGAGTTTCAATCAAATAATCTCAACAAATAAGCCACACAACAATAATAAGCACTTGCTTATTGTTGTTACTGAGACAGATTTGAGACAAAGATTGGGACCAAATTCAGGTGGGGCCCAGAGGTCAAATGGTCAAATTATTGGTCAAGTATCACTCCCTGGTAGGAGGGGGTTGGGAGAACCCAAAGGTGAAGTGTGGGACCCACTGGGTTAACCACAAGACACCACCAAAGTTGGTTGGGTGGTTTGAGTCTGCTGAGACAGGGCAGTTACCTTGCCCTGCAGGTCACTTCCAGGGGTATATTTGTCCACTTAAAAAATTCTCAAAATTATGAAACTTATGAAAATCAAAGGTTCAGCTGGTAGAGTTAACACACAACAAGTTTCAGGCCTTAAGTCCAAATACAAAAATCAATTTAATTCATGCCATTTTGGCAAAAATCTGAACTTGAACTATTTGACTTTTTCAAATAACTAGCACAGTTGACTTTTCTGAGTTTTGATTGATTCTAGATGGTTAAATATGATATAACAAGCCAAATGAAAGCTAAATTAGGCTTAATCTACTAGTTATAAGCTTAAGTGAGTGCTTATGGCATTCAAAACATTACACAGTTAATTGTGTGGTGTTACTTTGGTTATTTTGACTTTCCAGAAATTTATCACTCAATTTTATGCCTTATATGACCTATGTTTATCTACTGAAACATGTAACAAACAAAAGTAACACAAGAATCCCACTGAGACTTGATGAAATACACAGATCCAAACACTCCTTTAAAATTGTTAAATCAAATTTAGCAAAGCAAATCACTTAACCAACCCATAACATTGATTCCAATCATCATATTATCATAAAACAATATTGATTGAGCATAATGCAGCAAACAAACAAGTATGAAACACTGAGAGTACAAAGTTGAGATTTTGACAGTTAAAATTGAGATTCTTAATAACTTCAAATATTAAAGAACAAGTTAACTATATTAAGCTATATTTCTACTCAATATGAACACAGAAACACAAGAACATAAAAATTCTATCTATAAAATACTTCTACAGTAGAATACAAGAATTGAATTTTTGAACTTACAAAGTGCAACACAGATGAAAATCAAGAACCAAGGACCAAGATCAATCCTATTTCCTCCCCTGAGGATCTAAAACAATACTCCAAAGCTGCTTCCTTTCCCAATCACCTTTGAATCATGATTTCAAAACCAAATCTGCCCAGTTTGACCTTTGTTGACTAATGGTGTTTTTGTTGAATTTTTTAGGTATTCTGAGTTTTAGCTTACTAGAAGTCTTTATAGAACTTCATTGGAGCTTAAGTGACCTAATCTAATCCATAACAACCATTGTAACTATCATTTGACAACATTGGATTTTTAATACGAAATTTGCATAACATGAAATTGGAACTTGAAATTGAAATTGGAACTTGAAAAAGATTTATTTATCACTGAGAACACAAAATACAATACTTGAAAGCTTAGAATAACACTGGAAATTGAAAACTTAACTAATCGACATACATTATTGAAAATTAAACTAGATACTACACTACATTGCTTCCCTCTTGATATATATTGATCATCTGTGTTCCTTGCAGTCTTCTCACACTTTCCCACTTCTCAAATTAGCCACTGGATGAGTCAAATTCATCATGGCCGTTTAAATCACTTTTGGCACGAAATCCTCATACGTGGCATTGGAGCAGATTGAAGCTAATTAAAGAAGTTTGGGGTTTAGTGGTGACTAAGGGGGGACATTTGAGATATTTCTGACCAACTTGGGGAAGTATGGAAGGAAAACTAAGGGATTGGGTGCTACAGTGGAGGAAAAAGGGTGGGAAATGCATTTAATGCATATGGGGGTGAAATGATTGTGTTGGGAAGTATTTGGCCAGCTGGTGAGGTGGTGTGAAAACCATGGTGGTATTGGGTTGCAGAGGGGGGTGAGGGTGATGAGCAGTAAGGGTGGTTTGGGGAAGACGGGTCAACGGGTCAACGCCCCCCGTTTTATTAAAAGGGATGTTGGGTTGGTTTTGGTGGGCTGGGAAACAGCTAGGCCCAAGAAAAAAATAAAAAGGGGTGGGCTGGGATTAGGCATTGGACTGGATTGGTTTGGTTTGGGGTTTTAATAAAAATAAGGGTCCGGTTGGTTTTGAGTAATAAACAAGGACCAAATTTGTAATGTTTACAAAAATAGAGGGACTGAATGTGTAATTTTCCCAAAGTAGTTTCAAATACTATTTTTGTCATTATTGAATAACCCAAGGACCAAAGATGTATTTTTTTCATTTTCAAAACCCAGGGACCTTTTCTGCCAATTCCACAAACTTCAGGGACCTAACTTGTAATTTTCTAAATTTTGAAGGGTTTAATTTGTAACTTCTCAAAAGTTATCATAAGGTCCATTTTTGTCAATTAAGAATAGTACAAGGCTTATTTTTCATATTTTTGTATTTACAAAACCTTAGGGACTATTTTTGACATTTTCCACACTTGAGGGACTAAAGTTGTCATTTTGCAATTTTTAGCTTTAAAGGACTATACTTGACAACTTATAAATCCCTAAGGACCTTTGATGATATTTTTCATGTTTTGATTTACCAGGGACTAGTTTTGCCAATTTTTCAAAGTTCAGGGACTGAAATTGTAAATTATGTGAAATGTTTTGTTTTTCATCAGTTTTTAATCCTTTTGCATAAAAACACAATCCGGGGATATTTTATGTATTTTAAGGCATTCCTGTGTGTTTTTATATGTTTTTGCAGTTTAAATGTAACATAAATGATGAGTATTTACACACTCATCACCTCTGTTTTATCTGAACCTTCTGGTTGACCTTCTATTTTGAACCCTCTAATTTGACCTTTTGATGTGATTTGGATTTCTGATTTGGACTTATAATATGAACCTCTGATATAAATTATGATCTGACTATTATAACCTAAGTTCTGTATCATTTTATGATATTCTGTATGACCTATTCTAGTTTGACACCTGAGCCAAATTTATTTCACTAGGCATGGGGGTTCCATGTCCGTGTCAGGGATGCACCTCTGACATGACTCTAGGGCAGTAGAGTGATGTTCTGCCACGTCCCCTTTCTGTTATATTATGTGCACACTTTATGATATGATTTATTATGGCCAATCTGATGTCTGTGGGGGGCGTATGGATGCATCCTAGATCTGTTTCTGTTTCTGATATGATATTGTTTGGTGAATGTGGCTGTGTGTGGAATACACGTCCTTCACACTTCTGGGAGCTAGCTACTCCACCCATATGAAGACACCCCTCATTATTATCTGATTATCTGAGAGGTCTCCCCTCTATATGTTTATGAAGATATATGAATTACGATTATGATATGATATTTGTTTCTGGGCTTGTGGTAGATGACTATCCTTTACCTTTACCTTTATTTCTGTTTCAGTTACTTTGGTTATATTTCAGTTATTTCCGTTACACTATATTCTGTATTCGTTTCTGTTTCATATTGCTTTGTTGTTATATCTGTTCACTGAGCTTTTTAAGCTCAGCCGCATTTCTTTTCTTCCACGGCAGGTATCTAAGCTAGGAGCTGGGGTTTGCTTAAGGGATTGAGTGAAGAGTGGACTTACCTTAGATCATCTTAGCTTTGGATATTGATACTATGTTTAAGACTTAGTTTATTTCTGTTTATCTTTCTGTTGGGGATTTCATTTTGGAACTTATGTAACTTTAAGTCGTGTTGACTTACTCTCTTTTGGTTAATTATGATAAGACTTCCTTTTATTTATGTTTATGTATGTTTCTGATATGACACCATATTTGTAATACTTTTACCCTTGTCGGGTTGGGGTGTTACACGTTGAGTCGGATGCACCTTCTGAGGTTTCTGCTGAGCATGCAGAGTTAGGTGAGACTGGTAGGATGTGGGCTCAGATTACTGATCTTGGTGAGAGAGTTATACGTATGTCTGAGCGGATTGATAGGGTGACCGTTGAGTTCATTGGGGAGTTGAGGATTGACATGGTTACGGCTGAGAGGAGAGTTACTGAGATGAGGAGAGGTTTGATGGATATTCACGAGCATATTGAGGGTTTACAGCGAGGTTTTATCACAGCTCGAGAGGCCGACCGCAAGTTATGGCAGAGGAATGTCGAGCTAGAGAAGGAGGTGGCTGACCTCAAGAGAGACAGCGACACCCATAGCTTGGAGTTAGGATTACTATGGAGAGAGCTTGATGGCTTGAGGCAGGAGTTGAGGAACCTCCGCCAGCAGCGTGGCTAGATGTTTGGGTTATGTTGTCCTGTTACTTTCTACACCGAGGAGTGTTCGGTTAGAAAAGCTAGTTATCGTATTTTGATGTACTTTCCGTTGAGTATTCGTCTTGTTTTGAACGATATTTATCTTTTGTGTTTTTCGGTAGTTGGAACGATGTTGGATCTCTATTGTATGATTGATGGTTATTATTATATGGTATTATGTGGTTTTTGGATATTGTGGAAATTGAGTCTCTATTCGCCTTATTGATGTCTTGTGGTGTATTATTGATATTCTTTCCATGACTTGGCTTCGTTGATTTAATTCTTGTTGAGTATATGATAAGTTCAATCGGAGACTCATGAACCTTGTATAATGTTTCATATCAATGGCCCCACGACGAAACTGTAACACCCCAAAATACCGCAGCGGAAGACTATGTCACTTGGGGTGCTACTTCATAATACAAAGTACAAGTTATAGAAAACGACCTCTAAATGAGAAGTTTTGAAAAGTTACCATTCGATTAATGAATTCAAAGTTACAAACATGAGATTCCAAAGTATGATACATAAATGTATACAAAATGTTTTGAATGGTAAATGATAAAAAGCGTAAGTCTTCAGAATATGCAGCTTGACTCTAAGTTTCACGCACTAGCTATCGCCTTACTAACCTGAGATAAACATGCTAAAGTGTCAACACAATGGTTGGTGAGTTCATAGAGTTTGTCTTAAACCAGTTGAAAAGTCTTTAAAGAATATTCGCATAGCAAAGGCATCGTGAATCCACTCAGTTGCAAGTCCCGCCCATAACAACACTTGCAACCTGTGTGTTCACAACCCACTGCTAACATATAGTATGATTTCGATATATGTGTATACGGTATATGCACGCTTAATGTAAAGTATAACAGCCTACTGAACCTCATGACAAGAATAAGCACAAATGCTTCAAACCTGGATTATATTCACCCAAGGCCAGGAATATATGGCAATGGTGGGGGCGTCAGCCCAATAGTACTATCAATACCTCTCCATCAGCTCCATCCAGGAGTTAAACAGTGGATAAAGAATATAGCGCATAGAATAGGTTTAACACATTAAGGCACATATCGTAATAAAACTACATATCATGTTCAAAAGTATAAAGTGAAAGCAAGTAGTTTAAGCATGTATCTCCCCCAAAGAGTTCAAAACAAGTATTAAAAGAATAAGAGTGGGGCTATGACTCACCTTAAGCTTATGTAATGAGAAATGAAAGTGGTAGTCGAATCGCGAGAGTCTCTAAGAGTAGCCTATAATAGAACGTTGTGACTTAGGTTTGGAGTAACGTCTAAGAATACGAAGAATTGCCTATATATGTCTTGCATAATGTTCATGATGTAGTACTTAGTATATAGTGTAAGTCTTGGAGTAAACATTCGAGGAGCCAGGATACTTTAATTAGTAAATCCACAACTCAGCTCGACGGCTTACTTAATGAACTCCTCACATGAGGCTCCCTACTATTGTAGTATTTGATAAAATATATAAGTTTTTGATCTTTAAAAGTTATATGGCCTTTAGCCATGGCTTTGCCGTGACCTTGGTCATTGTTACCATGGTCTTGAGACTCAACCTTGGCTTTAGCCATGGCTGTGGTCTTGGATTTAGGTCATTAGACCTCTTGGTCTTAGTAAACCATAACAATTATATAGTAACTTTTTATATATATAAAATAGCTGTTAAGAAACTGAAGAAAATCTCATTCGTTATTGGTTTTCTGGATACGTGCTCCTAAGTTTTTGAAGAAAACGTGATTCCGGACAACTTTCGTGTTTTAACTTTTTCATCAAACGGACCAGAAGGGGCTCTTTTTGCGTTTTTAAGGTTCTGTCACAAAAACATTTGGCAGTTTTGCCGTAAAGTTTTGGTAATTTCAAATGGTCATAACTTTTGACTCGGGTACTCGTTTTAGGTGATTCAAGTTGCTATGTTTTCCTTGTTAAGTCCTCTTTAACAGTTGATAAGTGTCAAATATCATAGTTATACTATTTTGGTCGTGGTTCTCCATAAAAGTCACTAGTTTCCTTAATTACTTAACATAAGTTAATATATAGTTTCCATAACTTGTTTTATTAGTTTTATACATCATGAACATAATACAAAGACCATATATAGCATGAAAGAAACATAATAAGCATGAAAATGATATTGAGCAAGAAAGTGTAATAGGGTTTCTTACAACTTTTGGCTTTCTAAAGAAAGGAAGTCAAGTATGAAACTAGGACACTAAACCTATGCTTGCAAACCCTTCACCACAACTCTTGAAACCCTTGCTAGCCTTGATATAGACCTTGTGAAAACCATTTAATCACAGCCCCTAACACCTTGTGTAGCTCCTAATTCAACCATGGAATCACCAAACAAACTCTTGATTCATGTAGAGACTAACTATGCCTTCAACTTTGGTGTGTAACTTATAACTTGGAAATCAAAGGATCAAGGTTTATGGATTATGTGTGTGGCGTTTTTATGGAGATGAAAGGAAGGAATGAGCTTGCTTTTATAGTGTAAATGAGGAGGTTAAGAAAGCTCCTAGGAAGGTGCCTAAACTTGGTGACCAAGTTTTACTTGGAGCCTAAGTTTACACATGTATATAACTTAAGGTTACAAGGCTTGAGATCAAGACACATGGGGTGGTGACTCCCCCCCCCCCCTATGGCGGTTCACTAAGGATAAGGGAGGATGAGTTTGTATTTGGTGATATTATCCAAGTTACTTAGTTAGTTTTGACTCCGTAAAATGCTAACCGTAAGTTGTTAAGCCACGAAACGTAAAACTGGGTATCCTAAAAGTATGAAACTTGAAAGAATGACTAAACTTGTCAATATACTCCATAATAAAATATAAAATGAGTGGTAGGTTCTATTGGGTTGCTCAAACCCTGCTAAAACTGGAAACACGGGTCTAAAACGCGTAATACGTAAAACGTACGAAAGTTGCGTAAAGTTGAGAAAAGTAAGATGTAACTTTTCTAATAGGATAATAATGACTTAAAATGACCTATAATGTCTAGGCTGGGCTCAGTCTAGTGTCGGTTGGTATTTAATGTCTTTAAACTTAAAACCGTAAGCCTAAAAATCAAGGAATGATTTATAAAATCAAGGAATGATTTATAAAATCAAGGAATGATTTTTGGTCAAAGGAGGAGGGAAAAATATGTTGACTTACTCCAAAAATGTGAAAACTCAAATTGTCTTAGAAACGCGGTGCATGTATAGGCTAAGGTTACGGCTAAGTAAAAGTGCTTAAAAACAAAAATTCCTGTTTCTCACGGCCGATGTTTATTTGGTCATATATTTCTTAGTCATGATTAATTCTCTAATTAATCATGAAAGTACTAAACATTTTTCTGATGTGGGGAAAATTAACGCGGTTGAGTTTCGTTGTGCGTAGGATTTTTAAATGACGTTTTAACCTAAACGTGTATTTCCTTAATAACTTTCGCGAAAATGATCTGATGAGTGTCAAACTTTGAATTTGCCATGGAAATGATTTATCATATGAGAATATGAAATTAAAATCAAATTTCGGAAAAGTGAATAGTAAAAATGAATAGTAAAAAATGAATAGTGAAATTTTCGGGAATAGAAGTTAACCTGGAAATGTGAATTGTTACAGTCTCTACCCCTTAAGGGAACTTCGTCCCGAAGTTCAGTTGACGTTAACTACTTACGGTGTGTCTAAGGAAATTCGGGGTCTCTAATATAGAGGTGTTCACTCTGATTCGTCTAAGGTTTGTGATTAAGGAGTCGTATCGGATAAAAATAAGCCCACTTATTTATAATTCATTACTTACATGAAGAAGCGTCCAAATTTATGTAAGTAACGGATCATAAACTCATGGTTCGGTGATTTACAATTTCTTTATTTAAATAAAGAGGCGTCCCAATCCATTTAAATAAGGAGATTCTAAATCATCCTACTTAAGAATTTCCGACACAAAATCCGCTCTCTGAGACAGATTGTAAGATAATCAAGACATCAAATCCCTAAAGCTAAGTACTAATATTATTTAACTCAAACCTTATGTCTCATCAAACAAGAACTGTCATAAGATCAAGCTAAATAATTAGTTATTACTGAGCTCCATATTTTTAATGACTCAACTAATCTCTGGGGTTCCTTATAATACTAAAGTCACATCATCTAACAGCGTGGAACTAAACCAACAACTAACAAAAAGCGTATGTGTATGTAGGGTGTGTAAGGCAAATAAAGAGGAGAGTCTTAACGTATATAGCAGTTATAGTCTAGGCACTAAATGCAACCTAGTTCTCTATAACCAAGGCTCTGGTACCAATCTATAACACCCCCAAAATACCGCAGCGGAAGACTGTGTCACTTAGGGTGCTACTTAATAATACAAAGTACAAGTTATAGAAAACGACCTCTAAATGAGATGTTTTGAAAAGTTACCATTCGATTAATGAATTCAAAGTTACAAACATGAGATTCCAAAGTATGATATATAAATGTATACAAAATGTTTTGAATGGTAAATGATAAAAAGCATAAGTCTTCAGAATATGCAGCTTGACTCTAAGTTCCACGCACTAGCTATCGCCTTACTAACCTGAGATAAACATGCTAAAGTGTCAACACAATGGTTGGTGAGTTCATAGAGTTTGTCTTAAAAGAGTTGAAAAGTCTTTAAAGAATATTCGCACAGCAAAGGCATCGTGAATCCACTCAGTTGCAAGTCCCGCCCATAACAACACTTGCAACCTGTGTGTTCACAACCCACTGCTAACATATAGTATGATTTCGATATATGTGTATACGATATATGCACGCTTAATGTAAAGTATAACAGCCTACTAAACCTCATGACAAGAATAAGCACAAATGCTTCAAACCTGGATTATATTCACCCAAGGCCAGGAATATATGGCAATGGTGGGGGCGTCAGCCCGATAGTACTATCAATACCTCTCCATCGGCTCCATCCAGGAGTTAAACAGTGGTTAAAGAATATAGTGCATAGAATAGGTTTAACACATTAAGGCACATATCGTAATAAAACTACACATCATGTTCAAAAGTATAAAGTGAAAGCAAGTAGTTTAAGCATGTATCTCCCCCAAAGAGTTCAAAACAAGTATTAAAAGAGTAAGAGTGGGGCTATGACTTACCTTAAGCTTATGTAATGAGAAATGAAAGTGGTAGTCGAATCGCGAAAGTCTCTAAGAGCAGCCTATAATAGAACGTTGCGACTTAGGTTTGGAGTAACGTCTAAGAATACGAAGAATTGCCTATATATGTCTTGCATAATGTTCATGATGTAGTACTTAGTATATAGTATAAGTCTTTGAATATAAATGGTTTATGAAACATGTATAGTTTGTATATCTCTTACTACCGTTCAGGCCGACATAATTTAGAAGTCACGGAGGAAACGTTCGAGGAGCCAGGACACTTTAATTCGTAAATCCACAACTCATCTCGACGGCTTACTTAATGAACTCCTCACATAAGGCTCCCTACTATTGTAGTATTTGATAAAATATATAAGTTTTTGATCTTTAAAAGTTATACGGTCTTTAGCCGTGGCTTTGCCGTGACCTTGGTCATTGTTTCCATGGTCTTGAGACTCAACCTTGGCTTTAGCCCTGGTTGTGGTCTTGGCTTTAGGTCATTAGACCTCTTGGTCTTAGTAAACCATAACTATTATATAGTAACTTTGGTATATATAAAATAGCTGTCAAGAAACTGAAAAAAATCTCATTTGTTATTGGTTTTCCGGATATGTGCCGCTGTGTTTTTGAAGAAAATGTGATTTCGGACAACTTTCGTGTTTTAACTTTTTCATAAAACGGACCAGAAGGGCCTCTTTTTGCGTGTTTAAGGTTCTGTCACAGAAACATTTGGCAGTTTTGCCGTAAAGTTTTGGTAATTTCAAATGGTCATAACTTTTGACTCGGGTACTCGTTTTGGGTGATTCAAATTGCTATGTTTTCCTTGTTAAGTCCTCTTTAACATTAGGTAAGTTTCAAATATCATAGTTATACTATTTTGGTCGTGGTTCTCCATAAAAGTCACTAGTTTCCTTGATTACTTAACATAAGTTAATATATAGTTTCCATAACTTGTTTTATTAGTTTTTATACATCATGAACATAATACAAAGACCATATATAGCATGAAAGAAACATAATAAGCATGAAAATGATATTGAGCAAGAAAGTGTAATAAGGTTTCTTACAACTTTTGGCTTTCCGTCAAGTATGAAACTAGGACACTAAACCTATGCTTGCAAACCCTTCACCACAACTCTTGAAACCCTTGCTAGCCTTGATATAGACCTTGTGAAAACCATTTAATCTCAGCCCCTAACACCTTGTGTAGCTCCTAATTCAACCATGGAATCACCGAACAAACTCTTGATTCATGTAGAGACTAACTATGCCTTCAACTTTGGTGTGTAACTTATAACTTGGAAATCAAAGGATCAAGGTTTATAGATTATGTGCGTGGCGTTTTTATGGAGATGAAAGGAAGGAATGAGCTTGCTTTTATAGTGTAAATGAGGAGGTTAGGAAAGCTCCTAGGAAGGTGCCTAAACTTGGTGACCAAGTTTTACTTGGAGCCTAAGTTTACACATGTATATAACTTAAGGTTACAAGGCTTGAGATCAAGACACATGGGGTGGTGACTCCCCCCCCCCCCCTCCCCTATGGCGGTTCACTAAGGATAAGGGAGGATGAGTTGGTCTTTGGTGATATTATCCTAGTTACTTAGTTAGTTTTGACTCCGTAAAATACTAACCGTAAGTTGTTAAGCCACGAAACGTAAAACCGGGTATCCTAAAAATATGAAACTTGAAAGAATGACTAAACTTGTCAATATACTCCATAATAAAATATAAAATGAGTGGTAGATTCTATTGGGTTGCTCAAACCCTGCTAAAACTGGAAATACGGGTCTAAAATGCGTAAAACGTAAAACGTACGAAAGTTGCGTAAAATTGAGAAAAGTAAAATGTAACTTTTCTAATAGGATAATAATGACTTAAAATGACCTATAATGTCTAGGCAGGGCTCAGTCTAGTGTCGGTTGGTATTTAATGTCTTTAAACTTAAAACCGTAAGCCTAAAAATCAAGGAATGATTTATAAAATCAAGGAATGATTTTTGGTCAAAGGAGGAGGGAAAAATATGTTGACTTATTCCAAAAATGTGAAAACTCAAATTGTCTTAGAAACGCGGTGCAGGTATAGGCTAAGGTTACGGCTAAGTAAAAGTGCTTAAAAACGAAAATTCCTGTTTTCTCACGGCCGAGGTTTATTTGGTCATATATTTCTTAGAGATGATTAATTCTCTAATTAATCATGAGAGTACTAAACATTTCTATGATGTGGGGAAAATTAACGTGGTTGAGTTTCGTTGTGCGTAGGATTTTTAAATGACGTTTTAACCTAAACGTGTATTTCCTTAATAACTTTCGCGAAAACGATCTGATGAGTGTTAAACTTTTATTTTGCCATGGAAATGATTTATCATACGAGAATATGAAATAAAAATCAAATTTTGGAAAAGTGAATAGTAAAAATGAATAGTGAAATTTTCGGGAATAGAAGTTAACCTGAAAATGTGAATTGTTACAGTCTCTACCCCTTAAGGGAACTTCGTCCCGAAGTTCAGTTGATGTTAACTACTTACGGTGTGTCTAAGGAAATTCGGGGTCTCTAATATAGAGGTGTTCACTCTGATTCGTATAAGGTTTGTGATTAAGGAGTCGTATCGGATAAAAATAAGCCCACTTATTTATAATTCATTACTTACATAAAGAAGCGTCCAAATTTATGTAAGTAAGGGATCATAAACTCATGGTTCGGTGATTTACAATTTCTTTATTTAAATAAAGAGGCGTCCCAATCCATTTAAATAAGGAGATTCTAAATCATCCTACTTAAGAATTTCCGACACAAAATCCGCTCTCTGAGACAGATAGTAAGATAATCAAGACATCAAATCCCTAAAGCTAAGTACTAATATTATTTAACTCAAACCTTATGCCTCATCAAACAAGAACTGTCATAAGATCAAGTTAAATAATTAGTTATTACTGAGCTCCATATTTTTAATGACTCGACTAATCTCTGGGGTTCCTTATAATACTAAAGTCACATCATCTAACAGCGTGGAACTAAACCAACAACTAACAAAAAGCGTATGTGTATGTAGGGTGTGTAAGGCAAATAAAGAGGAGAGTCTTAACGTATATAGCAGTTATAGTCTAGGCACTAAATGCAACCTAGTTCTCTATAACCAAAGCTCTGGTACCAATCTGTAACACCCCCAAAATACCGCAGCGGAAGACTGTGTCACTTGGGGTGCTACTTCATAATACAAAGTACAAGTTATAGAAAACGACCTCTAAATGAGACGTTTTGAAAAGTTACCATTCGGTTAATGAATTCAAAGTTACAAACATGAGATTCCAAAGTATGAGATATAAATGTATACAAAATGTTTTGAATGGTAACTGATAAAAAGCATAAGTCTTCAGAATATGCAGCTTGACTCTAAGTTACACGCACTAGCTATCGCCTTACTAACCTGAGATAAACATGCTAAAGTGTCAACACAATGGTTGGTGAGTTCATAGAGTTTGTCTTAAAACAGTTGAAAAGTCTTTAAAAAATATTCGCACAGCAAAGGCATCGTGAATCCACTCAGTTGCAAGTCCCGCCCATAACAACACTTGCAACCTGTGTGTTCACATCCCACTGCTAACATATAGTATGATTTCGATATATGTGTATACGATATATGTACGCTTAATGTAAAGTATAACAGCCTACTGAACCTCATGACAAGAATAAGCACAAATGCTTCAAACCTAGATTATATTCACCCAAGGCCAGGAATATATGGCAATGGTGGGGGCGTCAGCCCGATAGTACTATCAATACCTCTCCATCGGCTCCATCCAGGAGTTAAACAGTGGTTAAAGAATATAGCGCATAGAATAGGTTTAACACATTAAGGCACATATCGTAATAAAACTACACATCATGTTCAAAAGTATAAAGTGAAAGCAAATAGTTTTAGCATGTATCTCCCCCAAAGAGTTCAAAACAAGTATTAAAAGAGTAAGAGTGGGGCTATGACTCACCTTAAGCTTATGTAATGAGAAATGAAAGTGGTAGTCGAATCGCGAAAGTCTCTAAGAGCAGCCTATAATAGAACGTTGCAACTTAGGTTTGGAGTAACGTCTAAGAATACGAAGAATTTCCTATATATGTCTTGCATAATGTTCATGATGTAGTACTTAGTATATAGTGTAAGTCTTTGAATATAAATGGTTTATGAAACATGTATAGTTTGTATATCTCTTACTACCGTTCAGGCCGACATAATTCAGAAGTCATGGAGTAAACGTTCGAGGAGCCAGGACACTTTAATTCGTAAATCCACAACTCATCTCGACGGCTTACTTAATGAACTCCTCACATGAGGCTCCCTACTATTGTAGTATTTGATTAAATATATAAGTTTTTGATCTTTAAAAGTTATATGATCTTTAGCCGTGGCTTTGCCGTGACCTTGGTCATTGTTACCATGGTCTTGAGACTCAACCTTGGCTTTAGCCATGGTTGTGGTCTTGGCTTTAGGTCATTAGACCTCTTGGTATTAGTAAACCATAACTATTATATAGTAACTTTGGTATATATAAAATAGCTGGTAAGAAACTGAAGAAAATCTCATTCGTTATTGGTTTTCTGGATACGTGCTTTTGAGTTTTTGAAGAAAAAGTGATTGCGGACAACTTTCGTGTTTTAACTTTTTCATGAAACGGACCAGAAGGGCCTCTTTTTGCGTGTTTAAGGTTCTGTCACAGAAACATTTGGCAGTTTTGCCATAAAGTTTTGGTAATTTCAAATGGTCATAACTTTTGACTCGGGTACTCGTTTTGGGTGATTCAAATTGCTATGTTTTCCTTGTTAAGTCCTCTTTAACAGTAGGTAAGTGTAAAATATCATAGTTATACTATTTTGGCCATGGTTCTCCATAAAAGTCACTAGTTTTCTTGATTACTTAACATAATCACATAGATACTACTTATTTAAAGTGTTGAATAGAAATTATAATTTCCTATATCTCACTTAATTATAAGTTTGTATTTATATATGCATATGTGTTTTAATAATTGTATATACTTATGTTTTACTAATGTTTAATTAATGTTTCAAATGGAACCTAGTTTGATCTTTATGTGAAACCAATATATGCACAACACACAATTATAATAATATACGAGAAGCTAGTAAGTAAGCAAGCAAAGAATGAGAGATGGAAAGATCAAACCGAGAGACAAAGGATCGATTTATAGTGGTTCGGCTACAAGGAAACCTTCCTTGCCCTACCCCACTCCCCGAGCACCGAACTCGAGAGTTTTCTTCACTAAGTCAATAACCTCCCTTATGGCGGAGAAAACCGTACACATCAAAAGCTTACACCAATTAACGACACAAAGCAAGATGTCGAGTTCTAATCGTAGCTAGAACCAATCTCACACCAAATATCACACCACACTTTCTTCACACCTTTTTACTTCTTCTATACGTCTTCACACCACAAGTATCTTCACGCCTTCACAAAATACTTCACGACTTCAATGTCTTGCAACTTTCACAACTTCAAGGCACTAATGTCTTCACCACTTCAAACCAATAATGTCTCCACACCTTCAAGCCACTAGTGTCTTCACAACTTCAATCTACTAATGTCTTCAAGTCTTCTCCACTTGGAAGCTTCAATTACTTCACTACTAGTCACTATTGCTACTATCTCCTATCTCCACTACTATCCAATACTACTTCTTCACTTCAAGTTCCACTTCACACTTACAACAATTCTAGATTCTACAACTAAATCTAGCTAACTAATACATACACCTTATTCACCAAAATATGAAATATCTACAAGATGAAATAAACAAACAACTTAAATAGCAAGATGATACTAAGTCGTAATACTTCTAATAGAAGTATTCTTCTCTTTGCACTTGAGTGTTGAGGCTTGAATCACTTTGAAACAAAGATCAAAGTATATAAGATCAAGGGATTTTTAGAGAAAGGAAATGAATGTTTAGATCAGAAAGTTTCTAGTGCAAAAAGGTGAGAAAAATATGTGGAATGATTAAGGGGGCCGCCTAGTAAAATTAGGGGGCGGTCCCCTTAATGATTAAGGGGGCCGCCTAGTAAAATTAAGGGGGCCGCCCTCCTGAATGTTGGATTTTCTTGTCCTTTTGTGAGGGAAATTTTTCTGGATTAGATTTGCCATTTTTGGTTGAAAATTTGAATTCACAAGTATGTAATGAATTACACATATTCTTTTAATGCCAAAAATGTTTTACAAAAGATATAAAATGTTTTGTGACATTTTATAAATATTTAGTGATTAACAAAAGTGTTCTTTTGATCTTATAATGCATTAGACACTTTGTTTATTCATACCTTAAGTGATTAGATGGTGAAGATGAGTATTTACTACTAAATACTTGTTTATTTCATAATCTTTGGTTTGATGAGTTTTCGTTTTGTGATTATCAAAACATAGAGATATCGAAAGATATGAATAACGTTTTTAGTCATTTATTTATATCAACACTTTATATGATTATCGGATATGTGTTACTGTAAATCAATTAATATTGTAATATATGATATATTACCTGGTTGTCTGTCACCCAACTCTGCAATTTTCTTCAACTCCTGTAATTTTTTCCTTGTCATCTTCATTTTATTTGTTTGCTCAATGTACTGCAACCCTTCTTTAATCGGCAACATTCCAAAACCACCCATGGCAATCTCCTGTTTCTCCCTTCTCTTCAATTTTTGTGTGTTCCATGCCTTTATGGCTGGGCTTTCTTCAGCAATCTCAACTTCCTCTGATACGGTTGAATTTAGATACAAAAGCTGTAAAGTAATTAAATTCATAAATAAGCATAAATATACAAATCAAAATGCACAATAATTTATGTAATATTATATGCAGATGCGTTTTTTTTTTCAATACTGACGCTCTAAAAATTGTCACACATATGTAAAAAAAAGAAAATATTAATATAATTTTGATTCACTTTGTTCTTACCACCATTAACAGAAGCGGCCGTCCGAAACCGGTTGTTTTTGTGTATTCAAATTTTGCTTTCTTCATTATTTCCAGCAAGTAGGTACACCAGTCCATGTTCTTTATATCTTCTTCATTCTCGATGCATTGTATAAACTTCTGGTTCACTAGTCCATTTTTCGTACAAGCTCCAAGAATTGAAATAACCGCAACAAGGAAATTAAGCTTGAATTCTAATCCAGTATGATGTTCAGTCAGTAGCTTCCCGACCACTGTTGTCAAGTAGAATCTGTCATCTGGATAGTCGTACGTATGCCTCCATCTAACAATCAATGGGTACTCGGTTGTTGCAAAACGTACTTGCGTCACTGCAGTATCTCCCATTGGAATTCCCAGCATTTCTTTTATCATCTTCGCAGTAATCAGAATTGCCCTTCCATCTCCCATATTGATTGTGCATGTCTTAGGATCAAATTGTTGAACCACCCAATATCCCAATTTTGTCGGTGTTGTGTTTATATTGAAGTTATCGTCCAGCAATGATTCAAAACCCATTTCTTTCACATCCTGCTTCTGATTATCTGTCAACCCTTTCAAGATTTTCACTATGTCTCTTGGTGAGGATCTAGTTTTAATTGCTGGAAAAACCACCGTCAGTTTGTTGTTTCTATCATCTTCTATGACTTTCTGTTTCTTTGTAATTTTTGCATTCTTTTTTACCTTTTCTTCTCTTATCTTCCTTTTTTGGGTGGCAATTGTTTTCTTTCTACTTTGACTCTTATTTGAGTCGGTACCTGCCCAAGAACGCATTCATAATTAGTGATGCGGCATATATAACGACTTATGAACTAAAGTTATATAACAAAATTATAACAAATGCACTAAAATAATCCATACATGTGCACTAAAATATTTAATACATGTGTAATAAACAAATTATAACTGATTGACTAAAATATTACACTCAGATGCCCTAAAATGTTACATACAGATGCCCTAAAAGTAATACATACAGATGCACTAAGGTACGATATCTAGCTTACTGTATATCCTATTTGCATCTAAATTAAAGCTAAGTAAACAACAAACAAGGGCTAAAACTGATTATACACTAGTGACTTTCTAAACATAGTTAGAAAATAAATATTTTAGAATACACACTAAGCAACTTATAGACTACTTGAAACCAGTTTGAAATGGTTAAAAACTGCATAATACAACAATTTAAAACTGATTCAAGTTTATATTTATGACAAAACAGATTTTAGCTAATAAAAACTAATTGTGCCAAACATCCCCTAATGGGTAAACTGAAGTAAGTTTTCGTTACAAGAGATGGATTTCGTTAAAAATTTGTGACAAGGAAGCATGAACTAGGTTTAGAAAAACAGAAAAAACATGTTTCAAAAGAAGAAAACCATCATAAACGTTTGACGTTTGATTTTGACTAAGTTTGAATTTTGATAAAATTTGAGATTAAAACATAATGTAAACTATCACAAGCTCACAAAAGGTACGATAACCTGATATGAGCTTGTGAAAACAGAAATTGTAAGTTTTAAACCGATAAATATCTTGAAATTCAAATGACAATGAGTTTAAATAAAACTTGAAATTGCATTACTCAAATGTAAATAACATTACTCAAATATAAAGTACAATTCTCAAATGTGATCATTTGACTTACTATTTTGGGACCTCCTGGCTTCATTTTCAGAATAAGCTTCGGTATCCGGTTCGGGTGCTGAAATTATGATTGAAAATAATTAATTCAATCGTAAAACTGCTTCAGTATTCCATAAAAATGCCTTCTTAATCCAATATACTAATATTGCATATGCCCTAAAATATTACATTCAGATGCCCTACAATATTACATTCAGATGCCCTAAAAATGTTACATTCAGGTGCCCTAAAATGTTACATACATATGCCCTAAAAATGTTACATACGGATGCACTACAATTTTACATTCAGGTGCCCTAAAATGCTACATACATATGCCCTAAAAATGTTACATACAGATGCACTACAATTTTACATACTGGTGCCCTAAAATTTTACATACAGGTGCCCTAAAATTTTACTAACAAATATATAAAATTATTAACTAATTTATTCCATACATATGCCCTAAAATGTTACATACATATGCACTAAAATTGTACATACTGGTGCCCTAAAATTTTACTAACAAATATATACAATTATCAACTAATTTATTCCATACATATGCCCCAAAATTTAACATACATGTGCCCTAAAATTTTACATACAGGTTCCCTGAAATTTTAAATACAAATATATACAATGATTAACTAATTTATTCCATAAATATGCCCTAAACTAATACATACAGATGCACTAACATATTATAACTAATTTTAGCATTCATTAAAATTTTACATTCACTAAAATATAACTTAATCAGATGCACTAAAAAGAAACATAACTATAACTGACTCAGATTCACTAAAAATAAAATAATATAACTGATTCAAATGTATAATTCTTACATTCTTCCTGATTTTGTTATGTGTTTCTTATCTTCTCCATTGTTCGGGGACTAATACGAGTAGCTGAAAGTGACAAAAAAAAATAATGAAATTAAGAGATTTATTAAAAAATTAAAATAAAAAATAAAAAAATAATGATCGGAATACATAAAATTAGTGCACTTACGGTTCCTGTATCTTTTTTTCGCCATATTTATGATGATCGGAAAAAAAACGATATTATTTGATCGGATTTATTGTGTTTTTTTTTATCGGAAATTTGATCGGAAAAAAAAAACGGTGAGATTGTAAGAAGGAGAGAGAAAACGCGTTTTGTGTGTGTGTGGTTTGTGGTGGTATGAGAGATACGCGTGTTTTAGTGTGTGTCCCGTGTTAGGTAACATTTTTTCCGTTTTCCCCCCAAATATATATATATATATATATATATATATATATATATATATATATATATATATATAGGGAGGTGTTATTGTGGTGTACACCCTTAAAATAAGTTATAATAGGTACTCTTATTGACCATTAGATCAATCATCATAGGTGATCATAGATGATAATTAATATGATAATTAATACTAGTTAAGTCAATGGCATTATTGTAATAAACTTGCAAAATGAATGGCATGTTGATAACCACAATCAAGCGTAAAAAATAGCATCCATTTACGGATGTTGTCATTCATGCATAAAAAAAAAATTATTATTTTGTATTTCAATATAAGAAACATTAGTTTTTTTAAATAGAATTATATGTTCAAGATAATTTCGTGTGTATTATTCATGCAACATATTTAATACTTTTAATTTATGAACATATGTTGTTATTTTTATACCTTTCGCTATTGATTTTTATCATGATACAAATAAATATATACTTTCATACACAACTGACACACTCCTATTTTTATAGTGACACACTACATATTATACTTTATTTATGACACAATAAATTTATAGTGACACATCAATTTTTATAGTAACACACTACATATTATACTTTTTTTTTATGACAAACTAAATTTATAGTGACACACCAATTTTTATAGAGACGCACTACATATTATACTTTATTTTATAGTGACACACTACATATTATACATATTATACTTTCATGCACAACTAACACACACCGATTGTTATAGTGAAACACTACATATTATACTTTATTTATGACACACTAAATTTATAGTGACACACTAATTTTTATAGTGACACACTACATATAATACTTTATTTATGACACACTAAATTTATAATGGTACACCAATTTTTATAGTGACACACTACATATCTGAAAAAAATACGCAACCAACTAATTATTGATTGATACACCACTAGAAATAAAAAAGACCCAACTCATATATTATTAAAATAATCCAAACAAATACACAATCTAAAAACCAATTGGTACACCAGTATTTGAAACTCGGTCGATGTACACGTCTCTCGTAACAAATTCATACATAGACACTTCTTTTTTCTTTCTTTTTTCTTTTTATTTATTTATTTTTAACCAATCCTCACGAGGACAAATCATTATGGATAGAAACATCACCAAGAATAAAATTTATCGAGCCCTTATGCGTCTACTGTCTTGAGTTGCCGAAACTATAAACCCCAATTAGATAAACGTAAACTTAACTAATACATAAACACCTATAATTATTGATACAAAAATCCATATGAAAATTCTTCTTCATGAGGTGTTACGAAGGTATAATAATTTCATCCCAAATATGAAGCCTCGTCATGAATCAAAAAAGCCACGTGGTATCAAATTTTTCCTTACGATTCAAACAGAAAACGCATAAAAATGACCCATATCATAAAACCCATAGAAAAATAATTATTCTAGAAATGATATGTGGTCTTGAAAATGATTAATAAACGAGTGGGATTCATAAGCTAACCATCGACTATTGTTACATAACGTTTATCAATGGTCACATATATTAAAATAACCAACTTTTATGACCCAGTACACTTTTAAGCTAGTTAAGGTAGACTAAATTCAATTAATGATAAATAATACTCATTCATGAGTATATAAATAAATTTAACATATTGGAACACAACCGAGGTTAGTGGATTTGGGTTGAAAATTTACATTCGAAATAGTGAGAATAGTTTTAAAACAAAACTTGTTATGAGAGAGGGAGTTGTATTCAAGGCTAGGAGAAAGTTAAATACCGAGAATACCCTTAAAGACACTACTTAATTAATTCACCTAATTTATTTGGGTTTTGCTAATGGCAGCCCTAAGGGTTGTTGTTAAGAGCTTGATTTTATTACATATGAACTAATGAGTGATTCTTATTGGATGACATTTTCGATATAAGTGGGTGAAATCCCTAAAAATCTGGATACACAACAAACACTTCATTCTCATTGGTTGAATTAGTTTCTTACAAATAATTATAGTGAAAATGATCATATTAACCACAGCCCTAAGGGCTTTCGTTAGCAAAACCCAATTTATTTTCATCTTATATATATATATATATATATATATATATATATATATATATATATATATATATATATATATATATATATATATATATATATATATATTAGCAAAAGTTGGATAGTATTTCATGTGTAGAGCAAATTATGTTTTGAGGGTATATTTGCAATTTGGGTAGCTTCATTTCCTTTCTTTGCAACTTAAAATAAAAACTCAAGAACACAGATAAAAATAACCCCTTTCTTCACAATGTCATTCCCTACTTTCCCTTTCTCATTCCATTCTTTAAAAATTTGACTTGAGAAGAGTCTTAGTTCATAACAATAGACCATTGTGTGATATCATAATGTATATATAATTAAATTTCTGATCCTGAGTTAATCAACGGGCCCAATGTATGGGTTCAATCAAGAGAAAAATCTAGTCAGTTATATCTCTAAATTATATCGACCAAATTTTGAAAGCATTTTTTTTTTTTTTTTTTTTTTTACCAATGGGTTCAGAGTAATCCTAGTCACTCTTATACAAAGCATGTGGTAGGATAGTGAACCCGTTCTGTTGAGTTAAAGCGTACGACATCTGCCACGTGTCAAAATATGAACCAGCCGACGGGTCCAAAAGTAATGAACTTCATAAGATCAGGTCACGGTGTTCTTTTAAGAAAACATCCGAGTCCAAAGGGAAGAAGAAGAACCGGGTCGTGTAAGATGAAGAGTCATATGACGGTTGCTGACGTGTCCGGTTAAATCTGAAGTTGAACTGGAGTGTTGAACTGGGTTTGAACCGGTTCAAAGGAGCTTTAGCTGTGAACCGGCTAGAAAAGTGGCTGGAGGGTTTGAGGGGGTTTGTAGGATGGAACTTGGATCGAATTATTAGTGGTAGATTAGTTTATACCGTTTAAAAATGAAACAGAGAGGACCAGTCGGAACCGATAAAAACAAGTGAACTGAGATAATTTTTTTCTCCAATTAACCAGTTCGTCATTATTATTTTGTTGGCACTTGAACTTTAATCACAGGGTACCTTACTTGTATTTAATAACAAAGGGATGTAGTAATTATCATCATCACAAGAGGTATTCTAAATGTAAATAAAAGGTCTCTGAAAATCTTGATGTATAAACACAATGAAAAGAAACATGTTACTTAAATTTAAATTGTAAAACAGATGACAATAAAAGAATATTATGAATAATTAATTATTAGAACAGAAGAAAAAAAAAAAAAAAAGTTCGAAACCAAAATCTATAATTTTTGTCGATAGTTCTTGATCAGTTATTTTCACAATTGCTCTCAAAATTTAATTTTTGATATGAAATTTAAAAATAAAAGAGAAAAAGAAGGATCCCCATAAATCAATTATCAAATCAAATATATGTAACTAATTTTTCAAAAAAGTTGTTACACAAATCTCATGGACATCTTGCTATCCACATAAGCATTAGTGACATCCTTAGTGATGTCATTTGTGATGTTATTAGTGACATAAGCAACGTTGGAGGGAAAGTTCAAAACCAAAATTTATATATTTTGTCGATGGTTCATGATAAGTTATTTTCACAATGGTCCCAAAATTTAATTCTTGGTATGAAAAAAGAAAAAAAAATATATATATATATATATATAAATCAATTATCAAATCAAATCAATGTAACTAATTTTTCAAAAAAGTTGTTAGACAAATTTCATTGACATCTTTATAAAGGTTTATAATAGTGTGAAGTAGGGCTGAGCATCAGGTCGGAACCGACCCGAACTGAAAAAACCGAGAACCGAAAGTCATAAAAAACTAGAACCGAAACCGAACCGACGGGCCGTCGGTTCGGTTCGGTTTTCGTCGGTTCGTTCGGGTTTGTCAGTCCATGTGTATTTTGGCATGTTTTTGTCGGTTTTGGGCCGAACCGGACCGACCCGAAACCGAAATCATGTAAAACCGGAAATCGAAACCGAACCGACGGGCCGTCGGTCCAGTTCGGTTTTTGTCGGTTCGGTCGGTTTCGTCCGTCCGGTTCGGTTTTGAACCTTCGGTGCTCAGCCCTAGTGTGAAGTAATCATATATTATAAAATTATTTTTTTTATCAAACTTTTTTCTACTACTATGTATAAACTTTTTAAAGCTTTATAAAAATCTAAATAAACATTTACGCGTTAACTTTAGAAAATGTTTAATATGTTAGATCTTTTTTCAATCCACGTCAGCATAAAACACATTTTCACTATAGTTAACAAAATAATAGACTCTTCATATTTTTTTAAATCTTTTCATAAACTATCATAGTTGTTAGAAAGCCTACGGGTCCACTTGTCAGTATTTTTAAAAGCTTACATAACTTTTTGTTTTATTCCTAGTTTGCCCATTCATTGTAAATTTGTCACTTTCTTAAATTTTATGACCTTGTCTAATTTAGTAACCGGTAAACATTTCTCGATTTTTCTCTTTTTCAATTTTCATACGTATATTCTAGCAACTTCTTCACTTTATCATGTTTAATTCTTTATCTCGTTTTTGTGATTTTAATTCCCACACGAAACCTTATATATAATAATAATAATAATAATAATAATAATAATAATAATAATAATAATAATAATAATAATAATAATAATAACTCACTACTCGAATCACTACTCAAATCAGTACTTATTAACTAAAGTTTATAAATGATACAATATAATATATATGTTATCAAATTTTTATGCTCCGTAACAAGCTAGCTTTCATGCAGCACTTGCATGCAAACATATTCCCATGCAACTTAATCATGTAAGCACAAAAGTGAACGAAAATCTATGTAGCACGTAGACAAACTTACACTCCACCGTATATAACAATGCTGGAGTACTAATTAAGGGTAAAAAACAAAGAAAAGAAAACGTGGAACCCAGTAAAATGAATGGCAGACAAAATTAGGAGAGAAATAAAGAGGAAGATAACGAAAATCATTTAATAGGGCAAAAAATAATGCTAACCATTTACATAGACTGGGTTGTTTGTAATTGCTGATAAAATTATTCTTGAATGCAGGCTTTGTGGCTTCTGTTTCTTTTGTTCTCCAGTTGGTTGGCTTATGTTATCTTTGAGGACACCCTACAGGGAACTACAAATTTTTTTTCTTACCCTGCTACATTGTTTGTATCAAATGTTTGTTCTATTTACCACATCCAACAATCCAGACGTTTGGATTCCTGCGTATAAGTGAGTGGCTTTGTATTCATTCTTTTCGGGAACTATTGTCAAATGTCCCCCCAAATACACTAGTTTTTATCCATTCTTTTCAGGACGTTTGGATTCCTGCGTAACAGTCTTTTTCGCCTGAAAAGAATAACAGATTGTACTAACTGTTTATGGTGTTTCAGTAATGTGTTTCCTTGTTATATCCAGATCATCAAGATGGTCCTCCATTTTTTTCGTTGTATATGTGCTTCTGAGTGTTTACTTTGTCACAAACCTGGTTCTTGCTGTCGTGTATGATAGCTTCAAAGAAGAGGTACATATTTCTGAAACCCTTTATATCTCTTTGAGAGTTTAATGCTTATACTAAAATCGCATCTTAGTTATGATAATATTCTGATATTCTCTGAGTAAATAACTCAATTTGGATGGAAAAATAACTACAACCCTGAAATAGCTGTTACCTGTCCTTGGACTTGTTGTCGTGTGGGTCCCAGTGAATTTGATGTTTTCTACTTCATTCCTTTAGGAATTATATTTTGGTGTCACTGATTATTTTACCTTTTTAGTTTAAACCAGAAAATGTTACAAGCTTCTTTTCCCTCTTAACTGCAGCTTGTTAAACAAGTTTGTGCGAAGGATGAAATGAGGAAAAGAATATTGAAGAGAGCCTTTGATCTTATTAAAGAAGATGTGAGTACGAGTTATGAATGATGTGACATTTCCTCCTAAATAATCTTATCCTCACTCATGGATTTCATTTTTTCCAAATCAACAGCATGATGACTATCTTGATAAGGAACATCTTGATAAGGAACAATGTATTAAGTTATTTAAAGAACTTAATGCTTACAGGTATCTAACTCAGATTCTTGAATCAAGTCCCTTAACAAGCATATTTTTCATGCTTTTTCAATTATAATGTACTCCCTCCCTCCCATAAAAACTGTCCAATTTGACTTTTCAGAGTCAAACTGGTTCCACTTTAACCTTAAATATTTTTTATGTGTTATATAATACTTGATGAAAAATTATACCAATGAAAAACACACTTAAAACTCAATCCATTCATATATTTTACATCAAGTATTATATAATACCCACAAAAATAAATAAGGTCAAAGTTAAACCAGTTTGACTCTGAAAAGTCAAACTGGACAGTTTTTATGGGACGGAGGGAGTAGTATATTAACAAAAAGCGATAGCTATAATGTCACAAATTAGACCACTATTTTTAGTCTGTATTTTTTCTGTCTTTTATACTTTGCTAATGGGTAGGTGTGAATTGTACCATCTACCACTGAAAGTGAGTGAGATGCTGTCTCTTACCTAATTTTCATTATATGTGGAGATCTTCACAATGTTTTATATATATGTTATTATGTTGATGAGTAGAGCTGTCTGTATATGCATCCTTTATTTTCAGTGGCATTCATTGGTAACATTTTCTTTTCAACAAATACATGTTGGGGTTCTGTGTATTATGTTAGTCTAAACTTCACAAGTAAATCGATAATTGGATGAAAAAGCATTCACAACATAAATCCTTTGATGCTTGAAAGTTGAAATGATCTTAACACCCAAATGTGAAAACTTCATATTTTTTTTTGGAAGGCAGAAGTGAAAGCTCGCCACACTAATTACCAAGATGAACTCAACCAAAATGATAAACAAACCTATCTTGTAGCTTTTTTATTCTGGGCACTAAAAGGTAACTTTCATTCAGGACTTTGCCGAAAATATCAGAAGATGATTTTGGGGCAATATTTGATGAATTGGACGACAGTCATGATTTCAAGGTATTATTTGGTCTATATCATATCCTCTTTGCATCATTCTTTCTAGCATCTCAGCACAAAGTGTGTGTGTGTGTGTTTTTTTTTTTTTTTTTTTTTTTTTTTTTTTTTCCTCTTCACCATTTGAATCAAAAAATTAGGTAGATGATTGAATATTGACATTATAGCCGTCCTTTTTTTCAATCAAGTTATGCAACTAGTAGACAGTTCTTCAACTGAAAAAGAAAACGCGTCTTCAAGCTTTTGTTTTCCATTGAAATTAGTAGTTTTACATGGGTACATTGAAGTCGAGTTACTAGGTGTTGCACATTTTTTTATTGATTCCTCAACTGGTTATAGATGTTTAGTTTGTCTCATTTTATTGTAATTGTTCTACATGTAGATTGATTTAGAAGAATTCAATGATCTTTGCAATGCAATTGCTTTAAAGTTTCAACAGGAGGATACAGTAAGCTGTATTCATGTCTTTTCAGTTTCACACATGAATAACAAAAAGATGTATAACTAAGTCAGCTTTCTTTTCGGTTATATGCAGGAACCTTGGCTAAAAAAGTTCCCCTTCTACAATTCTTCCTTATCTGAAAATCTGAAAACCTTTGTAAAAAGCAATTCCTTTGGATATGTAGTTGCTTTTGTTCTCCTCTTGAATCTGGTTACTGTCATTACTGAAACAACGGTATGACCTAAATCCTGGACAAACAGATACTTTGATCAACATACTCTGGTCTTCAAGATAAATTTTACCATACGTCCATAGCTAATTACTTAACATAGGTCTTGAATGCAAACTCTATCTTTGACAGCTTGATATACAAAACAACTCTGGTCAGAAGTTCTGGCAGAAGGTGGAGTTTGTCTTTGGTACGGAATCCTTTGTTCTTCCTTTCTAGTCAAGATGATATGAATTGTTCTATAATATTTTAGTATGTGTGGACACCAAAAAAATGATCATTTCTTTTCCTCGAAGTAAAGCACAATTTCATATGATCGATAGCATATTGCTGATTACTTCTTATGCATGCAGGGTGGATATATGTACTCGAAATGGCTTTGAAAGTTTACACACATGGATTTGAAAATTACTGGAAGGATAGCCAAAATCAATTTGACTTCATTGTCACATGGGTCATAGGTAAGTGATATGATTCAAATAGCACGGATTTGATTTGAAAATTAAGTAAATTGTCATTTTTTCTATTAAGATTGGTTCTATGGACATACATACACACCTGTAGTGTGTGTGTGTAAATGCTAGATACTATGATTTCTAGCTGAAAGATCTGTATTATATGAATAACTTATTTGTATTATATATGTTGATTTTAATGATGTGTTTCAGAAATATTATTTTAATCATAATAGCTGTTACTTATATTATGATTTTCATGGATGTTTGCAGTTATTGGAGAAACAGCCACATTCGTATCTCCAACGGAGCTAACGTTTATATCAAGTGGAGAGTGGTAAGGCTCTAACAACTTTTCAGATGGAGATGAGAAACTGGTGTTGAAGTGCAAATTTCTATTGGTGGCATGATACATCATGGCTGACCTTTCTTATTCCAAACAAAGCTATTCTATTTGATTTTGAGGAAATAATTAACAAATTAACCAAGATTTTTAAAAATCATTACGTAATTTTCTGTCATAATAATAAAGTTATAAAGTCCCTTCAGTTCATAAAAGTGGCATCATTTAAGTCAGTATAGATAATTTCTATTGAGAAGAAAGAATCTTTGTTCAGTTGTTTTTTGGGAAAATTCTTTCAAAACGTACCATACTTGTCAAAAAAATCACTTTTGAGTAACGTACTTTTAATTTTCGTTATTGTGGTGCTAAACTTTCATTTTTGGCCTCTTTTACGCATTTTGGGACGTTTTTATGACATTTTTGCCCCTGGATTTTAAAAAATTTGAGGGGCAAAAACGTCCCAAAGTGCGTAAAAGAGGCCAAAAATGAAAGTTTAGTAACCCAATTAGGAAAATAAAAAGTTCGATACTCAAAAGTGATTTTTTGGACAAGTATGGTACGTTTTAAAAGAATTTTCCCCTGTTTTTTTTAGTAGATTTGGTTTATCTGTCAACTGCTCAACAGATTCTTGTATTTTGTCACTAGATCTAGATAAAATCTAAAAGCTGATAGGTTTTCTCGTTGTTTACAGGATTCGTTATCTTCTTATTGCAAGAATGTTAAGATTGATTAGGCTGTTGATGCATATTAAAAGGTACCGAGCCTTTATTGCTACATTTTTAACCCTGATACCAACTTTGATGCCATACCTGGGTACCATCTTTTGTGTCATGTGCATTTACTGTACACTGGGTATACAGGTACTTTTGTTTTGATGTTTTTCAATTGCCTTTTTGTATTCTTATATCTCTTTAAGTCTCCAACTTACCTTTTTCTTCTTCTGGTGTTAGGTATTTGGCGGGCTTGTAAATGCTGGGAATTCAGATTTGCCAACTACAGAAATGGCTGATAATGAGTATCCTTCAGTATTTGCTAATATGCTTTATGTTTTATGTGGTTCCTCATATGGCATGCTTTTTTATCTGCTAAACTTTGCAACCTAGCTACCTTTTATTGGCTCTCCATGACAAACAGCTATACGTTGTTAGCTGCTCGATCATGTGAGATATTTTGCATCAGTTTGTCAGTAAAATTTCCTTGACCTAGTTAGTTACTTGTTATTTAATTTTAATGACTACCCCAATGGGATGGTGACACTATTCAATTTGGTTGTGAAAGGAATCTGGCAAGCCTTGATGCAGGTATTAATGAAGCCCGGCACTCTATATATATTAACTATTCATTTTCAGAAATACAAAATATTATAAGTAATCTTAGTCGAATTCCATTCATGGCTACGATTCGATCATCTCCCTAATTCTCTTGTCATCTCTTTCAGGATTATGCAAAGTTGACAGGAACTGTTTGGACCTGCGCATATTTTGTCAGCTTCTATTTAATAACAGTGTTGCTCCTCCTCAAGTTGGTATGTCCTTGTGACTGGTTTTTAATAAGAATTCGATATAACAAATTTTTTGTTAGCCAAGACTGTATGTTAAGTTCATCCACAAATTTCACATAATTTCACATTTTGTAATATTTTGTGTTAATCTCAAGTCATATGTTTCGATTACATGTAATGTAAATATCTTAAATATTTGCAGATCGTATCATTTGTGCTGGAGGCATTCTTCGCTGAGTTAAAACTTGAGTCTCCTGAGGAGGAAGAAGAGAATAAGGTAAGTCAACTTCAGTCAAGATCATATGTTACCTTACGAGTGTTTATTCCTTGTTTCACTCTCATGAAAGCTTCCAATGGGTTCATGTCACTTTTAATTGTAGAACTGAGACTCATGTGAAAGAATAAAAACGAATAAATTGCTATGTCAAGTGCTTCAGTTTCAGTTGAGCTTCATTCTTAGAGCTCGCAGTTTAGTTAAGCAGGGGAACATGAACAAAGAAAATTAAGGGTCCGTTTGGTTTGTAGATCCCTAGTATCAAATGCTTGATTGTGATTTAGATCCCTCATTGCTGTAGATAAGAGTAGGTTGTTTTAACTATGAAAATTAAGGGCCCGTTTGATTTGTAGATGGATTTAGGATTAAGATTTGAATTTAAATTCGGATTAGGATTTAATGTAGGAGAGAGAAATAAATATCTACTATGTTATAAAACATTTAAGACTTTCTCAAAATGGAAGTCTGAAAGGACTATCGGAACCCGGGCCGGAGCAGGATCACTTTCTTCTTGTTTTTCTTAGGTTATTCAACTCGTCATTGTTATTTTGTTGGGTGCCTAGACTTAAATCACAGGGAACCCGCCGCCACAACGCACGAGTACCATGTTACGATTTAAAATAATATAATAAGTTAAAGAAAAAGAAATATATATATTGGAGTAGGGTCCAACTTGATATGTAGTAAAAAACAATACAATTTGATCAAAGCTGCGAAAATATATGGTTAAAAATTGCAGTGGCTCAAATTTCAAGAAACCATTTTGCTTTACATTCCTATCCCCACCCATGAGGTTGGGGTTTGTTAAAAGTTAAAACCCTTGCAGAGAGCTATTCTGACTACCTTGAAAACTCATCCACATATACCAAACAAATTAAACAACATTGGCTTCAATCCAATAAAGCAAAAACCGCATAACAAACGGACCATAAGTACTTTCATTATTTCACCGAGCTGAATGAATAGAGTACTTTAGGATAGCTTAACAAGGAAAACCATAATTTATTGATCTTGGAACTCCGCAAATGAATTATTGGAGTAATAAAGTATGTATCTTCTAGAAATTCGTTTTTCCTTGAATTATAGATTAAATCATATAATGTTTATTCATCTATTTACATGTGTTTTGACATGTGTGAGTTTAAGGTTAATATATTATATGTATTTTTATGTTGTAAAGAAATATCATAAAATGTTACCATCATTCAAAGATTATCACAACTACATTAGTTCTGTAAAAGCCGCCTTTGGTATACTCCATCTTTCCCAAAATAGTTGACCACTAGACAAAAACGCAGGGTTTAAGGAAATTGCAATTATAAAAAAAATTTATTTGTCACAATTTACCCGTTTACCAACAATTACTCTTTTCCTTAAGTTTTGTAATAATATTTTTTACTTGGGGGATATCTGGAAAGTGGATAATACTTTTGGGACAACCCAATATAGACATATAGTATTGCGGACAATAAATTTTGGATGGAGAGGACAAATAATTAATTTTGAACCATCAAGCACTTAAAGGTGTAGGTAGCCAACGAAAGTTAACATTTGTTGGTGTTGGGTTGAGATTTTTGTATCAATTAATTGGCATCAGTTCATATGTGTGTGTGATCTAATGTCTTCATTTTTGCATGGATATACAGGCAACGAGAACAAGGGGAGGACGCCGTAACGTGGGGTAAGTATCACAAACCACATTACAAATCTAGTTATTCACATTTTCTTACCTTTTTCCTGATATCTTTGTCAGCACCAAGACCTGCAGTCAGAGGGTTGATATGCTACTGCACCACATGCTGAGTGCTGAGCTACACCCTTCGCCATCTACCACTCCAGCTCCAGCTCCATAGATATATTCTGTACATCAATATCTCCCAGGTAGACTACTTGAATCTCATTTTAGTGCATAGTAAAAAAGAAATGAAAATTAAAACTTTGCTATGGTAGCGCTTACCCAAACATGTACTAAATAAGCAAACACCTTTCATTTCAAAACTGAAGCTTTAAATCCTCTTGGTATATAACCTAGAAATACACCTAAGATATGTTATAGTTATCAATTAAAAAGGCTTATAAAGTTTTCTTTACTTGAGACAGAAACTCAACAGAACAAACTAAAGAAATCATTAATCTTTGCTTTTAATGAATACAGGTCAAGATCGGACAAATACAAAGGAAAAAATGCAGTCACGTATGGTTTCCTATTTTTCGTGAGGTAAATAGCAACAGTCCGTTGATCAGAGGATTCAGTCTTAGTGTGATTTTGTTGAAATTCAATTAATACTATTTGTATGTGCATTTATTTTTTTCTGTGAGCTTGATAGTTGTTGGAAGTCGTTGTAGATAGCAACTATGAACAAGTTTGTCAATATGCAGCCTATAAATTTAGTCTACATGAGGGTCATTATAATTTACCTTTGGTATGCCTTTATTCAATAGCTATATATAGGTTAATTTGCAATACGTAGAGAGACCAAAATTAAATGTTATTTCGAAAGTCATAACTTATAAACATTAAATGTTTCAACAAAAACTTAACAAAGATTAAATTTCTTCTTAAGATCGTTAAATATGAAATTGATAAAAGAAAACATGAAATTGATCAGAAAATGTTAAAAAAAAATGAAGGTAAAAAGGAAAAATTGTGGTGGAAGTAAGGTTATTTTTTAAAAGAAATGGTTGTGAAGATTATGTTCAAAAATAGAGGATGGAGGAAGTAATATGGTATGAAGGAAGGGGTTCGTAATGGGTGGAGTTCGTAATAGGTATGAGTTGATAATAGGTGTGACAATGAGTTTTTTTTTAGGGTGAACATATATTATTAAGCACAATGGCAATTTACATCAATATAACGAGAGAAATAGACATGCCTATTCTCTTTTAGTTCTACATATACTATAACAGAGATACATCATATATCTCAGACAAGCTATGATACTTCTCATACATCATACACCTCCTATATCAGGAACAAAACTATATAGAAACTGCAAGCAAATTACCTCCAATTTGCAGACATAACAGTTTCCAATTCACCTTTAAAGCAACAATACCATCTAATTACATTTCCATATCACCTTCTCACCAAGATCATTCAACCATCAACCACAATAATCAAGGTAGGAAAGGATCAAACCATGTCTATTGAACAAACACACAATACACAACCTCACGCTTTTTGTATATAATGAATCTGTTGTTGAACCTTATAAACGATGTTTTATTGATTGAAAAGGTTAACGTTTTACAAATGATCCTATCCCTATATATACTACATGAAGCGTTGCTTCCTAAACGACACATTGGTTCATCAAACGTTGTGATGGTTGTGATGAAACCGTTCCTTATAACTACCCTAACTGTCATCATATGGGCTGGGTTGGTTTAACCCAATTCGACCCATAAACAACTTTACATTACTGACCCATACTCTAATAATACATTCGACTTATCATACTAACTAAAAGTCTTAAAACCTAAATACATAAACACTAATTACAACAGCCCTTGAACACGGATTGATGAATTATCATCCAACATACATACCATTGTATATAACATTCTGGATCTAACTTTGGATTTCTAGAAAGGCATGTCAAACAAAAAGGTTGCTCAAAGGCAGCTCTCCTAATTTCTAAAGCCAGCTTAACTGTAAATTTTGAATAGCTCAACAATCTTCTCAGGTTTCAAACATGTGCACTTCTACCCACTCTTAAACTTTAAGTACGCTGCATATCCCTAGTTCCCTACTACACATACTTTGCGACAAACTAAATGTGGATGGTTCTGCTATTGAGTTAAATAGTGCAGTAGGTGGCTGCATTAGAGACTCAAATAGTACGTTGAAAAGGGACCTAAAGGGTGGGCTACAACACTAAATGTGGATGGTTCTGCTTTTACATGCCTTAAACTATACGTGGGGATTCATGCAAATTATTTACTTAAACGACACATACATTTTAGCACCCCACACGCAATCCTAAATCATTGGTCACCACGTATCTATACTACTAAAATTAGTTCAATGTGACTATATCGTCTGATTAAATGAGAGAGACTACAGTCTACACAATAAGGCGTAATTCTTAGGATTTGATATATGCAGTGTGCGATCTAGTATCAACTATCCAGTTCGAATCAAACTGTTTTACCTCATGTGTGGTATTGTTAACCCGCATAGAAAGCAGCAACTTCTGCCCATTCTATTAACTTGTGTACATTTCATTAGAGAATCTGGTAATGAACAGGGCTGCAAGCTAGAGCATCTGCAATGGCAAAAGGCATTAATGACTTTTTGCAATAAACAAAATTATATTTTATATATCTAAAAGTCATTCATAGAATTTGGTCCAATGCAAAAAGTCATTACAAAAGCTTTTTAGGGCCCAAACTCATCCATTCCAGCTTCCCAACCCGGCCATTTCATCCCCTAAACCTACACGTTTCAGGCCCGGTTCAGCACCAACACGCAACGATTTCAGCGCCAGTTGCATCACCTTAAACCCCTCCATTTTAGGCCCTACTTCAAAACCTGATCACATCCGCAGCAGCCCCCATTTCAGCACCAAAGAATATATTTAAACGCGGCATTAAAAATGTTGGCATCAATGGTTAGGACTTGTGTTACACTAAACTTAACCATTACAATCACCAATTCATGGGATTCAAAAGTACCAAGTGGCATTACAATCTATTGCTTTTAACCAAGCACATTACCACTAACATCACGATCTATTGCTTTTACATATCTACAGGTGGTCGTTTCAACCCATGTATTTATAAAAATTCTAAAATTTCATTTGGAATATATTACACTATTGTAGTAATAATAAAATAGATCACCATAACTTACCCGTTTTGAACCATTGGCCGACCCACCCTTTGTCTGAGCTTAAACATTTCCTCGCGAAGTTATCACCCTATTTGGAACTGAGAATACCATAAACATGCACACAAATAAGAAATCCAAACACCCTTTAACTAAGAGGCAAATAACAGCAACGGAATGAAGTACCTGTAATTGGAATATAGTTTAACATAGACGACGCCGTGAATGAAGATGTAGAAGTTCACTGAAACCACCCGCTCGATGCACCCATTAAACACACTTAGTAACTCACTCACTGAAGCCACTCCCCTGAACAAACCCTCTGAACCTACACACTGGCCCAGTTACTGAACACACCCCATGAACACAGTGCCTGAACACACCCATTGAACCACACACAATCAAACCTCAATATGTTGTGACTCGGTCACTAAATCACTGAACTACACTCGCTGAACTCACCTTGTTACTTGATTTCTTGGCGTCATTATGTTCTTCCGTCACTAACATGGGGCTGCAATATTGCAATATTGGAACCAAAATAAGCTAACCCAAACACTCGCAAAACATCAGTTCTATAAAATGTGAAGATTGAGCAAGTCAAATGGCTATTGTTAATCAACTCACAGTTTGAGATGGTGAAAGTTTAGCAAAACGGTGCATCCGTACAACATGGGCAGTTTCGAAGGATGCAAGATCTTCATAAGATTTTATCTGCAATTGAACAAATAAATGATGTCTACTTTTTAAAAGGATTATGGAAAAGTAAAATCATAAATAGAACAAACTTACATCATTTATTGGCTCTCTAGCATATACCTTGGATGAAGAGAACCTTTGATAGGCTTCTGTCGAAATTTCCGGCTGATACTTTGATTGACCTCTTAACCATGTGCTTCCTGATAAACAAAACACACACAAAGATATCATATATGCTGATAACATTAAAATGGGGGTGTTCATAATTGCTCTTTATAAAGGGACTATGTAATATTGGCTAATCAAAATAAGTGTTCGACTGTAATAAAACGCGCCAAAGGAGATAGTAATTCCACCCTTTCCTATGTGAGGTATGGCTTATAACCACTTTTTACAAACCACATTTCAACAAAAAAGATGCGCCTGTAATTGTTAACCCCTTCAAGCAAATAAGCTCAAGGAAAATAAGCTAATCCAAACACCCTCTACCAACTATGGCAAAATATTATTTTCTACTGTTGATTATTTCATATTAAACCTAGTACATACATGGATGACATACTATGATACCTGCTTTATTGGTTTGAACAAAGACTGGAATTTCGCTGGCCATTTCAGCCACATTTCAGCACCTAAACCCACCTCTTTAAGCCCCATTCAATCACCTAAAGATCCTGCTGCTAGCCCCCATTTCAGCCACCTTTTTAGGCGCATTTTCCGCAAAAAAAAACCCCTCCTTTCAGCCCATAAACCCTCCTTTCAATTACCATTTCCTCTAGCTCTTGCTTGGCATCATCACAACCTTTGACATCCTTAAATGTTATTACGTTCTGCACACAACCATTTCATAAGGTTACAACAGACGGACTTACTGGAACGGAAATATAGGCATTTCTGGTTGGTGCAACAAATTAAAAGAAGGTACGACGATTTAAACCTTTATACTATTGATTTTCTACAACAACTGAACTCAAAGGAATCATGAAAAATTTGTTACAATGATGTTCAATAATATCATAATGTTGGGCACACATATAGGCTGGCAATCGTTTCATTTTATTGAGAACCACCAATCACGAAATTAGCTCCAAGCAGGAGATTCTTCCCCTTTGCTACAGGTTCTAATCCTCATGTAAAATAAAAACCCACATAAGCTACTAATTCTTTGTGCCAAATAAGTCACTAATTTTATGTTCAAAAAGATTGTAGTAAATGGTTAACTGGCTATATGAGTTTGCAAAAAAAAAAAAAAAAAAAAAAAAAAAAAAAAAAAAAAACGCTAAACCTGGTCCCGAAACTTGATAACCCGATAACCCAACAACAGCCCTATCCACAACATTTGTGACGACAATGGTGATGCTTAAAATGATATTCATCTAGGATAAACTGATTAGACTAAACATTTCCAGGTTACAACAACATTATAGCTACAAAACCATAAGAACCCGAAATATGGGCAAAATATAATCGTAAGCAGATATTAACTTTGAATAAGCTGGAATTGTATATACATACATAAATTTGAAGTTCATTCATCTGTAGAGACTATGTAAACACTTATGCATTTAATCAGTAACCAAACATCAACAACACATAATTTTTTCATAAAAAACCACACATTTTTCGGCTTTACCATATGTGTATACAGTTGCTGAGTTAACAATTCCTGTAAAGCACCCTAATGTGCTTATTGTGTTAAGTGCCATTTGAGCCGGTCGATTCCTAATATACAAATTTAGGTTTTGGGACTTTATATTTAATAACCAACCCAATAAATCCCTAAAATTTGTAAGAAACCGAAAATTAATAAAAACCCCAAATTAAAACAAAACCCTAATTTTACCTTCATTTGAGTTTCTGGGATTTGTTTATCCTCCATCTCAGATCGTAAATTCAATGGCAATTCAGGGATGGAAGAGAACTTAAATTGATCGGGTGTACAATTTTTTTAAACTGTAGTATAAGTTAAAATTTAACAAAATTGTATGATTTTCGATGTTAAAATAATTAAGTGTAGTGAAAAATAAGTTGACTTTCACCTACTGATATACTAATTAAGATAAAACTAGAAACACAATGTATTGGGACCGGGTGCATTTTAGAAACTTAAGTGTTTTTTTTTACGAAAATTAGCACTACTGGGCAACATTTTATTGGGGTCCCGTGACACCGCGGGACCTTCCCTAATTCCGTCTCTGAGAACTTTCACGTAGTTGAACCACATTCCCCGAGATAAATGATCAGTCGCTCCTCTTACGTTGGCTATATTACACACCAATTGGGCTAAAGGGGTTGCAAAACTTTCTGATCATGAATTGACACCTACGAAACTAATAAAAAAAAAGGAAACAAAATGTGAAAAGATTAAATAAAAAGTGGTATAATTTAGAATGGGATATCTTGGCTACAATTATTGTAGCCAAGATGGCTACAATCCTCACCAAAATTACACAAAAAATGACTTAAAACTCACAAAAATAATTCAGGGACCCACCAGAAAATTCAAGAACCCACAAATTATAACATAAAATTGTAAGAAGTTGGCTACAAAAAATTGTAGCTAATATATTCCCAATTTAGAAAGAGAATAACTCACCAATATCATCTAAGTTGTTAAGTTGAATTATTCTAGTAGTACATTCCATCTTTTTCACTTTAAAATCACTTTGAAATAATATGATATACATCAAAATAAGCAAAGATGTGTCTAATTTAAGTAATGAATCTCAAATGTATTATTATAGTTAATTCTTATTCTTCTCATTTTAAGTTTTCTGCTAAGAGCAAGGGTGGAATCATATGTCGTTTCCCATCAGTGGCGGACCCAGGTCGGAAACTAAGGTGGTTTGATGAGTGTGCGAATACTCGTCATTTTATGCCCATTTTTTATGCATAAAAATACTAAAAACGGCCAAATACAATACAGATATCCTTGGTTTGTGTTTTTATGTGTTTCAAGTACAAAGGAGTAAAAACGGAGCGAAAACATGCATTTTTGAGCGACTCGGTAGCAATTGAGCAACAGTGATATCAAGAAGGAGGCAAGTCAACCCCGGGATATATTAAAGGCGTTCTGTGATATTACCCTGCCCTAGAGGTGCAAAAAAATCGGTTTTTTTCGGTTTTCGGTTTTTTAATAACCAGTTTTTCGAATAACCAGTTTCGGTTCGGTTTCGGTTTTTCGGAATCGGTTTTCTTCGGTTATAAATGTTCGGAATCAGTTTTTTTCGGTTATAAATTTTCGGAATCGGTTTTTTTGGGTTTTTTACCGGTTCGCTTTTTTCGGTTAAAAATGTTCGGATTCAGATTTTTTATCGGTTGTTTACCGGTTCGTTTTTTTCGGTTCATTTTTTCCGGAATTTTACTAAAAGCTTCGAACATTTATTTAATAAAATTGTTAATTATCAAACATATAATTAAACAATATTCTCATAACTTTTATTTAAACAATACAATTATACAATCATAACTTTTATTTAAACAATACAATTATACAACAAAAAAATACAATCATAACTTTTATTTATACAATACAATCATAACTTTTATTTAAACAATACAATCATAAAAACATATAAATACTAATACATTTTGTGAGCTTCGGCATGGCCATCACCCGAAAACATATTAGTGTAATCAAGTATATCGAGCTTCGGCATTGCCATCACCCGTTATACTCAACTAGTCACTCAAGTCGTCATCAAGATCATTTTCTTCCAAAAAATCTTGTACATCTAAATCTTCAACTTCAAATTCTTCAAACTCACCTTCATCTAATTCGCCTTCGGTATTCGTAGTCGAAGACGAAGGTGATATCCCCGCTTCTTCTTCTTCTCTTATTATACCTTCTTCAACATCTTCATCTATTATTGGATCATCCAACGATGATTCATGTTGTATCCTATCTACTCCGTCCAAATAATCTTTCAAACATACACATACTTCCACGGATTCGCATGTTAGTCTTGTCCTTCTATCCGATATAATTCGACCACTAACCGAAAAGGCCGATTCGGAAGCTACCGTCGAAGCTTGGACCGATAATAAGTCACGAGCCATAGCGGATAAAACCGGATATTGGATTTCCCTTTCTTTCCACCAAGCCAAAATGTCAAAGTTTGCAAACTCATTGGGACTTAAAGTTCTCAAAGTTCTTAAAGTTCTTAATGTCAAAGTTTGCAAGCCAAAATTTTACTAGCTTGCCTGGAAGTTTGAGTCAACTTTCTAATCTTCAAGGGCTTTTTGTTAGTGGTTGCAAGAAGCTGGAAGTGTTGCCCGAACTTCCACCTAGCGTTTTGAGAATTAATGCATCTCATTGCACCTCCTTATGTTCAATTAAGGGATCAAACCCAATCATGATCGAAAGGTCCACTTATCTCTACAATTGTCCAAAATTGTTTAAGGTGTCGATATCGGAGACTCAATGTCTCGACTCATCTGTAACTTCCCTAGGCTCTCGATTTTCTTCTTTGCTTCGGTATGCGCATAACGGATGTGGATTGTTCTGTTTTCCAGGAAGTTCCATTAAGAGAATGGATATAATATATGATGGAAATAGCATTCCAAATTGGTTTACAAATAATAGTTTGGGAAATCATGTAAAGGTCGAATTACCTTTAGATTGGAGCTTCAGTAAGTTAAGGGGATATGGAGTTTGTGTTGTTTTTAAGAGAAAAAAACCTTCCACAGATTTGGGATACTCTGTAAAGAACTTTGATGGAACTTATTTGGGATCAAGCAATCCATACTACTTTGGGGAATATTTTAGGGGTAAGCCAATAAGAATCGATGAGTCAGATATGATATGGTTGCATTATAATACAAGTGAAATAATGAAGGAAGCAAAGAATTTTGTAACATTTTGTTTTAATGAGAACGAAGAAATTGAAGTGAAGGAGTGTGGTGTAAGACTTGTTTGGGATGAAGATTTAGATCAAGAAGCAGACTTGATTATGTTCCAAGACCTCCCAACTCTATCACAACATGGTGCGGCCTGGTGCATGTTTGGGGACTATGGAGGAATCAACTGGACATGGTAGGATAAATTATTTATATGTCCCCTGTAGATTTTGTAATTTTTATTTGGTCTTTTTATTAGCCAAAATAATCTTTGATAAATCCATGTAGGAGACACCCACCAGGTGTTTGATGAAATGCATGACTAGAAATCATTTGCTATTTACTCTACAGCTTGTTTGTAGATTTTTTTGGATTTTACTATGTATTAAGAATTGATGTTGTGTTTTGAAGTTGCGATTTGTAGCGTAAGATAATAAACCTTGCTGCAGTTCTTTGTCAATCTTGTGAATCTTGTGTCTGATAAAACCTGTGCAAGCATCATCGATTCATCAGTGCATTCTTATTTTTTTTATGATTTCTTCATGCATAACGAATTAGTAATATTAGTTTATATGTACTTGTGATTTATAAATCTTTGATCTTGAATAAAGTTTGAGTGTCCACAAAATCAAAATTATGATAGTACCACACCGAAATTAAAATGTTGCAAACAGGTAAAAGTGGGCACGGTTTAATGCAACACACAAATAGTGACAGATCCTCATGGGTAAGATATGGGTCAGTAGGAAAAGGACCAAATGGTGGTGCTAATCATCGAGACACATTATTAAGTTATAAAAAGTTAAAAACCATATTTTATGATACCAAAAGGTATTATAATATGGAGATTTTATATTGTCAGCTCCATTGTTTATAAGTTGTACATAGAATCGAAGTATAGAAATTTTGATACAAAAAGTATATTGTGTGCTTTAAGACTTACTATCTTTCATTCCCTCATGTTAGATTCACATTTTTTGCTTTACCTCTGGAGTCTGCTTCTTCCTATAAATGTTCATATGGCCCGCTAATTAATTACTTTTACTCGGGAAATAAAGAACTCAAACGAACAGGAAAACTCAAAATGTAACATATGTCAGGTAAGTTTTGTTACCATCAAGTCTTTGACCATATATTCCCATGTATGAACAGCCAAAATGCGTATGCTTACTCGAGCTAATAGTTGAAGGGTGGCTGGAAACACTAATTGTTCATTTTTACAAAGTAGGTCGTTTGCTAAGAAAGTAACAATAGCCTATCTTCCTTCTACCAAAGTCTGTATCTGAATAACGGGGTTGTTTATAGGATGGAAATTAGTTAATATTCACATTTTTTTTGTATAAAGTGTTTAATGGTATGCATTATAGGTCTTCGATTTTCCTTAACTTTGAAGAGCCATGTACTATCATCTGGACTTTTAGTTATTTGCAATTCAGCATCCTTCTTTTGGTCCTGCACCAGGCCCAAATCTGGACACACGCGAGAACAGGGCAACAAGTCCAAGGCAAAGAGGTTGGCCTCACATAATCCTTAATGGTTCCCTTGCATTTATTTCTTATCAGTTGCCGAAGGATTCTCAAGTAAGTAGCTACTGGTATCGCTAAAATTACCCAAGTACACAACTAATATCGAAGCAACGTAAGTTTTCAAATAGACACCATTTTGATTATATTAGCATTGATTTCATAAAAATCCATTTATATTGTTGTGTTATTGCTATCTGCACAATCAGGTTGAGATTAGCTTCTTAACCAAAAAAATGAACGGGTCAAAAGTCAAAGTCATAGAACTTCCTCTTTCACTTTGTTATAACATAAGTGGAATTACTGTTGTACTATTATAATGAAATGTAACTATATTTAACATGTTACTGTAATTATTTGCATATCTGGAAGAAATGTACAAAAAAGGTGTTGGTCGTTTGGCCTAAACACAATCCATTTTGACAAGTAAAATTGACCCGTTTTGACCCGAACTCATTTTGACCCATTGATCAACTTCTTTGACCTGACCCGCTCATTTTTTCACCTTTGGTTTAAATGGATAACACTAATTCTAAAAATATGACCGTTTCATCGTGAGCAAAGACGCAGAACAGATGTAGGTATAGTAGTTAGAGATTTGTTTGTAACTTGTTCATATGTGATTCGTAGATTAATTTGTTGTCTGGTTTGTAAACAGTTTGCAGCGAGTTCATTGGATAGAATAACTGACAGTCTCGGCTACTCAGCCCACTGCACCATTGTTCAGTGTTCTAAAACCATATGGGAAGATTAACGAATGAGACGAAAGGGGGAAGACTGAGAGTTGGAATTCAAGGGTGCAAAATACTAGAAATGAGTTGTGAAGATCATGACAGACTAGCTTTTAAAAGCCAATTTGTTAGTCACACCTGTAGACACAAAGGGGATTGACAAGCTACCCATGTCACTGTTTAATACATAGTTTTGCAGTTTTGCTTTTGCTATTAGTTTAGTTACTAATGTCATCAATAACTTTATGTTTTATTTTTTTGGCTACTTCATCATATTTCTGTTGACACAACAGAAGATTGTATACTACACATGAGCAACACAAGTTGAGATTAAGATTAATGGATGAAGCGCGCCAACAGAAGTTTGTTTTTATTTCTTTGTATGGGTATTAGTTGTATAAAAACACCCCGCGGCAACGCGCGGGCTTAAAACCTCGTTATGTTACAAAAAGTGAGCTTATGAAACATAAGCCCAAGACCAAATAAGCCGTAAGCCGGCTATATAAGCCGAAACAAACACCCCTAATTTTATGTTACATTTGAAGTTATTGAACCCACGTAATAGTATATAATGTTATCACAAAACATTGGTTGAAAGTTGAAAATCAAATAAATTGCATATAATCTAAAACCGAGGGACCATAAATGCAAATAGCTTGACTTTGGAGTCAACCCCACTTGTCTTTACTCACTTCATTTCATCTTCATTTCTTTGTAACTTCTGAATTGACTTGGGGTCAACCAAGTTTTGATTGCATTCATTCACACGAACCAAAATACTTGTACTCAACTGGAACTTGCATTTTGATTGCAGCCATTCAGTGACTTTGATTTCCATCCATCCATCCAGCGGTAAATTGCAGGTCATTTCTATTCTCAAATTACTTTTTTTTATATAAATATTGTTTCATTGCATATCTTATTTGTTGAGTATTTTTAAAACGAAGCAAAAAGTAGTAATTATATATAGCCAAAAGATAATTTATGTCAAATATTTACTGAGTAATTGACCATATATGGGTGGTTATACGTAAGTTGGGTTTTGTCCTTGGATTGTTGGGCTGCCATATTCGTAAGTTAGGATCGCTGTAGTGTTTAGGGTCATTTGTTATCTCAACAAGAAAAAAATAATATTTCAAGTCCAATATTTCAACAAGTTTTTGTACACCAGATTTTTACAACAATAGAAAATAGTATTATCTTGGTTTTGTTAGCAATACTAACTAAAAATAGTGTTAAGTGTGTTCCACCTGCTTCATATGTCCAGCCCATTTGACCCGTTTTCTTTTTATTTTACCACTTTGCACGTTAGACACAAAACAACCTGCATCAACCCGTTAAAATATATACGGGTCGAAATTGGCACCTCTAGTTCAAGAGCCTTTAGGTAAGGATCAGGTGCTTTTCACCACTGATGATAACCAAATGGAAGAAATCAGTATGACCAAGAGTTGAAATCATTAGGTAAGCGTTTGGCCTCAGGGCATTAGTAACAGCAGCACGTGATCTTCAACGCATTTTGTTAATTTGTATAGACCCTCTATAGGCTCCACCTTTCCTTCACCAATCTGTATACAAAATAAAGATCACACACAAAATGAAAACCCACAAACAGAAAGAGTGTCTTAGTTTCTAAAATATTCTTCTTTGTCTTCACCAAACTTTAAGCCCCCTTGGGATATCATCAGGGAAAAGGCAATGTCTCAAGTTGAGCTTAATGCCTTCTTAAAATTCATAAGCTTAACTTCATAAGCAATTTCAAGCGTAAAAACTATATCCAAAGAGTCCTAAATCTTAATTCACCAAACTTTAAGCCCCTGAGGGACTGAAAGTGAATCTAAGTTGACATGGAGTCAACCCACTTGCCTTTACTCTTTTTAACTTCATTTGATCATTCATTTTTATTGCATTCATTCAGGTACCAAATCTCCCAAAGAATTCCATATATATCCATCGTTAAATTGTAAGTCATTCTATCTCAATTTGCTTTTCTTATAGTTTTGCTCATCTTATAACTCATTGTTCTATCTCTGTATGCTAACTATACTTCATTTCAAAATATTAAAAGTTATTATTTGATCTAATGACCCATAACGTACTAAACAACTTATTAGTAAAACTATTTGTTCAGTAGTAGTTGGGTATAAGAGTGATTTCCCTTTAGTGGTTTTGGTCTTTTGATCGTTGGATTGTCATACTTGTAATTTCTAGGACCATTGAAGTTAGAATCGTTGTAGTTTTAGATTTGTGTGGCCCGAATTATTGTTGTCTATCATTTGGCTGAAGTTATGTTGTACCCCTAGCCTAGGAATTAAAAAAAAAAAAAAAAAAAAAAAAAAAAAAAAAAAACCAAAATTGTGATTAGATAACCCAATTTATTCATTTCCCAAATTTGCTAGTTTTTTAAATTTAATATTATAGGCTTCTTTATATCAAAGAGAGTAAAGTGTCTCTTATGTGTTCTAAGGCTGGTGTAATGGTCACCTGACCATCACCTGCACCCAGAGCTACATTACCTTTTTAACACACCACCCTTAAAGACGTAACTGTTATCACTTAACCAATCACATAAAAAAACCCGCACCAACCCGCACCATGCTCACCTCTTAATTATATGGAACTTTGGATCTGATTTATGAATCTGGCAGTATGCCGATATCATCACATACGGATCAAACTTCCACTAAAATCGACTTCTACATAATGGCATTTGGATGTGTGTATTGCCGTATGCCCGCATATATAGTAGTCAGGGACGAAGCCAGGAATTTGTGTTAAGGGGGGCTCAAAAAAAAATTCAGTAGTAACATACGATTCGTTATTTTAGAAGCTGGATTGAAGTTTGAAACGTACGACATAGGGGTTCAATGATATTTTTATTCGGTTATATCATACGATTACTAGATTATGTGAGAAAATGAACAAAATGGGTAATTGTTACATAAATGGTAGTGAAAATGGGGAATTGAATAAGATAAAAGCATCGTTGTTTATGATATATGGGCCACTAGAATTTAGGCTCATGTCCGATCCTGAGTTTTTTATTGCCCTGACCAAGATGATTGAAATTAAGATGCCCCAGCTAAATGTTGTAATCGCAATACTCTTTTTATATTTGATATGTAAACAAAACCGAGACTCTGTCAAAACGTGGATGATGTCAAAAAGGTCTTGATGACATTAATTTTGGTTTTTACGGAAATAAGCTTTTGAAGATATATAAGTATGTTATGGTCTACTTGTAAACACATAAAAGTTTAGCAAATTTTACAAGTAAGAAATAATCGGTTTATATTTTATGTCCAATATATTCTTTATTTAATGACATGTATTTTTTAAACATTATTAAAACAAAAAGACTTGCTAAAACAAAAAAAATGATAAAATGAAAATATAGTACAGTAAAGATTCAACTCTCAATGCACTTATCATGTGATTAATGAGACAAAAGAGTAACTACTTTCCCCAATAACAAAAAGGTAAAACGAGTACTAGTAAATCTTCTTCTTCATCTACCATGTATTTTCCGGCCAACCATCAACTGAAACATCTTTTTCGGGCAACAAGGTTTTTTTTATTCGCTAAACCTGTTTAACGGACCTTTTTATCATCAAAAACACCATCTCCGTTACATGAAAACCGATCCAAAACACCATCTGCATAGGCTATCATCCAAACTACAAGGTGGGGTAGTTGGGCCGGTTGGGGGTGGCCGAGCACCCTCCAGCCCCCCTACTGGCTCTGTCCCTGATAGTAGTATAGTACGATGATTACCTGTATGCGCTTATTTTATGGAAAAAATATCTAGCACAAGAATGAAAAGTATGATTCTTAAATTATTCCTTTTACATGTGATTTCTGACAATGCTATAATGTTATCACAATACATTGGTTGAAATTTGACATTGTAGCTTAATCGAATAGATTGCATATTATCTAAAACTAAGGGACCAGAAATGAAAATAACTTGACTTTGGAGTCAACCCCAGTTGCCTTTACTCTTTTGGTAACTTCATTTCATCTTCCATTTTGATTTCATCTTCATTTCTTTGTAACTTCTAAACTGAGTTGGGGTCAACCAAGTTGCCTTTATTCTTTGTAACTTAACTTGAGCTTCCATTTTGATTGCATTCATTCACCAAAACTTCACTTTCATCCAACTGGTAAACTGTAAGTCGTCTTCTTATACTAATGACTTTTAATATTGTCTCGTTTTATAACATTTCAATATAACGAGGTGGGCGACGGCGCGTTGCTGCAAGGCGTTGTTTCACGTCGTTTGTCAAATTCTTATAATAGCTTACTTAACTTCAACACCCTTCTCGTTTTGTTAGCAATACTAACTAATAGAGATGGTTTAGAAGGTTTTATTAAAAATAGTGTTAGTGTGTTCATCCTGCTTCATATGTCCAGCCCATTTGACCCGTTTTCTTTTTATTTTACCACTTTGCACGTTAGACGTAAAACAACCTGCATCAACCCGTTAAAATATATACGGTTTATCCAATGGGGAGAAAATTAATCCCCTTGTGGCCACGGAGGTTCACCTGCGCCGACTCCGGGCTATCCAAAAGGGTAGTCGCCATGGGATTAGTTGGCTCGCAATGTCGAGTCGGAAACCCATGTTACCAATATATATATATATATATATATATATATATATATATATATATATATATATATACGGGTCGAAATTGGCACCTCTAGTTCAAGTCAACTTATTTACTTGTTGGAAATGACATATGATACACAGAACATCTAATTTTCACATAGATTTATTCCAAAACATATGAATACCTGACAAATGAAAGCATGCTCATTTGACACATTAACAACTTCAAGAGCCTTTAGGTAAGGATCATTGGGGTGCTCACATTCACCACCGATGATAACCAAATGGAAGAAATCAGTAAGACCAAGAGTTGAAATCATTAGGTAATTAAGCGTTTGGCCTCGGGGCATTAGTAACAGCAGCACGTGATCTTCAACGCATTTTGTTAATTTGTATAGACCCTCTATAGGCTCCACCTTTCCTTCACCAATCTGTATACAAAATAAAGATCACACACACCAAATGAAAACACACAAACACAAAGAGTGTCTTAGTTTCTAAAATATTCTTCTTTGTCTTCACCAAACTTTAAGCCCCTTGGGATATCATCAGTGAAAAGGCAATGTCTCAAGTTGAGCTTAATGCCTTCTTAAAATTCATAAGCTTAACTTCATAAGAAATTTCAAGCGTAAAAACTAAATCCAAACAGTCCTAAATCTTAATTGAAAACACATTCCGCAACCACTTTCAATCATTTAAGAAACCGTAAACTTAACCGCACTAACCGCTAAGGTTCGCTATCATAAGAATCAAAATGATAAATACACAAAATGGCCTTTATTATTTTCAACATGTAGCTATATATATTTGTTTTAGGGTAGATTGATGTTGTTTTTGTGTAGCTATCATTTTAAGACAACGTATGAACCTGAGTCACATATTTAGTAACAGGAATTTTCTTAGAAATTGCATTCTTTATATCAAGTTATATATATTTGTTTTAGGGCAGATTGATGACTAAAAATCTTAGTCATGGATTCTTTGTACTGTTATTGATAATGGCTCTACTCTTTCTGATGCTCTTTACTTGTGGACGCAGCTCGATCTCATTATTGATAATGGCTACTAAATCCATTCCTCATCGGTGGAAATATGATGTTTTTGTTAGTTTTAGAGGTGAAGATATCCGCAAAAACTTCATGGATCATATGTTCAATGATTTCAAGCAAAAAGGGATTCATGCTTTTAGAGATGATAGAGAGTTGCCTAAAGGAGAAGAGATATCTCCTCATCTCTACAAAGCCATTGAAGAATCTAGGTTTCTGATTGTTATCTTCTCCAAAAATTACGCTTCTTCAACATGGTGTCTGAGGGAACTTGTCAAAATACTTGAATGCAAGCAGATTAAAGATCCCAAACATGAGGTTCGGATTATCTTTTATGATGCCAAGCCTGATGTTGTGAGGAGACAAAAACGGAGTTACGCAAAAGCGTTTGTAAAACATGATGTTTCAAATAGAACAGAGGTGGATGAATGGAGGGAAGCTCTATTCAATGCGGCTAACTTATCTGGATGGGATCTCCAGGACATGACAAATGGGTAAATTTGTTGTTTTTGTGTAATTAGTCTTGTAGCTCTACTAAAGCTCAACACTATGAGGTTTCTCTTACTTACTGTGTCTTTGTGGTTAACAGGTATGAGTACAAGTTCATCGATTGCATCTCCAGAGAAATTCTCAAAAAATTATGTGACGGACCCTTACATGTTGGTGAGAACCTTGTTGGCATCGATTTCCATTTCAACAACTTAAACTTGTCACGCTTCGTTGGGTCAGATAAGGTTAACATGATTGGAATATGTGGTATAAGTGGAATAGGAAAGACTACTCTTGCTAAAGCTGTCTATAACTCGATGCATACCCACTTTGACGGGAGTTGTTTTTGTGATAATGTCCAAGGAGTTGAAAAACAACAAGGCCTAACGCAAGTCCAGATGCAAATGATTGGTAAGATTCTGAAAACAGATGATCTAAAGATATCAAGTGTTGGTGAAGGAACTATGGTAATAAAGAAAATGATGGTGGGTAAGCGGATCCTTATTGTTTTGGATGACGTGAATAATTTGGAGCAGTTAGAAGCACTAGCAGGTTCATCTGATTGGTTTTTCCCTGGAAGTCTTATTATTTTCACTGGTAAAGACAAACAATTGCTAAGGTCTCATAATGTGGAAATCTATGAAATGGAGTCTTTACATTATAATGAAGCTCTTGAGCTCTTTAGTTTAAATGCATTTGGTGAAAGGCATCCCATAGAAGATTTTGAAGAAGTTGCTTCCCAGATTGTGAAATATTTGCATGGTCACCCTTTGGCTCTCAAAGTTATTGGTAGATTAATGCGTAAAAAACCTGTGGATGTTTGGGAAGGCGAATTGAAAAGACTCCAAACATTTCCTAATTCAGATATACTACAAAAACTTCGACCAAGTTTTGATGGGCTAGCATCTGATCACAAAGGAATGTTTCTTGACATTGCATGTGCTTTCATAGGGGAAAATAGATATTTTGCTGCAAGTGTACTAGACAGAAGCAACTGTTCCGCAAATGCTATTATTGAAGTTCTAGTTGATAAGTGCCTAATAACAGTATCTGCATATGATATGCGTCTTCAAATGCATGAATTGATTCAATGCATGGCAAGGGAAATTATACGTGAAGAATTCAGCATGCCAGGGAATCACAGCAGAAGATTGTGGATTTCATCAGAGGATGATATACCGAATGTAAACAAGGTATTAAGTGGCATATGATTCATTTTTCAACATAAACATTACATTTGCGTATAAGCAATTGCTTTTTCTTTTTTTTTCTTCATAAAAGCAAGTATAATCTGATGATCTTTTATTTGTATCTAGGTAGCGGAAGAAGTTGAAGTTCTTGCCCTTTTGCTAAAGAAAAACTGTCAAAATATTCCCATAGATGGACAAGCTCTTACATGTATGAAAAACTTGCGGATACTAAAAATATGCTTTCCGAAAGTCAAAGGACGTTGGCAACCATTTGCAGTAAACTTCTCTGGAAGACTGGATTTGTTGTCCAATAAATTAAGGTTGCTTTATTGGCATGGATTGCCTTTAGAGTCCTTACCTTCAGATTTTTATCCGGAAAACATTGTTGCCATCGACTTGTCTTACAGCCACATAAAACAACTTTGGACAACACCAAAGGTATTTACATGTTCATACATGTGTTCATATTTGACACCTCGAGAAATAAGAACTAATCTTTTTTCTATTGATGCCAGTGCTTAAGAAGGTTGAAAGTAATGAAGCTAAGGTACTGCTGCAACCTAACAACCACCCCTGACTTCTCAGAGATTACAAATCTTGAAAAGCTAGATTTTGAAGGTTGTGTGAATTTGGCTACAGTTCACCCTTCTATTGGAATGCTTAATAAGCTTGCTGTCTTAAATCTGAAAGGCTGCACACAGGTTGGGAGTTTTCCTGAAGCCTTTTGGTCTAGATGCTGGACTTCAATCTCTGGTTTCATATGGAACCAACATCCCCAAAGATCAGTTTCATTGGCAGGTTTAAATATGTTAACGTCTCTGAATTTCAGTTACTGCAATTTAGAACAAGTGCCTGATGGCTTTGGAGGCTTATCATGTCTAAAAAAACTAAACTTGGAAGGGAACAATTTTACTAGTTTGCCTGGAAGTTTGAGTCAACTTTCTAATCTTCAAAATCTTAGACTTGATGGTTGCAAGAAGCTGGAAGTGTTGCCCGAACTTCCACATCGCCTAGCTTATCTTTATGCATCTGATTGCACCTCCTTACATTCAATTACGGGATCAAACCCAATCATGAGCGAAAGGTACACTAATCTCACAGATTGTCCAAAATTGTTTAAGGTGTCGATATCGGAGACTCAATGTCTCAACTCATCTGTAACTTCCCAAGGTTCTCGATTTTCTTCTTTCCTTCGGTATGCGCGTATTCAGAATAACGGATGTGAATTGTTCCGTTTGCCCGGAAGTTCCATTTTGACTATGGAAATGTTTTATGATGGAAATAGCATTCCAAATTGGTTTACAAATAAAAGTTTGGGAAATCAGGTAAAGGTTGAATTACCATTAGATTGGAGCTTCAGTAAGTTAAGGGGATTTGGAATTTGTGCTGTTTTTAAGAGAAAAAAACATCCCACCACAGATTTTGGATTCTCTGTAAACAACTTTGATGGAGCTGATTTGGGAGGATGCGATCCATTATACTATTGGGGTTATTTTAGGGATAAGCCAATAAGAATGGATGAGTCAGATATGATATGGTTGCATTATACAACGATAGAAATACATATATTGAAGGAAGCAAAGAATTTTGTAACATTTTGTTTTAGGGAGAATGAAGGAATTGAAGTGAAGGAGATGGGTGTAAGACTTGTTTGTGATGAAGATTTAGATCAAGAAGCAGAAAACCTTTATTTAGATATATCAACTGGACATGGTAGTCGGATAAAAAGAAAACCTTTATTATTTGGCCTTTTTATTAGCCACAATAATCTTTGATAAATCCATGTAGGAGACACCCACCAGGTGTTTGATGAAATGCATGAGTAGAAATCATTTACTATTATACCGGCACACTGTGTAGCTATTATTACTCTTCAGCTTGTTTGTATAAAATTTTTGGATTTCCAACAGATTAAGAATAGATTGCTGTCTTTTGAAATTGCAATGCGTACAGTAAGATAAGAAACTTTGCTGCGGTTAAAGCACATCTTTGTCAGAAAAACTTGACATATGCTTTGATCGCTGAAAATGTTCTTGATGCTTACATTATGCATCTCTTCTATGTTGCACGCATAGCTGAAGCTTAGTTCTTTGAAGTACCTACCTGACATGCAAGATGCTACATGTGTTTCGACACATTACATACGGGTCAGATTTCAACCCGTTTACCAAAGATGTGTCTTTTACCTTTTATGTGATTTACACACTCACAAGGCGCACATAAGTGGTATTGACATTGGTTTAAAAGATTACTCATCGCCAATTTACTAGCACAGACGAGTATTAATCACCACTTCAATTCCAAGATTGCCTTTCCCTTAACCTTGATCTCCACCTTCTTTGTAGCTGGGACAATCCGGAAAAACATAGCTCTTATCTAACACCAAACTCATTACCAGCACCCAGGTGGTTTCTTTAAATTTTATATTTTAGTCATTTCACTTCGCCCATAGGCAAAAATAAACTCGAAACTTTCTCATTGGGAGGCCGCCTGCGCTTTCAAAACCACTAGGACTGCAATTTGGCCAAACCACAACTATGCCGCCTGCATACTCTTTTATCTATTTGACAGTGTGTTTCTTTAATTGACCCATATGATAATGAGCTTTTCATATATAGTAGCCCACACCAGGTGTTTGTTAGAATGGAGTATATCAGTATAAATCATTAACTATTATATTCGAAAACAGTTTGGTAGCTATTACTCGTCAACTTGTTCGATTTTGCAACCCGCTGATGTGTAGTTGCAGTTAAGAAAATTGTATTTTGTTTTGAAGTTGCTATGTATATTGTAAGATTATATCTCTGGAAAAGATTATCGACAATGCTTGTCGAGACTACATTCTTGCCTGCCAGTTGAAGTATAGTTTACTGATCATATTTATGTAGTCCAGTTTTGCAGCTCTTCATTAAGCTTATCTTTTTATAACTAGCTAGTTGGGAGAAATGCCAGGACTAGATATGGTTGACTGTTATGTAGGCTAATATGCATTTTTAAAGAGACAAAGTAAGAACATCGTCGAAACAAATATACTAGTTGATGATAAACATTGGTAATTTTAACATAACAGACAGTTGGATATGAGTTATTTTATCAGGTCCTATGTCTTCCTCTAACAGAACTTAGATGTGGTACGCAGAGAAGACATGATCAAATTGTAGCATGCTGCACTTATGGAACATAGTGCCACTTTTGCTAATTGAAGAAGTTTATTAAGTGAAGTTTCGTTCATTTCAACTGGCAATTTCATATAATATACGAGTAAATTGATGCTTTCATGTCTAAAATGTTCAACCTGAGTTCAAGAAACTTCAAGCAATAAGATTGATATCTTAATTGATTAAGTCAACAAGATGTAATTAGGAAGAAATTTACAAGAGAGAAGACTTTTGTAGAATGACGTCATCATGTGGGTCTTACCTAAAACTATTAAAAAGACTATTGCTGGTTAAATTATAAGTTTTACCAATGGGCATCATCTTCCTTCAAGAAACTTCAGGAAAGACAATTATAACCACTTTAATTCAAGAATCTGGAAGGAAGATGATGCCCATTGGTAAAACTTATAATTTACTTTGTTCTGTTACTTTCGATTTGGCATATGGTAACAACCTTAATTATAGGTTTGATCCATGCGCTTTTTTTTTTTTTTTTTTTTTTTTTTTTTTTTTTTTTTGGTGCAAAAGGGTGAAATATTTTATTAACATCAAACTTTTACAACAAGAATTCAACTGCAACGGATATGCCCATTCAGTAAAATATGCTAAACAATCATTACATTCACAACAAGATCTCAGACAACAAACATAAGTCTCTAACAGACATTCCATACCAAATTCATACAACCTATGCTACATGAAATGAAGCCATCAGACTGATTTGTAGCAGCAAAGTAGCAAACCAACCCATAGTTTGCATACTCCAATTCACCCATAATTGCACCAAGACCATAACAATATACATTTCCCTACCAACATCCTAATTGATCCATGCTCTTTTTTTCCTCTATATCAATGTTCTTTCTGTGTTAATGTTCTGTTTTAACTTCTTTCCAGTTATAGGTTTGATAACGCTTTCATATCACAGAAAGCTATTCCAAGTGGTACCAGATGACGTTAAGCATATGTGGAACGAGTGGGCCCTACGTGGACTTATTGTGATCAGTCTTGTTTCACAGATCACCTTAAGTCTACTAGGAAATGTTTGGAAATACAACCCAATAACACGAGTTAGAATGGCTCTCTGGTTTGCCTACTTATTAGAATTAGCTGTTGCATCAGCAGCGCTTGGTGTTATTACCCGAACCGCCTTAGACGTATGCAGCAACACCTCTCATTTCAGTTCGGAAAATGTTCACAAACAAAACACAAGTGAACTCATGTCCTTTTGGGCACCTTTTCTTCTCCTTCACCTTGGTGGTCCAGATTCTATTACCGCGTTTGCATTGGAAGATAACTAGCTTTTATTAAGACACTTTGTTGAGATTGTGTTTCAGTTTGCAGTAGCTCATTATATCTTCTTGTTGTCCTGGCCAGGCTGTTCTGATCTCCCTAAACTAAGTGTACTGGTTTACTTAGCCGGTTTCATCAAGTGTTTAGAACGTATTAAGGCTCTTCGGTTAGCAAACACTGAGAACCTTCATGACTCTATGCTTGGTCCTCCTGACGCAGGTCCCAATTATCCTAAGTTTTTGGAGGATTACCAGTTAAAAAAGTCACAAGGGTTTGATGTAAACGTGGAGGAGATCCCTGAACTCTCCCATACAGTCATTATTCTTTTATATCCTGAAGAAGGTAAAGAGATATCTGAAGCTTATAAACTATTTCAAACATTCAAACGGCTATTTGTTGATCTCATCCTTACTTTTGAGGATAGAGAATATAGTCAATCCTACTTCCACCATCTTGCATCAAGCAATGCTTTACACTAAGGCTAATGTGGTTTGTACATTTAACGGGCTTTTGTTTCGCATTACTAACATTTTTGTCCTTCTTCTAGTACCTTTGGGCTTCCATTTTATTTGTAATATCAATGATTACCACTTGATTGACATCGTCATTACTTGCCTATTAATCGGTACTGCATTGATAATGGAAATCTTTGCGGTAATAACCATGCTGCGCTCTGATTGGATAGATCATTGGTTGATCCAACAAAACCTCACTCGAAAAATCCTCATATTCCCATTCTTAAAGCAACCGAATAAACAAAGGTGGTCTGGTTCCGTTGCACAGTTTGACCTGCTTAGTGTTGCCCTTAATGAGAGACCCGCTTGTTTCTTAAAAACTCAAATATTTTTAAAAATAGATAAGGTTCGCGAACAACATCGTTACAAGACATACAGCGAAGTTTCTGACAACCTAAATGAATTAATTTACTCTCAGTTTCGCGAGTATATGGCTGTCAACTCAAATCTGAATGAGTTATGTACTCATAAAGGTAGTTTTTCGCTACAAAAGAATGAGTATGACGCTTTTCTATGGAGTGTCAATGAAGTTGAATTTGATCAAAGCGTTCTTATATGGCACATTGCTACCACTCTTTGCTATTATTCAGATGTTGGCAATCAAGAAGGTTCTGATATTGATATATGTCGCACGGATAGCAAGCACATATCTGACTATCTGATGTATCTTCTTGTGACATACCCTGTGATGTTGCCAATAGGTATTGCATGATCAGGTATCGCGACACCTGTGCTGAAGCAATGCGTTTTTTCAAAGAAAAAGGTCTTATTACCGAAAAAGTTGAAGCATGTCTAAAGCTGCTGGAAGTTGATTCTCTTGAAGTGTTGCCTAGTAAAGTGAAGGGGGATCGATGCAAATCTGCACTGTTTGATGGTTGCAGGCTCGCGTTATCTTTGAAAAAGATGGAAAAAGAGCGTATGTGGAAAGTCATGAGTCAAGTATGGATCGAAATCTTAGCTTATGCTGCTACTCACTGCAGAGGATTTCACCACGAGCAACAGCTTAGAAAAGGGGGCGAGTTTTTTGCTCATGTTTGGCTACTGATGGCACATTTGGGCATCACCAAGCAGTTCCAGGTGTCTCAAGGTCACGCTAGAGCTAAACTCAAGGCTTGTAATGCACATAACTGTGATATAGGCTCCCACATTCTTTCATTACTTACTGTTAATTCTGTAGATAAAGATTTTATATTCATATACTTGTACACTTCTTGATACCATGAACAAATATGACTTCATTTGTTTTATCCAAATTTAAATTACTTTGCTCTGTCAATATACCAAACATGCTCATTCATCATATCGCCAGAAACCTTTTCCAATATATGTTGTGGTTTAGTCTATCATATGTAACAGGATTATGTCAAAATTGTATTCTACGGCTTTAACAATGAGGTTTGGTGCGTGCTATTATCCAGGTGGGGACGGACATACTTAAGGCGACGTACATACCTAAAAAACATCATCACTATTGTAAATACAAATTTTTTTCTATACATATTTCAAATTTTAACACTAAGTGCATACCCATTTCAAATTTCTATGTAATAGTGCATACCATGTTACAAATTTGTGCGTCTGCCATTGCATCGAGGGCCGTTCTTGAGGCCGGGTGGCCGACCGCCCACGCCCACGCCCACTTTTGTCGCCCCAAATTTTTTTGGGGCCAAAAATTATATTCAATGCATAAAACTACAAAGATATTATTTATACAAATAAAGACAAAGATTTCTCAACAAAAAAAATAATAAATAAATAAATTAAAAAAAAATTAATGATCAATATTTTACTTAATAACCTTTAAATTATGACATTTTATGTAGGGGTGATGCTATCGGTACCCGTTCACCTTTATCTATACTACTATATAATGTATTTGGGACTATTCTATAATTAGAAAGGCTTAAAAATTCAGACTTTTACTTACTAATTATGGAAACAACCACCCCTAACAACCGCCCCCAACAATTTATAACCACCTCAACAACCACCCCCGACAATTTATAACCACCACCCCACCTCCCTCCTCTTGACCCCAACAATCCGCCCTGCATTGCGCGGGCACCTTTCTAGTTACAAGTAATACACCCTAGTATCCAATTTATTGACATGAAAAGATTTTTCTTCTTCTTCTTCTTCTTCTTCGTATCTTTTGATTTTTATTATTTGAGGGAATTTCATGTTCCTATTCAAAACCCACTTTAATTTCATATATACCCAATCATATTATTAAATATCAAATCATATTTGTCCAATCCTTTTTTATCACTCACATAATTTTATAAATATGACCATTACACCCTCCTATACATCAAGACACCACGTACACCATCCTCTACATCAAAACGTTAGTGTTATATACATATTCATCCAAATAGTGACAATACTAACAGTAACTATATTACAAAGCAAAATGAAAGCAGTTACCATATCACACGAAAAAACAGATTACAAAGAAAATGACATGACATGTCCGGTCCAAGTAATGTTAAACAAAGACCATTTATTAAAAGTCAAATTGGTATTTAACTAAATCACGTTGTACAATAAACACTAACGTATGGATGATAGAAAGCAAATCAGCACTTGCTATATAATGGCGTTCACCCATTTAATAGGTTCTATGGTTTAGAAAACAAGGGTAAAACACGTTCATACTGAAAAAAATGGGTATATTTGATATTTGAAATTTGGGTTGGGTATATATGAAATGAAGATGGTTTTTAGGGGATATATGAAATTCTTCCTTATTATTTTTTACTTGTTAAATTTTAAAATTTTTGTACGGCATTTTTTTTGCTAGTTTTACTCACTTTATTAACAGGACAAAACAATATTTTATTGTTTTCTGCTTCGTATTTTTTGTGTTTTATTATTTTTGACGTGTCAAACTTTATAATTTATGTCAATTTTTTTTTTTTTTTTTTTTTTTTTTTTTTTTTTTTTTTTTGCAGTTTTATAATATAAAAGAAATTATAAAAAATAAAAATAAATAGAAGGGGTATTACTTGCAATTTAAAGGGTTACCAATAAAAAAACCCCTTTATGTATCATTGTACGTTTTAAAAGATTACACTTCTTATTTAGCATTTTATTTGAGGTTTCACTTCTCGTTCAAGTCCTTTAAAATCAGGCCCTACTATTACCATGAATCAATGAATGCTTAGTGTGTCATATTATGGTCAATTGTACAACATGGCCCTATAAACCATACGTTTGCTAATTGCTAGACGGGATTTAGCTCGACACTTTCCAAATTATATCCTTCAAAACCTCATTTGACACGATAGCCGAATACAGAAAGAACCAATGTACAAACTTCAAACTTTAATTAAACATATTTTTGGACAAACTTTTCAAACTTTTGTTGAGTCCAAGTGTAATCGTGACAACATTCACCACCGCCACATCAGCTTTTTTCTTCACCACTAACTTCAACACCAAACAATTGTAATAAGACCACCAACTTCACCACCTAAAACATGTCCTACTTAAACAAAAATATATCCCACAATTTACTCACATACACAATTATTTAAATCTTCGACACATGATTCTACTTGTATTTAAAAGCAAATATGAACCTGTTCTGTACTATTTGATCAGTTAGCTTGTAACAACTTTTTACCTAGTGGCCTATTTTCTTGCACTAACAAGTTCAAGAAGCTGTAAACTTGGCTATGATTGAAGTTGAGATAGCTGTATTGACGAAACTATTATTTCTATCTTTGTTTGATCTCCACGTATGTATTGATGCGTATATACACATACTTTATACAAACTTTCTCGCTAATGTCGTTGATCTACTAGCTATATATATTCACAAACTTTTGATTCTCTGGAAAAGAAAACATGTAATTGAAACCAAGACACACGTAATATACTAAGTTTTGTGAGAGCATCAATTCCATCCAACACAATCTGCGCCTGGTTCGTGACAAGGTCCAACCTTAATTTATTGGAAAAGCATCAATTCTTGAACTTTGAGATCATTCCTCTTCTTTTTCGAACATGACGAATCCACAAACAGAATTCTTTACATTGACCTCAACAAAATAGGTAAACGGCAGATAATAACAATAACAACAGCTTGTTAGTATGAACATGCTTAATTTTTCTGAAACATTTTCTTCTCATGAGCATTATAGCTTTCCCTATCATTAGAAACTTGTTTTGCGGGTTTTCTTTTGCAGAAGAGTACCAAGGAGAATGTGTGTTGTTATTGTTGTTGTCGTTACTTATAATTCTGATTTAGCTTCAGATTATTGATCATCCGTGATAGGATTTGAACAGAGAGAAACATAAAATGCGAGTTCTGAATTCTAAAATGTGACCCGCAAGCTCTGAATTCTTTGGAGGTGTTTAGATTACTAGTTAAGCTTATGTAAAGCATATATAAATTGTCTTAAAAATTTTATGAGGTGTCACATTTGATGCAAAAGGGATGCAATGCGGGTCGGGTTCGGATTGGCGGGTTGGAAACAACCCGAACATGAACTATTTAAGTAATCGGGCATGTTTGTCACTCCTAACTTATTTAGGCCTAACTCGTACACGACCCATTAACCCGCTTATCTAAATGGGATGACACCCACCACGTGTATGATGAAAAATTGAAAATGAATTACTTTTCTTGTAGTAAATCATATAAATAAAGAAGGATTATACTATGATAATTTCACCAATAATTTTTTTCCAAAATGTTTTAAGCAACTGATGTTGCACACGTAATTTGTTTACATGCAATTTTATTAACAAAGTACATTGTTTAATAAAGTATAGTTTGAAGCGATTACAAGAGAAAGTATAAAAATTGCAAAAAAAAAAAATAATAATAATAAATAAATAAATAAAACTTATTTCTCAAAATTCTCCATAAAAAATGATAAAAATGAGGCTAACCAAATTATACTACCCATTTCTTTCTATTTTTCTATCAATTTCTTTTCAATTCTCCACTTTTTTATTTTTCCCTACCAATGAAATTTAATTCAATTCTATTTCCGCTATTTCTTTTCCCTAGAAACACACCCATAGATGAAATTGATGTATAAAATATCATGTCACGGTGAAATTTATGTGATTGTAACAATTATATATATATATATATATATATATATATATATATATATATATATATATATATATATATATATATATATATATATATACATACTAACTAAGAGGGGTTTATTGCAAATTTAATCCTCACATAATTTACATAAATGGTCCTTCATGTTATACATCAATTGCAAAGTCAGTCCTAGGTAACTAACTTCACGTTAAGTAGCTAACGGTAACAAAAGAATTCCGCAGCAACGCGCGGGTACCAACACTCGTTATACCTAAAAAAATAAAGTGACACCTTCCATGGCACCACTTTAGATTGACATGTAACTTATACACGAAATTGCATAGTATCTAAATCTGAGGGACTGAAAGTGCAACTAAAGTTGACTTAAAGTCAACCAAGTTGCCTTTACTCTTTTCTAACTTCATTTGATCTTTCATTTTCATTGCATTTTCATTCACCACAATCTTCCATCATCTGTCAACCAATTACTTATAAAAAAGGTAAAATTATTTGTTCAATAATTTCCAATTTCCATTAGATTGTCATATTTCTAATTATTTGTATGCAATTGCTGGGTTTTGCTTATAAAAAATTCAATAAGCTCATCAAATAAGTTAAAACAAACACCCCTTAAACTAGTTGGAATACAATTGACATGATCGAGTGATTTGAGTCTGCGAGAGATGGGTTATTATTTTTTTATTATTTTTTTATTTTTATTTATTATTATTATTATTATTATTATTATTTAAAATTAGGTTATGTAGCATGAGATAAATGGCATTGAATGGAATGAATAGTTGTATGTGATATTATTGAAGTTTGGTTGACCGAAAACCGACAATTTAAAGATGTTCTGATGACAGATGCTGTTAATTAAGGGGTTGTTTGTCTTGGCCTATTTGATGGGTTATGGGCTTATATAAGCTATATCCTCAAGTTAATAAGCTCATAAGCCATTAAAAATTGAGCTTATAAAAAGTTCAATAAGTTCATCAAATAAGTTAAAACAAACACCCTTTAAACTAGCTGGGATACAATTGACATGATTGACTGATTTGAGTCTGTGAAAGTAAATACTAATCGGAAAATGCCAGTGTAGGAGAAATAGTGTTTTCATGTAAATGACATGAAGTGTGGAAAACGTTCAAAAGTTGTAGTGTTGTGTGGATCAGTGACTTGAAGGAACTTTACTTTACGCTTTTGGTTTCTTGATGCTTGTGCATGTATTCTATGAAAGCTTTAACGGTTACTAAAACGTGGCAAGCTTGGTGTCAGTTATAATTAACATTCATAGTGGTCAATTTAATCTACATTCATATTCTTAGGAAACATGGAAGACAGAACGCCTCTCTTAAGCTAAATACAATGGTAATATTATGCCTCTCTGTTTATGTGTATTCATATTCTTAGGCCTTAGTCTATACAACATACATATAGCTTTATATTAATATTGTATATATCTTTGTAAATTCAACATTGTAAGCTTTCATATATAAAGGGAACGTTTGTGTATATATTGTTTATGTATATATTAGTAGCTAAGGTATGTCTTAGCACTTTTGGTGGTTCGCTGAATGTTTGTGTATTGTTTTGATGAGTAATATATAGTTCACCCTTTCACCCAATAAAGGGAACGTTTGAGGATATATTGTCTTGTGTGTTATGTTATTCTGGGCGACATCGTTGTTTATCTCGTGTTCACTAAATTGTTGCTTGTGCTTGATACAAATTTATGATCTAGCGTTCCGCTATCGAGCGTCAGGTTTGTTGTCATAATTTTCCAACAATAATAACATAGTATGATCATATTTAACCAGACCATGTTGTATCTAAAGACATATTTTGTTAAGAGGTTTAAGAATCCGAGACCATGGTGTTTATTTGCTTCTGATTTTTTGCATTTTGGCCTTTACATCAAACATGATCTAATTGTAGCACGCTACGCATATATATTGAACCTAGTTGCACATTTAGTGATTGATAAACTTTGTCAAATGAATGAGTTTCATTCATTTTAATAAGTAGTTTCATATAATTATACGAGAAAATTGATTGTTTAATGCGTAAAAGGTAATTTCGAGGAAGTTTACAGGAGACAGAAGATAGTGGTCTTTGTTTTGAAAGTGTGACTTATGAATATAAAGTTGACTTGAGGTCAACCTACTTGCATTATTTAACTTCTGATCGACATGAGTATAGTAGAATTATCATTTCATTTTTGATACCCATTCATATCCTGTGCTTGATTCTTAACCAATAAGAAAAGGTTCAAAAGAATTTAGTACCGACTTTTGTCTGCAAGGGTTAGAACTGTGATGCCCAAAAATCTTTTAATGACAGAAAGTTCAATAAGTAAAAGTTAGAAAACACTGTTTAAACCAGGTTGGTACATTTTCCAGCATTTATTTCAGTTAAATCTGTATCTTAAACAATACAATGTATTCACAAGTCACTGAAAGGCACATAGCTAACTTTTTATTAGAACCCTGCTAAATGTTTGTTCTGCACATAAATAGCATTTCATCTGTTAGTTAGTAGTATGTATGAATGTGTGATCAAGTTTGTCATAGTGAAATTAGGTGAAGTTTTGCGTGATAAGTACTCTACAGAATCATACATTAATTTTTAGGAGGCTCTATGGATTATAAATACACTTTGGGTGACTTTTGGGACATATTAAACTTCATTTCAGCTGTAAGCCAGTAGCAATACCAAATATTCCTTAAATTTTAACTGATCCTTTGTTAGATGTACTTTGACTTTTGTGGTCAAAGTTGTTATGTCAAAGCTCATATTGTTGATATATAGCGAAAGGGGTAGTGTTTTATTAGATTTTGTTAAAATTATATCTGCTACAAAGTTCTGAATAATCACAAAAGTGTCAACTAATAAACGAATTGGGTTTTCACGTCTAGACCTAAACAAAATTTAAATAGACAAAATCTCGAAAGATATGAGTTTGGTTTAATGTTAACAGTGTGAATGTCGGCTAAACTCTGAGTTTGGTTTTTGGTTTTTAGTAAAGATATTTCCTAAACAAAGTTTAAACAATTCTCAGTTTGGTTTTTGGTAGACATAATCAGTCTTTTAGTCAAGACTCCTCAATAAGACTGATCCAGTCCAAGCCTAGACATGGTTTTTATGCATTGATATAATCTTTTAAAAAAATGATTTAAAGATTTTTTTTTAGAAAGGCAATAACAATTATAGAACCCCACAAATAAGCCAAAATTACAATACATGGCTATTGTTGTAATGATTTAAAGGTTTTTATAAGATATATTTTCATACATAATCTAAGTTGTTGAATTACTGCTCCACTTTTAAAGGTTTTCTTAATGTATGCACATTCTGGTTTTGTATGTAGAATCTTGAAAACTTCAATATGTTAAAACATGTTAAACAAAGCGGGTTTTAGAAAAGGACCACTCAAAATCGGGTTGCTCACTATGCCTGACATAGTTGTATCATTGCACCACTATAAAAGCCACTCGACCCAACCCAACTCCGTAGTCAGCCAACTTGTTTGACCCGTTGTATAAAGTGACCCATTTTGATTCTAATCTGTTTTGAGATGCTACCAAATCCTAAATCATTAATCCTATAGTTTTTGGTTTTCTTTCTCATTATTTAGGAGCTAGCTTGTTGAAGACAAAAGATCGGAGAAGCTAGCTTTCAATGATATTTTGTAAACAACGAAACATACTTAGAAATTGCTTTGAAAGTGTTATTTTAGTATCGGAGGTTTAATTAGTGTTGTATGAAATTGCTACAGATTTGAGTATGTGAAGTTCATGAAGCATGATGTTGCTATGAAATTGTATGTGCAGAATTATGCTGCAAAATTTGTTTTAATTTAAAACGTAAAATTATGAAACTAGTGACACTTAAAGGCGTGTAGAAGTTTGCATTGCGTTCATGATTAAAGCAGCACTAATTAAAGCGTGTAGTTTTCAAAATTTGCCACGGTTCTTAGGGTGGGTCTTTTGAAGCTTATTCACTTTAAAAAGCGTCAACTTTTTGATCAAATTTTCCACCCTACCAAGTGTGACAATTAACTTACTTTCTCCACACTCTAAGATGTCCTGCATTTTGTGACACCAAGTATTTCCACGCTATCACCATGCGTGTACTTTTAGTTTTAACACAACAAAAAGCATGGAAATATGCCCCAGTCCTTGTGTATAATTACACCATTTGCTGTAGGTCCTATACATCAAACATGATCTAAGTGTAGCACGCTACACACATATATTGAACCTAGTTGCACATTTATTGATTGATAAACTTTGTCAAATGAATGAAATTTTCATTCATTTTAATAGGTAGTTTCATATAATTATGTGAGAAAATTGATTGTTTAATGTGTAAAAGGTAATTTGGAGGAAGTTTACAGGAGACAAAAGATAGTGGTGTTTGTTTTGAAAGAAATCATGACGTAATTTCCAGAGCCATTCATATAAAGTTGACTTGAGGTCCACGTCCACCTACTTGCATTATTTAACTTGTGATCGACATGAGTATAGGAGAATTATCATTTCATTTTCGATAGCCATTCATATCCTGTGCTTGATTCTTAACCGATCCTAAAAATTGTAAGTCCTCTCCTCAAATTTGTTTTTATTTATGAATTTGTTTATTTATAGCTTGGACCTAATACGATTGTTTAAAAGTAAGTTGCATTATTTTAATGTGACGTGAGTAGAATGATCCTCCATTGTTTATTGTAGTTCTGAAAACCGTAAGTCAACTTTTTTTGTACTTTTTATTTGTTTATTCCCTTACTCTAACTTAGGTGCTTTTTATAAACCATATTTCTAAATGATTTCAGTTTTAATCAGGATTCTATTTGATTTGATGAGGTTCGTTATTAGATTAATGGTTCGTTATTAAATTTCATAAGCTTAAATTGATCAGTAGTTGTTAAATACTCAAATATAACTACAGATAGAATTATATAGACTTGGAGACTTTTGTCAAGTCAAGTTAATTATGCTATTGATCCAGCCATCTATGTTTTGAAGTTGAAAATTTCAATAAAAGCTTCATTAATCAATAGTCATCTGTTTTAAATTCTCAAACAACCTAGTTGATCTTTATCACTTAATTTATTATACTTTATAAAGTTTTCAAACAACCTAGGTTTTTTTTTTTTTAACTAATAAAAATTGTAAGTTTACTCTTTTTAGTTTGTTACACATCAAGTTAACTTTAGAAATAAAAATAAGTTATTAGATTTATGTTAAGAATAGTTAGAACTAAAAAGCAATAAAAATAAGTTTGCTTTATTTCTGCATTGAAATGAATATGAAATAAAAAAATGAATATGAATATCTGAATTTTGAAAAAAAGCATACATTGCTTTGATTGAAGTCATTGAACAGAATAGAGATAATGAGATGGCGTGATGTCATATGACATGTAACTTAATAGACGAAATTAGATAGTATCTAAAACCGAGGGACTGAAAGTGCAACTAAAGTTGAATTAAAGTCAACCAACTTGCCTTTACTCTTCTTCTAAACTTCATTTGATTGTTCATTTTCATTGCATTCATATCCATCCGTCAACAACTGTATATTGATAATTTATAGCATGATGAGACTTTTGAGTCTGACTCGATTAATAGTATTAGGATTTCGAATGGTTATAAGTTTGTCTTGGCCTATTTGCTGGGTTTTGGTTATTCAATCAATAGATTGTCATATTTGTAATTTCCAGTATTATTGATTTAAAATTGAGCTTATAAAAAGTTCAATAAGCTCATCTAATAAGTTAAAACAAACACCCCTTAAACTAGTTGGGATACAATTGACATGATTGACTGATTTGAGCCTTTGACAGATGTTTTTTTTATTAGGTTATGTAGCATAAGATACATGGCATTGAATGGAATGAATAATTAGATTTTGGTAAAGAAAGTAAATACTAATCAAAAAATGCCACTGTAGGAGAAATAGTGTTTTCGTGTAAATGACATGAAGTGTGGAATACTTTCAATAGTTTTAGTGTTGTGTGGATCAGTGACTCGAAGGAACTTTATGTTAACCTTTTGGTTTCTTGATGCTTGTTCATGTATTCTATGAAAGCTTTAACGGTTACTAAAGCGTAATAAGCTTGGTATCACTTATAATTAACATTGATAGTGGTCAATTTAATCTACATTCATATTCTTAGGAAACATAGAAGACAGAACGCCTCTCTGTTTATGTGTATAATAGTTTGTTTTTAAGAGAGATGGCTGTCTATTTATGTTTTGTTTTTGTTTTTTTTTAACAGATAACTTATATATAAACTATTAGCATACTTGTTCTGTCTGCATGTTACGTGGTATAACACAAAAGCACTCACATGTTTGATTGTTTAATGCTACTTACTCATGGCCATGGGTTCTTGTTGCTAATTAATTGTTTCAACTTTATTTTCACTTTTTTTCTGAAAACGTTTACTTTACATGTAAACGCAGCACAATCTCATTATTGATAATGGCTACTACGTCTATTCCTCATCGGTGGAAATATGATGTCTTCGTAAGTTTTAGAGGTGCAGATATCCGTAAAAGTTTCATGGATCATATGTTCAATGATTTCAAGCATAAAGGAATTCATGCTTTTAGAGATGATAGAAAATTGCCTAAAGGAGAAGAGATATCTCCTCATCTCTACAAAGCCATTGAAGAATCGAGGTTTTTGATTGTTATCTTCTCCAAAAATTATGCTTCTTCATCATGGTGTTTGAGGGAACTTGTCAAAATACTCCAATGCAAGCAAATGAGAAAGCCTAAACACGAGGTTCAAATACTCTTTTATGATGTTAAACCTGACGTGGTTAGGAAGCAAATGGGAAGCTACGCCAAAGCATTTGCCAAACATCAAGTTTCAAATAGATCAGAGGTCGACAACTGGAAGGAAGCTTTATCAATGGCGGCTAACTTATCTGGATGGGATCTCGAGGACATGACAAATGGGTAAATTTCTTGTTTTTGTGTAATTAGTTTTGTGGCCCTATTAAAGCTTAACATTATGTAGTTTCTCTTACTTATTGTGTCTTTGTGGTTAACAGGTATGAGTACAAGTTCATCAATTGCATCTCCAAAGACATACTCAAAAAATTATGTGATGGACCCTTGCATGTCGGTGATAACCTTGTTGGCATAGACTTCCATTTCGACAAATTAGACATGTCACGCTTTGTTGGGTCAGATAAGGTTAACATGATTGGAATATGTGGTATAAGCGGAATAGGAAAGACGACCCTTGCCAAAGCTATTTATAACTTGATGCATATCCACTTTGAAGGAAGTTGCTTTTGTGAAGATGTCAAAGAAGTCACAAAACGACAAGGCCTGATTCAAGTCCAATTGCATATGATTGGAAAGATCATGAAAATAGAAGATTTGAAGATATCAAGTGTTGGTGAAGGAATTATGGTAATAAAGAAGATGATGTCATCAAAGCCGATCCTGCTTGTTTTGGATGATGTGGATGATCATGAGCAGTTAGAAGCACTAGCGGGTTCACGTGATTGGTTTTTCCCAGGAAGTTTGATTATTTTCACCGGTAAAGATAAACAGTTGCTAAGATCACATAGAGTGGGTGAGGATGACATCAATGACATGGGCTTTCTAGATGAGGATCGATCTCTTGAGCTCTTTCGTTCCTATGCCTTTAAAGAAAATGATTCTTCTAAAGCATTTGAAGAAGTTTCTCAGAAAGTTGTGAAGTATGTGCAAGGACACCCTCTGACCCTCAAACATTTGGGTCTTTTTTTATACGGCAAAACTGTGGATCAGTGGGTTAGTGAACTGGACAAGCTCAAAGTATATCCTAATGAAAAGATACAACAAGTGCTTCGTTTAAGTTACGATGGGCTAGACTTCTATCAGAAAAACATCTTACTTGATATTGCATGTTTATTCGTTGGAGAAAACAAGGATTTTGTAGCAAGCGTACTAGATGGCTGTAACTTTTTTGCAGTTACAAACATGCAAGTTCTAGTTGACAAGTCATTAATCACGATCTCTAGTGACATGTCACTTCAAATGCATGACTTGATTCAAGCAATGGCAAGGGTAATTGTTCGTGAAGAACAGAGAAGATTGTGTATATCATCTGAATCGAGTGAAAAGGAAGTAAGAAGTGGCATATACTTCTTTACCTTCATATTAGTATAAAAGTATACACAATTGCGTATGTTACTCTTTCTAATTTAAGTTACATGCTCTTGCTTTTTCAGGTGGCAATGACTGAAGCAGTTGAAGTTCTAGTCCTTTTGTTAAGGCAATCTAGTCAAAAGGTTGACATAAACGCTAATTCTTTTGCACATATGAAAAATTTGCGGATCCTGAAAATTTATTCTAAGGAAGAATTCCATCAGAAAGTGGAATTGAAGGGCTACAATGTGAAGTACTCGGGGAGTCTCAAAATTTTGAATTTCTTGTCGAATAAGCTAAGCTTGTTTTATTGGCATGGATGCCCTTTCAACTACTTGCCTCCAGAATTCTATCCAAAAAACATTGTTGCCATCGACTTGTCTCACAGCAACATAAAACAACTTTGGACAACACCAAAGGTATTTACTTGTTCATACATGTGTTCATATTTGACTCCTCGAGAAATAAGAACTAATCTTTTTTCAATTGATGCCAGTGCTTAAGAAGGTTGAAAATAATGAAGCTAAGGTACTGTTGTAACCTAACAACCACCCCTGACTTCTCAGAGACTACAAATCTCGAAGAGCTAGATCTTGAAGGTTGTGTGAATTTGGCTACAGTTCACCCATCTATTGGAATGCTTAATAAGCTTGCTGTCTTAAATCTGAAAGACTGCCCACGGGTTGGGAGTTTTCCTGAAGCCTTTTGGTCTAGATGCTGGACTTCAATCTCTGGTTTCATATGGAACCAACAACATCCCCAAAGATCAGTTTCATTGGCAGGTTTAAATATGTTAAAGTCCCTGAATTTCAGCTACTGCAATTTAGAACAAGTTCCTGAGAGCATTGGAGGCTTATCATGTCTAGTGGTACTACTCTTGGAAGGGAACAATTTTACTAGCTTGCCTGGAAGTTTGAGTCAACTTTCTAGTCTTAATTGGCTTAATGTTAATGGTTGCAAGAAGCTGGAAGTGTTGCCCGAGCTTCCACATAGCCTAGATTATCTTTTTGCATCTGATTGCACCTCCTTAAGTTCAATTAGGGGATCAAACCCAATCATGAGTACAAGGTACACTTTTTTCAACAATTGTCCAAAATTGTTTAAGATGTCGATATCGGAGACTCAATGTCTCGACTCATCTGTAACTTCCCAAGGCTCTCGATTTTCTTCTTTCCTTCGGTATGCGCATAACAGATGTGGATTGTTCTGTTTGCCAGGAAGTTCCATATGGGATATGTATATATATTATGATGGAAATAGCATTCCAAATTGGTTTACAAATAAAAGTTTGGGAAATCAGGTAAAGGTTGAATTACCATCAGATTGGAGCTTCAGTAAGTTAAGGGGATATGGAGTTTGTGTTGTTTTAAAGATAAAAAAACCTTCCATAGATTTTGGATACTCTGTAGAGAACTTTGATGGAGCTCGTTTGAGAGGATCCGGTCCATACAACTTTGATGAATATTTTGAGGATAAGCCAATAAGAATCGATGAGTCAGATATGATATGGTTGCATTATACGACAGAAGAAATATGGGATTTGAAGGTAGCAAAGAATTTTGTAACATTTTGTTTTAGAGAGAATGAAGAAATTGAAGTGAAGGAGATGGGTGTAAGACTTGTTTGGGATGAAGATTTAGATCAAGAAGCAGACTTGAGTATGTTCCAAGACCTCCCAACTCTATCACAGCATGGTGGGGTCTTGTGCCTGTTTGGGAGGTATGGAGAAATCAAGTGGACATGGTAGGATAAATTATTTATATGTTCCGTGTAGATTTTGTAGTTTCTATTTGGTCTTTTTATTAGCCACAATAATCTTTGATAAATCCATGTAGGAGACACCTACCAGGTGTTTGATGAAACGCATGAGTAGAAATCGTTTGCTGTTTACTCTACAGCCTGTTTGCAGATTTTTTTGGAGTTTACGATGTATTAAGAATTGATGTTGTGTTTTGAAGTTGCGATTTGTACCGTAAGATAATAAACCATGTTGTAGTTTGTCTTTGGAAATTAATATTGAAGCAATTGCGTGACTGGTATGGTATCATGTTAAAACATGCACCATCTTTGGAAAGTGTGCTCTTTCCAGTGCCAGCTCAACCAACATTTGAGACAAAATGTTTATTGTTTGTTATAAAAACTTGACATTTGTTTTGATTGCTGAAAACACTCTTCTTTGATACCTGCTTTCAGCATCTGTTCTTCACTGCACTAATAGCTCAAGATCCGTTCCTTGAGGTAGCTGCCTAGACATGCTACATGTATTTCGACCCATTTACATACGGGTCAGATTTCAACCCGTTCCCAAAATTACATCTTTTACCATTTATGTGAGAGTATTAACCACTGGTTCTATTCCAAGATTGCCTTACCCTTATCACTGGTCTTCACCTTCTTTGTACATGGGACAAGCACCATATCGATAAACAGAGCTCTCATCAAAATAGCTTGTTCCTTTACTGCACCCAGGTTGTTGTTACCTTCTGTTTCATTACCCTCACCCAAGTGGTTTCTTGAGACTATATGGATATCATTGTACTTTCTGCTAGCCGTGGTAGTCTAACTGAAAACCTTTATTAGGCCAGGTCTTGCTTCTTGGGATATCCAAGTGGGGTGGTAGGAAAATTCTTTGTTCTTTAATTTTTATTTAAAAATAAATAAAATTCATAGGGGAAGAACACATGGGAATTTTAGTCATTTCACTTGGTCCATAGAGAAAAATAAACTTGAAACTTTCTCATGTCTGCCTGCACTTTCAAAACCACTGCGTCACTGTTTCACTGCTCACCCAATTTGACCAAACCACAACGATGGTTTTTGCAACATGAACTTTTCATGTAACGTACACCAGGCGTCCGTTAGAATCGAGTATGTCAGCAGAAACCATTGACTATTATATTGGCAAACTGTTTTGTAGCTATATATTACTCATCAATTTGTTCGAAATTTGCTACCTGCCGAAGTGCCGATGTGTACTGGCAGTTAAGAACAATGTGTTTTGTTTTCAAGTTTCAATTCCAATTATCGTATACTGACAGATTAAAAGCCTTATTGCAGTTTTGATCCCTGGAAAAGATTATCGACTATTCTTGTCGAGACTACGTTCTTGCCTGCCATTTGAGGTATAGTTTACTGATCATATTTATGTAGTCCAGTTTTGCAGCTCTTCATTAAGCTTATCTTTTTGTAACTAGCTAGTTGGGAGATACACCAGGACTAGATATGGTTGACTGTTAATCTGTTATGTAGGCTAATATGCATTTTTAAAGAGACAATGTGAGAGCATTGTCGAAATAAATATGCCAGTGATGATTAATATTGGTAATTTTAACATAACAGACAGTTGGATATGAGTTATTTTATCAGGTCCCATGTCTTCCTCAAACAGAACTTAAAATTTCTAGGCAAACAACCAATAAGCCTTTATAGGAAACAGCTATTACACACCCTTATAATGCTAGCATACTCGAGTTTTGCTACCCGACATTACTTAGATGTGGTACGCAGAGAAGACATGATCAAATTGTAGCATGCTGCACTTATGGAACATAGTGCCACTTTTGCTAATTGAAGAAGTTTATTAAGTGAAGTTTCGTTCATTTCAACTGGCAATTTCATATAATATACGAGTAAATTGATGCTTTCATGTCTAAAATGTTCAACCTGAGTTCAAGAAACTTCAAGCAATAAGATTGATATCTTAATTGATTAAGTCAACAAGATGTAATTAGGAAGAAATTTACAAGAGAGAAGACTTTTGTAGAATGACGTCATCATGTGGGTCTTACCTAAAACTATTAAAAAGACTATTGCTGGTTAAATTATAAGTTTTACCACTGGGCATCATCTTCCTTCAAGAAACTTCAGGAAACACAATTATAACCACTTTAATTCAAGAATCTGGAAGGAAGATGATGCCCATTGGTAAAACTTATAATTTACTTTCGATTTGGCATATGGTAACAACCTTAATTATAGGTTTGATCCATGCTCTTTTTTTTTTTTTTTTTTTTTTTTTTTTTTTTTTTTTTTTTTTTTTGGTGCAAAAGGGTGAAATATTTTATTAACATCAAACTTTTACAACAAGAATTCAACTGCAATGGACATGCCCATTCAGTGAAATGCTAAACAATCATTACATTCACAACAAGATCTCAGACAACAAACATAAGTCTCTAACAGACATTCCATACCAAATTCATACAACCTATGCTACATGAAATGAAGCCATCAGACTAATTTGTAGCAGCAAAGTAGCAAACCAACCCATAGTTTGCATACTCCAATTCACCCATAATTGCACCAAGACCATAACCTCACAATATACATTTCCCTACCAACTGTTGACAGGCCCTTTCATCTCTTTCTCCAGGATCGAATATGATCAAGACAACATCATGTGTTCATCAAATAAGTAAAAACAGAAACAAAGAATGGGTGAACCCCTTTATATTGATATTGAATAATCGAAATGGGTTGCATTGATTTACAGATTCTATGCTATTTATACAAGATGAAACGTTGCTTCTTCAAAGACACAACGATTCAAAGAAACCTTATAAAACCTAAATGTTGTGATCTTTCTAAAACGTTGTAACCTATCTAAATAACCGTTTCTATCTAATGGGTTTGTTGGCCTGTGGCCCAAACCGAAAATCTATCTACAGGCCTTTTTGACCCATCTTGTTTTCTTTGACATACTAGACATTAATACGTCCAACACCAACATCCTAATTGATCCATGCTCTTTTTTTCCTCTATATCAATGTTCTGTTTTAACTTGGACATTAATACGTCCAAGTGCTTCCAGATGACGTTAAGCATATGTGGAACGAGTGGGCCCTACGTGGACTTATTGTGATCAGTCTTGTTTCACAGATCACCTTAAGTCTACTAGGAAATGTTCGGAAATACAACCCAATAACACGAGTTAGAATGGCTCTCTGGTTTGCCTACTTATTAGAATTAGCTATTGCATCAGCAGCGCTTGGTGTTATTACCCGAACCGCCTTAGACGCATGCAGCAACACTTCTCATTTCAGTTCAGAAGATACTTACAAACAAAACACAAGTGAACTCATGTCTTTTTGGGCACCTTTTCTTCTCCTTCACCTTGGTGGTCCAGATTCTATTACCGCGTTTGCATTGGAAGATAACGGGTGGGTCAAACTCATAAAAATCACTTGATATATAGGAAGATAATATAAAGACAATCAACATCATGTCTGCACTGGAGTCGGAATTCGACCATGGTCACACGTCTAAACGTAGGGTTACAGTTCAAGTCTGGTTTAGGATTTGGATCCTGGTCAGGCCTAGTAACAGGTTTCCGTGCTTTTGCTGTTACGCGCATATATGTAATCCTTAACATTGGGTAGTGTAGTTGACAGGCATTGTGAAGTGCAACATAACCTAAGTGTACTTATTGATGCTTCAATGAGTCAAAATTGTCACATTTGCAGCAGATATCTGTGTAGTTTTCTCTACTTTGTTGCGGAATGAACTGATTCTGAACCAGTACAAAAACATGTTTCTCGGGCCACCAATCGGAATAGTTTTAAACATAAAAAAACCTGAAAATTGCTTATGAAACTCCCATCGTTTACTTCATGAATCCAATCAAATTAACGAAAATTCCATAAAAAAAAAAAATCTTTGAAACTTAATTATAATATTTCAGTTTAAACAAAAACTTACAATTAACTTACAAATGCACAACAGCCATTGATTTCATCATGCACGAAGACACGTCCATTTCACGAGCCACCTGGTTCTTCGACGCGTGAACCCACTTCATCTTCGGGTTCGAGACATCACACATTGTCAAAAACTCCATCACCTGTCCGAATATCTTAAAACATTTCTATCCCAAAAATCAGTTTCTTATCAGCTACAAATAGCGAATTCCAGTCCATGGGTGCATCAGGATGCACCGAAACTTCATTCCAAATTAAATAAACGAGATCAAGCTCCCATAACTTTCGAACGGCTTTGTTTCTCCTTCCAATTTCGCCTTCTCCTTCATACCATGAAACCGACACTAGATAGAGCTGTTGACCATCACAGGACACTAGCCTTGGGGTGTACTCGTGGACCCTTGCTGGGTGTGGAGTCGTTTGTACTCGAGTCCAGAAACCATGCCCAATGTCATACGCTGCGAGCTTATCAGTCTCGGAATACACGTAAAAGACCCCGTCACAAACGACTCCCGAGCAAACAACCCCAAAATCAACTGGTAGCCGTTGAATTTCCGTCCATTTGTTTGACGAAGAATCAAAAATCTCACACGAATTTAAAGCCTCATCCCATGAACCAATTCCCCCTACCGCTATTATAAAGAACCGTCCTCGGTCTTTCACACTACTCGTGTGCTTGGTTTTTTCGTTTCTTGATGTACGTCTAACCGAAATCCTGTGAGGATCCCCGTAAACATCCGATACTCCACCAATCCGCGTCCGTGTCTGAAGTTGACTTTTGATGGTCAAACGATCATAGTTGGCTTCAAAAACCACTAGAACGGACTTTGAACTTTTGTGTTTCATTGATGCAACCTTGTTCCACGATTTTGTCATAGGGCTAAAAACCAACACTCCTCTGTGTGTCTTTCGGTCCATTCTTCCGGAGCTCGAACAACCTCCGACAATGAAAATGTTATCATGGACAGTGGCAACTGAGAACAGAAACCGATTTTTAAGAATTTCTGCCTCAACTTTATGCCATTTGTTGAAAGAAACATCAAAAGCGTATATCTCACGAGAGCTAAGACCATTTGTAACAGTACCGAAAAGGAACAACAATGGACTCAGGTAATACCCTTCTCGTCTTATCTGCATAAAACGAGGTTGCATAGTCAAAGATCTCCATTTCTTGCACACGAGCCGAGTGTTCATTAAGCTTGTCAATGGAAGTCTCATGAAACAAAACTCGAGAAGATCATCATTGTGTTGTTTCCGTGTGACTCTTCAATTTCAAAACTCTTTTTCAGATTATTTCTCTTTCACAACCTATCCACTCCATATGAGAAACAATCCACACTCGTGTCGTCGGTCCCACACACGGGTTTGTAACCTTTACCCACAACTTCACCGAACTCGTCACTTGTTGCGGCTCCAACCTTGCACCCTCCGCCCCTAGCATACAAACTCAGACACCTTAATCAAATAACTCCCATGTCATCGTCATCAATATCATCATCCATCACACTTCCATGGTAGTCGTTTTTCAACTTTTGGCTAATGCTTCTAACTAGATGTTTCGACACATTGTAAGCCTCATGTTCTTTATGTGATGTTTCATCCCTAAGTTGTTTAGGTATCATCTTGCATTCTAAGCCTGGTCATACGAACATTACAAATTAGAATATGATTGAAAAACAAAATCAAGTACACAGGTTTCAGTTGAACAGTCTAAGAGATTGAAACTAGACTAGCACAAAAACATGGCTAATTTCAAACTTTTAAACTTGCGTGGTTCAATATGAAGTTGACACACAGAATTTTCCACATGTTTGCATACAGCACATACTACAGATATGACTTTCAGCACAAAGAGATATCTGTACATCTTAATGTGGCTGCAGATCAGTACACAGCACAGCACAGCCCAGCCCAGCCCGTTTTTACATGTTACCAGGCATGTCCACCACATATATTCTGCCACCTCTAGTCTAAGCAGTGTCAGAGCTTATTTGGCTTGTATAAAGGATGATAGGCTCAAGTTCAACTCATGGCCTGGCAAGATTTGAAACTTGTTTTCTGAGCACAATTACAAATACATTACAGCTTATATCTAGTGTTTGGATACCTACTTCTTCTGATTATGAAATGTTAAAATTACAGTTTACAACTTCAAGCTACATGAGCACATCCAAACACCATCTATAAAAAGTAGATGATCATCTAATATCAAAACGCAGATCCAAACATGAAACACCCCCTGATTTCACCTATAATATGAAACTAGTAACTATGTATATCACGAGGGACTGCAACTTGGCGCACCTTCCTTGATTTCTAGAATATTCATATCTTCTACATAGTTAAAAATTCCTCATTTTGAAGGAGGACAAACCGAGTACATGTTATTTATATTGTACAATCAAAGTCAAGTACCCATATATTCAAATTTACATAAATCCATTAAAATACATAGACCCTAGTCCCAAAACAGTCCAAACTCAAAGTCAACTAACTTTTTTTTTCCTTCAAAATTAACAATCTTACAAATCATTATCTAAAATACATTTAACAACCCACTACTAAAAACTTATAAACTATTAGACCAGATACATTTTTCAGATCAACAAGCCAAAATCCAGTGTCAAACATGAAATCCTAAAATGCTATTTTGACCATCTAAAGTCAATATTTGACCCAATCAAAAAAGGAACACAAATAACAACACCAAAAACATGTACACTAGCAAATATTAGTCAGCCAAAAGCTCGAAAACTATGGTTACCAAATATAAAAACAAATAAAGATATGAATGTTACTAAGTACACAAGAGTAAAGAAAACAAACCTCGTGAAGTTTATATTGAACCCAAGAATCAACCCAGACAGATATTTAGATCCAACAAAAGGGTTAGAGTAAATGTCATTTTTCGTCCCTGTGGTTTGCCGGGTCAATCAAGAATCGTCCCTGCCGTTAATATTCTTCGGGTTTGGTCCTTGTGAACCCATACGGGTTTGGTCCCTTGACCACAAATTCCATCAGTTGACCGTTAAAATACTTGTTTGATAAGGCAAAATGACAAAAACACCCTTATTATTATTATTAAACCTATATCTTCTCATCTTCTCCATCATATTCTCCAATTATCAAATATCCTCTCATAGATAATCAAAAACCATCTTCCTAACAAACCACAAAACAAAACAATCCAATATCAATATCCACATAAAAAATCAAAAAAAAAAAAAAAAAAAAAAAAAAAAAAAAAAAAAAAAAACTTATTATCTCATCTTCATCTCCAACAAATTCAAAAACTCTTCCATCACCAAACCCCATCACTGCCACTACAACACAAACCCCACGAAACCCCATATCTACCACCATGAAACAACACCAACAGTTTTGCTAACGTTGATGAGGTGGAGGTTTGTGGCGGTGGTGGCAGTGGTGGGTTGTGGTGGGGGTTTAGGTGGCGGGTATTGTGTTTGGTAATGAGGGTTTGGTGGTTGTTGATGGCAAGATTCCGGCGAGAGAGAGTTAGAAGGAGGCTAGCTATGGTGGTTGTGATGCCAGATTTGATAAGAGAGAAAGGGAAAGGGGAGTGGGTGTGAGTGTGGGTGTGTGAGAGAGAAAAAGATGAAGAAAAGAGTATATAAACTATACATGTATGTGGATCAAATGACAAAAATACCCTTCAGCATAACAGTCAAACTAACTGAAGTTTGGTCAAGGGACCAAACTCGTATGGGTTGTAAACCACGGGGACCAAACCCGAAGAAAACTAACGGTGGGGACGATTCTTGATTGACTCGGCAAATCACAGGGACGAAAAATGATATTTACTCAAAGGGTTATTTAAAATGGGTCATTTTAGTAAAGTTTGAAAAGAAAACATTTTTCAAGATAGAAGAGAGAGAAGTGATGGATCTCTTTATTTTGAAGTGAAGTCATAATATATCACTTTAGTTCAGAAAAAGTGTAAAAAAGGTGTTCCTTTTTTTTTCCCCTATCTATCTCGACTATAATTATATATCTACTTTTTCTAACTTGATGAAAGTTGTCCTTGATAAGTACCAAAAATAATTAAGTGTGGTAAATTGAATGGTAAAAAAAATAGAATTTTCTTAATCTTTCTTTTTGTAAAAATAATAAATTAAAACCAAACATTTTAGTAAGAGTAAATTGAAAAAAAAAAAAAAAAAAAAAAAAAAAAAAAAAAAAAAAAAATGTCCTAATGTGTTATATCCAAATTGTAGAGTGCAGTGTATGTGTCGTTTTATTAAAAACAACTGATGCATATATCATTTATGATCTAAGTGAAATGACTAAAATTATTCAAAGTGAAATGAAAAAGTCTCACCGAAAGCAAAAACATTTTAGTCATTTCATTTCGGCCTAGAGACAATATCCGCACTAAAGATTTTCCCAAAAAACGACACCCTCACTTTCATATATTAGTATTTGAAATCTTATCTTAGAAAAGTACACATTGGGTATAAAACAAGAGTACTGCACCCTGCCTCGTGCTATTGCGTCCGCCGTTCATCCCTTAGCCATTCCAATCACTTGTGTCTGTTTTTTTTTTTTTTTTTTTTTTTTTTTTTTTAGTGAGTGGTTATTTTTTGTGGGTTTTTTTTATGGGACCTAATAAGTGTTATTGGATTTTTTTTTTTTTTTTTAAATGAGTGGTTATTTTTATGTGGGGTATTTTATGGGACCTAATATGTGTTATTATTATTATTTTTTTTTTTTTGGAAAGAGGTTTTAATTGTTGATGTTTTATTAAGAGGGAATAAGGTGGCGTTTAAGTAACAGAAGAATTATGTGTTATTCATCTTCCTCGCACCTTCCACTCTAAACTTGAATGATGCACTAATGAAATGTTTAACAAACCATTTAACTAGATGTTTGTTAGTAACACATCACAAATATGGTTTTATATTTGTTTAATCAACTGCTGACACCAACAATAATCTATTGATATTTTTGAACACTATTTGATGATACGCTATTTTAAATAACAATCTGGTTAGAAGATCATTTAATGGTACATATAATATATTTGTGATAATAAATGTAACCCCTCTTGAGAGTCTATTATGTTTCTCACTGTGTTAATATTCCAATTAAAAATGCTTTCATAATTTCAATTGTTAAGATTTACACTTCATTTAGTGACCACGAAATGACAATATTTATTAAGTTGAGAGTTAAGATCAAATGAGAAATAAAATGAAAATAAGAAGTGTGAGAAGAAACAATAACAGCACATTTTAGGTGCATCTAAAAAACATATCCATATCGTTTTAAATGTTTCCCTTTTATTTAAAATGTGCGGTTAGAAATATTTTCCACTCTTTTTATTTTAATTTTTCAAAAATACTTTCCACTATTTTTTTTTTTCTTCTTATTAGATCCTTCCTATTAGACGGGTTCTAAACTAGTTAAACATGAAAATTTGAATTACCACTCTTTTGGGGTAACGACATGAAAACCTCTATAGACCAACAAAACATGTTTCATTGTCACGCATTGCAAATAAAGTGAAATGTCGTCTATCAAACACATGTGATTTAGGTAACACGTCTGATTTAGGTGATTAGAAAGGATTAACATACTTCACATCTTTGTTTTCGACTAAATCAATTTCTTTTCTTTTGTTAAAATACGCTTGGCTATGAAGGAGCACATATATTAATTGACGACTTGTAATTTGGTGATATTTTTTAGGTCATTCAAGCCATTTATTGTCATGTTTTCACTTGTTTATGATAGAAGTGATACTTAAAAAATAAAATGTTAATTTTCAGATATCACAAGGATGGTAGACGGATTGGATGAAATAGCCAAGTTCGAGTCAAGTAAAGAAGACTTTAAAGCTGAATTACAGCCAGGGATGGAACCAGAACCAAATATGATTGGGTGGACAAATTTTTTGAAACCGTGATATAGATTCACATTTCGATGGACCAGGTGCATTTAAGAAAAAATAACGTTTTTTTCAAAAATTAACACTACATCGAAAAAATCCATCGGGTTCCCGGGCACCCGCGGGAACCCCCTGATTCCGTCCCTGAATACGGCTTGAGGTCACCTCCATCGTCTCATATTCTAAACAAATAAGAAAAGTTGAGATCTTTGTACTACGGCTTTGACAAGACGTGGTTTCGCCTAGAAGATATTAAATTGCATGTATGTTTTAGTTAAGAGGAAACTGAATTTGATAGACCACTTGCATATAGATCGGCGGCATGACCATTTTACCAGAATGATTATAGTTGCATGGCTAGTGATAATGAACATTTAATAATTTGTAATCATCAATATGCAATTATAACTTGATGTGAATAAGCAAACATTGATACAGTATCTAGTTAAGTACTTTGTCTCTTCACACTTTCATTTTATTTTTCATTATTTTATGCTCTCAGGTGTTTACCAAATTAAGTGGTTCCATATGAACCACTTAATTAGCCTCTTAAAAGTAGGGGTGATCACGGTCCAAAAACCAGACCGGACCTGCCAAGACTGGATCAGACTGAAGACTGAGTTAGGGAAAAACCATAGACCGAGACCGGACCGAATGTCGTCGGTCCGGTCCAAATAGGCTAAATGTCTGGTATGTAAGCCGGACCGGACTGGACCGAGACCGAAATAATGAAAAACCCTGGACCGGGACCGAGACCGGACCGTTGGTCCTTCGGTCGGTCCGGTTCTCAGTCGGTCCGGTCGGTTTTGTTGATTGGTCTGGTCTAAACGGTCGGATTGCTCACCCTTACTTTAAAGGGAGGACAATGCTTTGGTGGATCTCTCTATTAAGTGATATTAAATGATTGGGCCCACATCAAGTGGTTCATATGAAAAAGAGGGTTGATTTGCACACCACATTTTTTTTATTCTTTCACCACACCCTGTGCATTACAGTGTTGTATGGTGTGCTACCCAACTTGTACAAAATGGTGTTTTTATCAAAAAATTTAGTGTGCAAATCAATTCCCTATGAAAAAAAAGAAACACCACAACTCTCTCAAATCAAGTTTTTCTTCTAAGTTATCTTAAGATTTTAGAACATTCAGGGCCATTCAGGTATGGAACAAAGCTTAAATTGATCGGGTGCATTATTTTTTTAACTGTAGTATAAGAAAAAATTTAATAAAACTTTATGATTTTCGATGTTAAAATGATTAAATGTAGTGAAAATTAAGTTCACTGTTCACTTATTGATATACTAATTAAGATAAACTAGAAAAACAATGCATTGGGATCATGTGCATTTTAAATTTTTTAGTGTTTTTTTTTACAAAAATTAGCACTACTAAGCAAAATTTTGTCAAAGTCCCGTGACACCGTAAGACCCTCCCTAGCTCCGTCCTTGAGAACATTCACGTAGTTGAACCTTGTTCCCCGAGTTAAACGATCAATCTCGGCTCTTACCTTGGCTATACTACACACCGATTGGACTAAAGGGGTTGCCAAACTTTCTAATCACAAATTGGCACGTACAAAACTAATAAAAAGAAGGATACAAATTTAAAATAAATAAATATAAAGGGGTATAATTTAGCAAGAGAGCCAAACTCACTGTGGAAAACTAGAAGGGGGGGTTGAATAGTTTTACGTCTTTTTAATTTTATTTTGAAAACTTAGTTTAGTTTTAAAACCTTGTTTGCTTTTAAAACTTTGATTCAATCTTATGTGAACTCAAATCTTGAACAATATGAGCAAGTATATCTAAGTATAAACAATAATAATAATGTATGCTAAGTATGTGAAATCAACACATGCATAATATAAACAATTGTAGCTATATGCGAGAGATAAGTACGTAATCGTTTATTTTATAATCCTTAGTTATATTTTGTATGAAAACTATACTTGATCGAAATGATCAATTATATGTATGTAACCTTTTTAGTTTGATTGTAAAAACTTTGTTTTGTGAATAAAACTTTCGTTTGATCTTTAAGTAAAATCAATACTAGCACTATATGAGCAACTATATATATACGTCTACGTCTACAAAATTAATAACGATATAAGCAAGATAATAAGTAAGATATGGAAAGATCTAACCGCGAGACAAAGGATTTATAGTGGTTCGGCTACAAGGACACCTTCCTTGCCCTACTCCACTCCTCGAGTCACCTACTCGAGAGTTTTCTTCACTATATCAACAAGCTCCCTTATGGCGGAGAAAACCTTACACACCAATTACACACCAATTACACACCAATTTACACACCAATCTACACACCAATCTTCACACCAATCTACACACCAATCTTCACACCAATCTACACACCAATCTTCTTCACACCTAGATCACAACTACTACACACCAATTCACTACTTAATCACACCACTTCTTTCACTCCTATCTTCTACACACCATTAGTCCTATTCACCAATTCTTCTACACACCAATCTTCTTCCTAACTTATCTTTTTCACAACTATTCTCTAACAAATATTCACAACTAATCACACTATGAAATAATAATCAATGATGATGCTCAAACAACTTAGATGTGGAGATCACAACTAGTTGTAATACTTCTTGTCTTGAGGGATAGAAGTATTCTTCTCTTGCACTTGAATGGATTATGTATGGATCACTTTGAAACAAAGATTTAAGAATGTATGATCAAAGGATTTATAGATTGGAAATGGAGATCTAGAACAGGAAGTTCTGGGGTGCAAAAGGTGAGGAAAAAATCCAGGTTTAAGGTGATATTTATAGGCAAAAGAATCTGACAGAGGAGTGTGACCGGTCCCCTTAAATCATGGCCGGCCCCCTTAAAATTAAGGGGACCGCCCTTTATAATTAAGGGGGCCGCCCAGCTGAAACGGCCAGATTCTTTGTCTTTTAGTGGGGAAAGTTTATTTGGTGAAAAACTAACTGTTTTTGGTTAAAAATTTGAATTCATATATTTAGTATGAATAAAACATTTTTCTTTATTACCAAAAGTGTTTTTCAAAAATATATAATATGTTTATATAATTAAATAAACTTTGCATTAGTTAATTAAATACCCCTTTGATCATAAATTGCACTAAACACTTTGTTTATTCATACCTTAAGTGATTTGGATGTAAAGAAAACTATTAATCACTAAATACTTGTTTATGTCACAAGTTTTAGTTCTATGAGTTTATATTTTGTGATAATCAAAACATAGAGATATTGGTAACATGTTAATAATGTTTTTAGGCATTAATTTATGTCAACAATCTCCCCCTTTTTGATTATTACAAAACCTTAAACTCAATATATCTAAAACTTGTTTTTAGACAAGTATTATAGAGTTTACATTTCTCTTCTCCCCCTTTTTGTAAAATCAAAAAGGTTAAGCCGAGTAAGCTTCGTGAGGGAAGTTTAAACGGGTAGAATGCTCCCCCTTGATGTATGCTCCCCCTCATTTGGGAACACCAAGGGAACGAGCTATGGAGATCTTTGCTACAAAAATATTTTAAGAGAGCAAGATACACATATATGCAAGGCAACAATTATGCAACTAAACAAAGATTCATTCAAGCATTATAGAAATGAAAAGCATTACAACACTCAATATGCTTGAAGCATATTGATAAAAATAACACAAAGGAAAAGACATAGTCCTATATTGCCTAAGAGAGCACTTGGACTTGCTTTCAACCAAAGGTTGGTTGATTCGTATTTGAAAGTGAACATCATAAGCATATGGTATGCTTATATGGTTGATGATGGAGTGTTTGGATTAATGGAGGTTGTTGGATTAATGGAGGTATATGTTCGGGTCATGAATGTTGGATAGTTTGGTGGTGGAGAGTTTGTAGCGGAAGAGGTTGATTGAGGTTTTGGATGTTGTTCAAGTGAGGGTATTGGATATGATCTAGTGAGAAGAAATTCAATCCAAGTGAAGTGTTCATAGAATGCAATCGTTTTTAGGAGAAAGATGCAACAAGGTTAATTATTGGCATGCTTCTCAAGTTGATTTATGTTGTGTGGTGATGAGGGTGATCTAGATGAAGGTGGATCCAAATTGCGTTGAGCAAGATGTAAGGCTAAAAGAGCACTAAGCTCATGGGCTTCTTTTAGCGCCTCAACGAACTTCAAGTGTTCGGAGGAAGGTGATGGTGGTGGAGCATGATAGTTGTCTTGGGTGATGGTTTGAACATGCAACATAGGAATGGCATGTGAAGTTGTAGGATGTGGTGGTGATACTTTTGGTGGTGGAGACATGTTTGAGCTTGGGTAATCATGAAAACATGATATGGGTGGAAGAGATCCTTCATGAGTGGATGGTGTTTTTGTTGAATGAGCAACATGTAAAGTGTTGGTAATGAGGTTGGGATTATTGTTTTGGGATTGTGCATGCTCATCATAAGAAGGAGCATTAGTCGAAGCACGAATGGATGATTTGTTGTTAAATGGATCATTTGTGTGAGAGTGAGGTTTAGGTGTTGGTTGATTATGAACAACATCGCTTGAGTTCTGAAAAGATTATGAGGTTTGAGTGTAATGTAGAAGGATATGGGTGAGTAAAGGTTTTTGATATGTAATGTTGGTGAGAAGGAAAGTGAGGTGTTAGGTAAGTAATGTTTGAAAACATAGGAGGAATTTGGTGATGGATGTTTGACAACGTCATTTGATTTGACGGAATTTTAAAGGAAGTTAGACTTTCTTCTCCAAACAAGTTTCTTGGTGGCTTTGGTTTAATGGGAGAGGAAATGATGAGATGAGTGGAGATTGAGAGGAATGAGAGTGTTTATAGTGTAGGATTGGTGGGATCAAGGATGGATAAATATTGATGGAAGGTTTATGATAAAATATGTTTGTGAATTTTGGGAAGTGTAGGATGAAATGGGCTAAAAAAAATAGAAAAGGGAAACAACACCTTCGACCATCAGATGGCCGGTCCCCTTAATTGGAGGCCGGTCCCCTTAATAATTAAGGGGGCCGCCTTATGATTTAAGGGGGCCGCCCATCTGGTGATTCCCAGATTGCCAGAAAAGGGTTTTTGGTAGTGAATTGCAGAAAGGTTGTGTTTTTGGTTTCAAACAAGTCCAACTCTTTGAGGCAATCAAGCATATACTAATTATGTAGCCAAAGCATGTTAACCAAAGAGATTAAGTAAACAAGCAATTTCATCTAGCATGCAAACATACTCATGAAGCAAGTAAAATATAAGTGCTAGGAAACAATAAGCAACATCAAGTATTTCATAACTACATAACAATGAGGATTAATTCTAATGTGTATCAATGTGCAATAAGTGGGTAGTTATGATAGCATGTATTTCTTGACTTGTTACAAACAAAGTCTTAATGAACAAACCATGGTCCTCTTGATTTGATTTAGTTCACTTATAAGTGTCATTTATATAAATATAGATGACAAATATGAGATCATCATGCATGATTTTAAAAGAGACGTTTTTAGCATTATTCAACAATGTTTGAAAGTAAGTTTTCACTTGGATGTGAGAGTTATTTGAATAAAATAGATTGGGTTTTTACTTCAAAATGTGTGAATGAACGGTAAAGAATATTTTCCCAATCTTTAGTTTTGATCAAAACAAAATTGTGAATATTGATAGTGAAAACATGTTATTTAAAAGTGGGATAGTTATTTGAAAGACTATTTTCCAAAATGTGAGGTTTTTTTGCATATTTTTAGAGATATTAGATTTTTAACAACAGATATCATAAATCAAATATTTTAAAAAATGTTTATTAAAGATCTCATGCTCAAGAGGATTGGTTAAGCCTATTATTATCTCATGCTATCGTTTCTACATATCCTATGATCCTAAAGGAAATGAAGACGATAATTTATATGTTAGATGCGAGAGTGTTGAATGGGGTATAACCTAACATCTATAGTTCCTTTGTTTTCGCACGCTTATCTGACTTAATGCCATAGTCTACGAGAGCTTGTTTCATCCATAGTTTTCTTACGCGAGGGATCAAATCCTACTTCTATATTTACGATTGATCCACTTAACTCATTTCACTTCATCACCATGAGTTTCCTAATAGTGGATATAGAAGATTTCCATTTTCTATTTTGTTCGGCAATGAACAATTTTATCTTATTCCTAGGAAAGTCAACCAATGATGTTTCTAGGTTATAAGAATATAAGCAATTATGTACTAAGCATTAATCTAACTAATCATTTATCTAAGCATGCAAATTATAGTGATGAACTTAAAAGAAACGCGTACCTTTTAGTCTTCAATGGAATATCTTCAAGCACTTCAAGTGACCATGTTGACTTATAGAAGTCATTTGTAGATGATATTCCAACTTCTTCCAAGATTGACAACTTAGCCACTTGGTCCCCATTGTCTAATTGGTCCAAAGTTGTTTGGTCCAAACATATTTAACATTTGGCTAGGATGCATGTATGGTGGTACTATTTCCCATTGTCTCATTGGTCCAAAGTTGTTTGGTCCAAACATATTTAACATTTGGCTAGGATGCATGTATGATGGTAATATTTCCCAAGGATTGTAACTTGGTTGATAATTCCACATTTGATTTCTAGTGTTATTGTAATATTGTCTATTTTGATTTCTTCTAGGTTGAGATGTTTTAGATCTTGGATGATGATTTTTAGTTTTTCTTGGTGGTGGAGTTTTAGATCTAAATTTAGGTTTAGAGGATCCTACTTCGGTCTTTAAGGATGGTTTATAAAAAGTTTTTACTTTTTCATCATTCGCAATGGGTATTTTTCTATCTTTTGTAAGTATATACTTAGGATTTGATTCTAATAATCTTTGTTTACTAGATTCACATTCAAACTTTATACTTTTATTTTCACTGGTTGAAGTTAATCCTAGACCGGTTTTATCTCCCGAAGTTTCTTGAGCACTTAGTATTTTCTTAAGTGGGTTATTACTATTTTTAAACCTGTCAAGTTTGAAAATTTCATCTTTAAGTTTTTCGTTTTCATTTTTAACCTCTAAGCAAGTTTTACATTTTACAAAAACTTCTTTTCCTTTTTCCAAATGTTGTAGTTTAATTTTTAATTTTAGTACTTCATTTTCTAATTGATTATTAATATGTTTTAGTGACTTATTTTTAGCTATAACCTTTTGACCTAATTTGCATAACCTATTATATTCACTATCTAGGTCTTTTTCGTCTAATGATAAATTTTTGTCACTAAAGTATTCGGTTTCGAAACGTACCTCGCTTGATGTCTTAGCCATAAGACACTTTTCTTCATTTGTGGTTTCTTTCTTGTCCTCATCGCTATCACTCCAAGCACCTCCGATAAACGCCTTTTGATTTTGATCTCTTGACATCATTGGACACTTTCCGATGAGATGATTTGGATTGCCACATTTAAAACACTTCCTTTCATTATATGGTTGCCTAACATATCTTCCTCGTCTTTTGAAGTATTTCTTGAAGTCTCGTACGGCCATAGCATACTCTTCATCGTCACTTTTGGAGGTTGAGCATTCTTCGTCACTAGAGTCCTTTTTAGCTTTCAACGCAATTGATTTGCTTTGCTCCCTTTTTTCATTGAGAATCTCGGAGTCTTTCTTTATTATTGCTTCGTAGACTTTCAGGTTGCCGATCAACTCATCAAGTTGAAGAGTTAACAAGTTCTTCGATTCTTCAATCGCCGTAACTTTAGCTCGCCATTTTGGATGAAGAGCCCTAAGAAATTTCCTAACAAAATTCTTACTAGAAAAATTCTCATCAAGTGCTTTTAAACTTGTGATAATAGTGTTAAATCTAGCAAAAGCATTATCTATTGATTCCTCCTCCGGAATCGTAAATTGTTCATATTGTTGAACAAGAAGATCTATTTTGTTATCTTTAACTTGACTATTACCTTGGTGAGTGATTAGTAAAGAATCCCAAATTTCTTTTGCGGTTTTACACATAAAAATTCTTTCGTATTCTTTACGTGGTAACGCATTGTAAATAACCATTTTTGCTTCATTGTTTTTAGAAAGTCTTCTTTTTAAATCATCATTTTGTTTTTCAAAAGGTACTATTTCATCTTTATTTGTTTCGGGATTATTTTGAGTAGGTAAAAAATCACCATTAGTAATAACATGCCAAAGATCTAGATCCTTTGATTTCACATAAGTTTCGAATCGATTTTTCCAATATAAAAATCCATCACTTTCAAATAGTAGTGGTCTTTGCATAGATTGCCCTTCTAAATATTTTTCAGATTCCATAGATCGTTACAAGTTTTAAAATACAATATATTTTAAAAATCTTGCTAGACGTGGCTCTGGTACCAATTGTGGAAAACTAGAAGGGGGGGTTGAATAGTTTTACGTCTTTTTAATTTTATTTTGAAAACTTAGTTTAGTTTTAAAACCTTGTTTGCTTTTAAAACTTTGATTCAATCTTATGTGAACTCAAATCTTGAACAATATGAGCAAGTATATCTAAGTATAAACAATAATAATAATGTATGCTAAGTATGTGAAATCAACACATGCATAATATAAACAATTGTAGCTATATGCGAGAGATAAGTACGTAATCGTTTATTTTATAATCCTTAGTTATATTTTGTATGAAAACTATACTTGATCGAAATGATCAATTATATGTATGTAACCTTTTTAGTTTGATTGTAAAAACTTTGTTTTGTGAATAAAACTTTCGTTTGATCTTTAAGTAAAATCAATACTAGCACTATATGAGCAACTATATATATACGTCTACGTCTACAAAATTAATAACGATATAAGCAAGATAATAAGTAAGATATGGAAAGATCTAACCGCGAGACAAAGGATTTATAGTGGTTCGGCTACAAGGACACCTTCCTTGCCCTACTCCACTCCTCGAGTCACCTACTCGAGAGTTTTCTTCACTATATCAACAAGCTCCCTTATGGCGGAGAAAACCTTACACACCAATTACACACCAATTACACACCAATTTACACACCAATCTACACACCAATCTTCACACCAATCTACACACCAATCTTCACACCAATCTACACACCAATCTTCTTCACACCTAGATCACAACTACTACACACCAATTCACTACTTAATCACACCACTTCTTTCACTCCTATCTTCTACACACCATTAGTCCTATTCACCAATTCTTCTACACACCAATCTTCTTCCTAACTTATCTTTTTCACAACTATTCTCTAACAAATATTCACAACTAATCACACTATGAAATAATAATCAATGATGATGCTCAAACAACTTAGATGTGGAGATCACAACTAGTTGTAATACTTCTTGTCTTGAGGGATAGAAGTATTCTTCTCTTGCACTTGAATGGATTATGTATGGATCACTTTGAAACAAAGATTTAAGAATGTATGATCAAAGGATTTATAGATTGGAAATGGAGATCTAGAACAGGAAGTTCTGGGGTGCAAAAGGTGAGGAAAAAATCCAGGTTTAAGGTGATATTTATAGGCAAAAGAATCTGACAGAGGAGCGTGGCCGGTCCCCTTAAATCATGGCCGGCCCCCTTAAAATTAAGGGGACCGCCCTTTATAATTAAGGGGGCCGCCCAGCTGAAACGGCCAGATTCTTTGTCTTTTAGTGGGAAAAGTTTATTTGGTGAAAAACTAACTGTTTTTGGTTAAAAATTTGAATTCATATATTTAGTATGAATAAAACATTTTTCTTTATTACCAAAAGTGTTTTTCAAAAATATATAATATGTTTATATAATTAAATAAACTTTGCATTAGTTAATTAAATACCCCTTTGATCATAAATTGCACTAAACACTTTGTTTATTCATACTTTAAGTGATTTGGATGTAAAGAAAACTATTAATCACTAAATACTTGTTTATGTCACAAGTTTTAGTTCTATGAGTTTATATTTTGTGATAATCAAAACATAGAGATATTGGTAACATGTTAATAATGTTTTTAGGCATTAATTTATGTCAACACTCACCAATATCATTTGAGTTGTTAAGTTGAATAACTCTAAAAGCACACGGTATGGTGACTTTCAACATGAGTTATGCCTTAACTTTCGCTATGTTAAGGCCGAGTTACCACACCGTGTTGGTGAGTTAAGGGTGAGCGTTAATGGGAGAGTTATGAAAAAAAAAAAAAAAAAAAAACCTTTGTTCCACCACTATAAATAACCAATTAACATACAACATTTTTTTTTTTTTTTCACATTTTCACAACTCAATTTCATATACATATACTTCCATTTGCTAAAAAAATGTCAGGATTTAACAACAACGAAAATAGTTTCTTGAATCTCATGGGGTGGAATAACCCAAACGCGGGTTCATTATCAATCAACATCCCTTTGCCTAACCCACTCGGCTTGTCGACCGATGAACTTTACATACAACATCAACGATTTCTAATATGGCAACAAAACACGCTAAACACCAATTTCCAAAATCTACAATTCGAACAACAATCACAACCGCCATCCCAATCATCACATACATAAACCGGAACAAATGAACTATTCGAAGCACCTACGTCTCCTCCAAAGCCATACAAATGAGGTGGTAAACGAAAGGTCAAAATATCCAAAGAACCCGAACCAAATGACGAAAATCCCGACGTGACCAATACTTCAAAAACTAATTGCAAATTGTTATGTGGTCGTTACCGAGGATCCACAAGTCGGGCGTGCACAAGCTTGCTATATGTTTTGGAGACGGGTTATCAACGAGTTCAATAGACTCAATTTCAACCACGCAACAAGAATATGTTAACAAGCAAGTAGAAAACGTTGAACCGTGATTGCACAAAGTTCAACGCGTTCAACAAACGTGCAAAATATTTGGAAAAAAGTGGGGAAAATGAGTTGGATAACATGAAACATGCTAGAAAAATGTACCGTCATGAGCATAAAGATGCACCGTTTAATAACAAGGATGTGTGGGAGGTTTTGCGTGCTTATAAAAAATGGGACGCACCGGAAGGGGTTGATTTAACCGGCGATGTCCCAAGCCAAACAAACGAGGCGTTATTCGGTCAAGATGCTCAACCACATACGATGGGCAAAAAACATGCTTCGAAGAAAGCCAAGTCCGGAGCACGACAAATACCGGGGGAGCGAGTACCGGAGGAACGAGCTCATCAATCCAATTCGGGGAGGCTATGGCATCCGAGTATCGTATGAAATGGGAAACCGCTCAAGAGGCGTATCGGGCGGCTAAAGAAAAAGATCTAACGATTATGAGGTTGGAAGAGATGAAATATCTCGGTACCGATACTTCCAAAATAGATCCAAACATTGCGTGTTGGATCGATCAAGAAAAGGACATAATCATCAAAAAATATAATTTGCAACCTCGACAGTAGATGTAATTGTATTTTGTAATTTTCTTATGTTGTAGTTCCTTTACGTCGTGTTTTTTTAATTTCGTATCTTTTTTTGTTGTAAATTTATTTATTTATTTTTTTAATTCGTATTGTAATGTTTAAGTTTTAATGTTATGTTATTTATTAAATGAAATATTAGTTTTAGTTTATGGGTTGAATTTGTAAATGGTTGAGTTATGATAAGGGGGTGTAAATGGTTGAGTTAAAGTTGAAATTTTAAAGCTGATGTGACGCTGAGTTAAGTTATAACTTGATGTTATTGCACCTAGTGCTCTAATGCTACATTACATCTTTTTCACTTTAAAACAATAGGATATACATCAAATAAGCAAAGATGTGTCAAATTTAAGCAATGAATCTCAAATGTATTGTTATAGTTGCTTGTTATTCTTCTCATTTTATGTTTTTCCTTTTATTTGTTTAAGCATGTATGTGAGTTTATGAGTTTATTTGATTACGGCTTAAATTCAATAATCCTTAATTTTCCGGCTTATTTTAAGATTTTTGGGCTTATATAAGTTTATCATACTATAATAAACTTATATAAACCCACAAGTCTCAATATAAACCGAAAAATTGGGGCTTATGTAAAGCGAAACAGAAATAAGTTCATAAACCAGTATAAGCCTTAAACAACACCCCCGTTTGTTTTTTGTTACTAAAGTATAATAAAGGGTGCAAAATGAAAAGTGAATAAGAAAGGGGGCTAGAGAGCCAAAGTCACTCACCAATATCATCATCAGCTCAGTCGTCAAGTTGAATTGTATGAATCATAAATAATAATCACTAAGATTTACCATGGAAGAACAAGTAGCAGCAGTACATCATCAAAACCAAGAAGAAGAAATTAATAAAGTTTCGAAATTAGAAACTGAAGAAGAAACATTAATAAATTTCCTTGATTCGCTGGATGATTATTTGGTATTAATCGATTCTTTATCCAACACTCTTCTTCGTCAGGTAATTCATTCATTTATCATTTCATTTTAATAAAGGGGGTGTTTATTTGTGCTTATTCATTCATCATTTCATTTTAATAAAGGGGGTGTTTATTTGTGCTTATTTTAATAAAGGGGGTGTTTATTTGTGCTTATTTTAATAAAGGGGGTGTTTATTAAGTCATAATAAGTTATTTGAAACAAGTTTCATAGTCCTAATCATTCTATTGCTTAATAAACCAAAAAACAGTTCATTAAAAAGGGTGTTTGGATTAACTGTGTTGGTTGTGATTGAAGTTGTTTGTGTTGATTATCTTGTTTGATGCATGTCACTATATGACTTAAAATCTCAGTTACACCATAAAAACCAACCATTCTTTGCAGAAAAGTCAAGATCTCACATTCACATCCATTATCAGTCATTGTTAGAACATTTGAGTTACACAACCATAGCAGTAGTTGCATAAATAGTTCTCATAGCATATTTTAGTCCGTCAGTAGCTTGTAACATCATTTTAAGTCATTTTAGTTAAATCAAAGTTCATAAAAGTCAACTGTGACACAAAAAGAAAAATAGTCAAAATTGCATTTTCTCATTTTTACCAAAACTTGCAGGAATTATTGTGATTTTTAGGGTAAGACTTAGACCTCAAGCTTTTTACATGTTCAAATATCTCAGTTAAGCTTTAAGAACCTATATCCAACTTATTTTCTAGAATTTTTTAGAAGCTTGTGCAACTAGCTTTTTGAGGCTGCAGGGAGTGTTATCTCCCCTGCACCAGGCCTTTGGCCAAAATTCTTGGACTCACTGAGTCTGACTCAGTGGACCCCACACCCCACATTTAGGCTTATTTTGTAGCTTAGCAGTCCTGCTTTTCAGACCATAGCTTATTTTGGGAATCAACTTATTGGGGCATAGCTTATTAGACCATTTTTGTGGTCTGTTCTTAGAAACCCAACACTGACCATCAGTCTTTGTGACCTAGTACCAAGACTCACACAGAGTTCAATAATAAGCAATAAGCTAAGCTTATTGGCTTATTTTGATACTGACCTGGTCACCTTGACAGGTCAAGTTCCCATTTGGACCCCCTTTCACCTCTGTGGACCCCATAGAGGTCCAAAGGTCCCTATTCAAGGCCTGTTTGGTCCTGTGTTTTGGCTTAGTGCCTAATTGGTATTTTCAGCTTATACTTGTGCTTATTTGGGATCTTTTGCCTCATTTCAAGTTTGTCTCAATCTGTCTTAACTTATTTGGCATTAAGGTAGCTTGACTATAGCTTTTTCATAAGACCACAAATCCTAATAAGCTAAATTCAACAACCTGTTAAGCACTTGGACTTCCCAAGTGCTTATTTCTTGTGATTCCAACAAAGTTCCTTTATCAAAGTTTGTTCATTTAGGTATTTAAACAGTTGTGTAAAATAAAAATCAAGAAAATCCAAAATTACAAAAAGTGATAGCTTCTATTTAAGCCCTTTTGGCTTATTTTCTGCTTATTTATAAGCATTTCTCACTTTTAAATTTTTCTCAGGTTCCTTTTTAGTTAAAATAATTTTAGGAATTTTTTCAGATTTTTCCTTGGTCATTTAGTATTTTTTATAATTAAATTTAGTTTAAATCAATTAAATAATTAGTTTTAATTAATTATAAATAATTAAAAAGTAGAAAAAATAGGTTTTCTTTTAGTTTTATAATATTTTAGATTTTTCTAAATTTAATTTTCATTTTTTTTAGTTAATTTTCATAATTAATTAATAATTAGTGTAATTTAGTTAATTAAAAAGTAATTAATAATTAGTAATTAATTAAATAGTGGTAAAAATATTTTTAATTTTCCCAAAATTTTCTTATAACATTAGGATTGTAAAAATATAATTTTCACGTTCGTAGGACTTTATTTGCTCACGTTTCACTTTTTATTTCGCGCGTTCGCGTTTATTTTATATTCAAACGCGCATTTTAGGTTTAACTTACGTTTCTAGGTTATCTGATTATCAGTAATTGTTCCAATAGTGTTTCTAAGCTATTCTCAATCATAATCTCGTAGTTTAATCACTCAAATCAAATTCCTGATCCTCCTGTTAAATCACCCGATCACTTTAAACGTTTTTAAATACAATTGCTTACCTCGCTGGGACATAACGACCCGGGAATACACTGTACTCCTTGGTTAGTTGATTTTAGACGTTTGACTTGGTTGACCAATCACATTGAAAAACTTAGTTGACCGTTTAGACTCAATCACACCCTAAACTTGAATGATGCACCAATGAAACGTTTAACAAACTATTTAACTAGATGTTTGTTTAGTAACACATCACAAATATTGTTTTATATTTGTTTAATCAACTCAACCGACACCGGCATTAATCTATTGATACTTTTGAATATTATTTGATGGTACGCCATTTTAAATAGGTAACAAATTTGGTTAGAAGATCATTTGATGGTACATATAATATGATATTTGTGGTAATAAGTGTCCCACCTCTTGTGAGTCATATGTTTCTCATTGTGTTAATACTCCAATTAAAAATGCTTTTATAATTTCAATTATTAAGATTTACACCTCATTCGCGACCACAAAATGGCAATATTTATTGAGTTCTTATAACATGCATGAGTAGGTAAGATCAAATGAGAAATAAAATGAAAATAAGAAAAGTGAAAAGAAACAATAATTGCACATTTCATATGCACTTATAAAAACATATGCATATCCATTTAAATTTTTTCTTTTAATTTAAAATATATGATTAGAAATACTTATCACTTTTTTCAATTTATTTTTTTTTCTTATATACCTTCGTCAAACAAGTAAACTAGTTAATCATGAAAAATTGAATTACTACTTTTCTGTGGTAACGACATGAAAACCTCCATAAACCAACAAAACATGTTTCATTGTCACACATTTCAAACAAAGTGAAAATGTTGTCTATCAAACACATCTTATTTAGGTAACACATCTAATTTAAGTGAGTGGAAAATGATCAACGTGCTTCACATCTTTGTTTTTGACTAAATCAACTTCTTAGTAATGTGGCGCTTTTTTTTTTTTTTTTTTTTTTTTTTTTTTTTTTTATTTATTTTTTTGTGTTAAAAGTACGCTTGGTTATGAATGAGCACATATATGAATTGATGACTTGTAATTTGGTTATAATCACTTGGTTAAAAGTACGTTGTATTGCACCGTGTCTCGTGTTATTCGTCTGCCATTTGTCCTTTACCCATTCCAGTCACTTGTGGCTTTTTTTTTAGGGTGGAGGGTTGGGTATTTTTTTGTGGGACACAATAAGTTTTTTTTTTTTTTTTTTTTTTTTTTAAAGAAGGGGTTTTAGTTATTTGTGTGTTGGGATGGGATGATGACACTGAGGTGACAGACGAATAACGTGTTATTCGTCTTCCTCACACCTTGCACCCTAAACTTGAATGAAGCACCAACGAAACATTTAACAAACTATTTATCTAGATGATTGTTTAGTAACACATCACAAATATTGTCTTAGAGGGCTAGGTATGCCTAGCTGGCGCTGCGTTGGCCGACATTACCATACCGGAGTTGCGACGTTGAGCTCCAAGTTATTGCAATATCTCACAACGAAACGTGCAAAAAAAAGAAAAAAAAAGTACACTTCCATCCCCTAAATGGCTAGTTTTGGTTTGAATTAAAAAAAAAAAAAAAAAAAAAAAAAAAAAAAAAAAAAAAACTCCTCAAACGATTATGTTTTTAAAGGATTATTATCATTTTTTTTAAATGCACACCTATATATTTATTATACCACTATCTAACCATTTTCAAGTTATTTATATTTTTTTAATTTATGTATGTTTTTTTTAAGTATTTGTAATTTGTATTAGTATTCAGTTTATTTAATGAATAAAATATCAGTTAAGGGGTTAATTTGTAATTTTTTTTAAATGTGGGTCTTAAAAGTTGGTGTTACGGGTGTTATAATAAGGGATGACTTTTTGGTATTAAATGTTTTAATGTTGAATTAATGTGACGCTGAAGTGACCGCACTTTTTTTGTGTTGAAATATTACGATACCTTACCATTTTATATTTGTTTAATCAACTAAATTGACACGTACAGAATAATCTATTGATACTTTTTGAACACTATTTGATGGTACACCATTTTAAATAGTTAACAAATCTGGTACATATAATATATTTTTTATAATAAGTTTGTCTCCTTTTATTTTATTTATTTATTATTTTTTTGGCAAAATATTAAATTAAATAAATTCAAAGAGCCTTTTTCAATGTTGAAAAGACTTTTGAGAAGATTATATAAACAAAATCTATATTAGATTTTTTTTCCTTCTTGAAAAAATCTTAGAAAGATTTCGTGCCGTCAGTCGCACATTTGGTTAGTCGAGTAGCCTTCAGTCGCACATTGGTTGGGAAGAGACAAAATACAAGTGGGCCAGCAAATGATTAGATACTTATTGGAAGGTATTAGTTGTCATGCCACGTGTCATATTTTGAGTGGGTCGCGCAGTAGCACAAGTCCACATTACCGAAATTAGAATTTTCAGAAATGGTGACTTGATTTTGGAAGTCAATTTGATCATGAATAAAAAAGGTTTCTTACCTTAGCTACACATAGGGGTGTCATAAAACCCGACCCGAACCCGACCCAACCAGGTTCGTGTCAACTCAGGTCGGGTCAGCTCGGGTCAAAAATCATATTCGGGTCAATCGGGTCAACCCGAATTGACCCAAGTTTTAAACAAGGTCGGGTTATGGTATGTTTTTTTTAGCCTTGACCCGATTCGAACCCGAGTTGACCGGACTAAACTAACACTTTACAATGTAAAAATACTCGGGTTGACCCCAAACCCGAGTTGACCTGACCCGATTGACCCGACCTAAGTTGACCCAAGTTCTAAACAGGGTCGGGTTCGGATATGATTTTTGAAAGCTTGACCAGAGTTGACCCGAACCCGTCCGGGTCAACCCGAATGACAGCCCTAGCTGCACTACACAACGATTGGACCAAAGGGATTGTAAAACTTTCTGATCACGAATTGACACATACGAAACTATAAATAAATATATAAAAGCTGAAATGATTAAAGTAAAGGATAGAAAATGTGAAAAAGTGAATAAAAAGAAAGGGTAAAATTTAGCAAGAGAGCCAAAGTCAGTCACCAATATCATCATCATCATCATCTCAGTGGTAAAGTTGAATTGAATGAATCATAAAACACAAATAATAATCACTGAGATTTACCATGGAAGAACAAGTAGCAGTAGTACATCATCAAAACCAAGAAGCTGCAATTAATAATAATAAAGTTTCAAAATGAGAAATTGAAGAAGAAACATTAATAAATTTCCTTGATTCGGTGGATGATTATTTGGTCTTAATCGATTCTTTATCCAACACTCTTCTTCGTCAGGTAATTCATTCATTCATTCATCATTTCTTTTTAATAAGGGGGGTGTTTTTATTTAAGGGGTGTTTGTTTCGTCTTATATAGCTGGCTTTTGGTTTATTTGGTTTTGGGCCTCATTTTTTTGTGCTTATTTTGTAACTTCTTGGCTTATATAAGCTTATTCTGACATAATATAAATATATATAACTTATGGCTTATTTGGTTTTGTGCTTATTTTGCAACTTCTTGGCTTATATAAGCTTATTCCGACATCTTATTATTTCTTCTGTTTTTTTACTTTATCATTTGATTTTAATAAAGGGGTGTTTATTTAGCTGGCTTACGGCTTATTTGGTTTTGGGCTTATGTTTCATAAACTTATTTTTTGTGCTTATTTTGCAACTTTTTGACTTTGTTTAAGCTTATATGTGGCTTATATTTCATAAGTCCCAATTTTTTTGGCAAGTTCACATGTCTCAAAATAAGCCGGGCTTATGAAATATGAGCCGAAATCAAATAAGCTCATAAGCCCACATATAAGCTTAAACAAACACCCCTTTATATAAGCTTATTCTGACATAATAAATATATATAAGCCGGAAAGTTTCAAAATAAGCCACAAAAAGTGAACTTGTGAAACATAAGTTAAAAACTCATAAGCCGAAACAAACAACCCCTTAAGCTTATTTGCCTGGCTTATTCAACTTTTGAGAAACTCATAAGCCAAAAAGTTTGAGCTTATAAACAACAACACCCAATCCCACTGTAGCGGAGTATTGGGTAGTTAGAATGTAGACATATTATACCCCTAGTAAACCCAAAAGTTAGAATGATTTGCTCGGTTAGTTTAGTATTACTTCATAAAGTAGGATATGATATGTATATATTCACTATCAAGCCTTTTTCTGAAAATGTCATGTATAGGGGGTGTTTGTTTAAGCTTATATGTGGGCTTATTAGATTTCGGCTTATATTTCACAAGCCCCAATTTTCCGGCTTATTTTGAGACTTACAAGTTTATCATATCATAGTAAACTTATATAAGCCCACAAGTCTTAAAATAAGCCGGAAAATTGGGGCTTATGAATTATAAGCCGAAAAACAAAAAGGCTCATAAGCACCCCCCATGTTCACCTTTCATGGCAAAGGCTAAAAAATTTGACACTAGTAATAAGCCAAAATGAAAGTTTATGTAGGTGCCGGTTCAGTATATGTACAACAACAACAACAACAACAACATACCCAATCCCGCAAGAGCGAGGTATGGGGGAGGTAGAAGTGTAGACAGATCCTACCCCTACCCCAGGCAAGTGTATTTTCATCTTATTCAGAAATTAGATTTTTATTGAAATAATATCGATTTTCTAATCATATTTGGTACACTGATTATATAGAAAATGTTTGTTGTGTAATCGACCTGTTTCAACATGAATGAAAGATCTGCCCGTTTGACTTAACTGCCAACCCACCCGACTCTCCCAGTGTTTTCTACCTCTGCCTAAAAGAGATCAAGTAATAGTTCTAGTTCGTTTCACACAGCCTTAGAAATTGGATCCGACCTAGTTTTGCCTCTTTTGAAGGTATAGACTTATTAAACAGCCTTACTTTGTTAGTTTTGATGACAAGTGAATGGAAATCGGATTGTGAGAAACTTATCAGACACCCTTTTTTGTTTGGTGAGATATCTAAAGGAAATAATAGTTTAGTTCAACTATTTTGCTTAATTTAACGAAAAGTTAAGTACTTTTTGTCACTGAAGGGTTGTTAGATCAAATTGTGAAAGTCATTTTAAGCAAGTTTTAGCTACTGCACATTGTATAACATGAAAAATGTAAAATCCTTAGTTACATACTTAGAGATGATGTGATATGTAAATATGAAATATACTGCACATTCTATGTCCTAGACAATTCAACGTGTGACTTAATTTGTAAGAATGTGATTATAGTTAAATGTCTATATTGAGATGGACATCGTTGTCAACCAAACTAAATTGAACCTGTAGTTTAAGATGGTAGCCTAGTAACTTATATCTAAAGATTATGTCAATAAGGCAACCTTGTCATAGTTGCCTCAAAATGATAATTGTTGCAACTTTCATGAGACGTGGGGACTAAAGATGATCTTTCAATCTTTAGATCCTCAGAAATGTCATACTTACAAGTGTCGAAAAGTGTTAATTAGTTTCACCTCTGTTTTAATTCATTCATCAAGTACTTAATTCATTCATTCATCATTTGATTTAAATAAAGGGGGTGTTTATAGCTGGCTTATAGCTTATTTGGTTTTGTTTTTTGTGCTTATTTTGCATCTTTTTGGCTTATATAAGCTTATTCTGACATAATAAATATATATAAGCCGGAAAGTTTCAAAAATAAGCCACAAAAAATGAGCTTATGAAACATAAGCGAAAAATCAGATAACCTATAAGCCGAAACAAACACCCTCTTAAGCTTATTAGCCCGTCTTATTCAACTTTGAAAAACTCATAAGCCAAAAAGTTTGAGCTTATAAACAACACCCAATCCCACTGTAGCGGAGTATTGGGGAGTTAAAATGTAGACAGATTATACCCCTAGTAAACCTGAAAGTTTTGAAACTGCTTCAAAAATTTAACAAGGCGGCGAAATAAGCTGAAACAAACACTCCCTTATTTATGCTTGCCTTAAACAAACTTGTTTATTTTCCAATTCTACCACTGGTTGTGATGTACGATTATTCTAGGAACTTGTGGTTAGGATTGTTTTTGGCTGTGTTTTGGACAAAAAGAAGTGAATTGTGTTTTGGGCTTAATAATAAACCTATGGTAATTCAGGGATGGATGGAATTAGCAGGTGCTCGCTATTCGATGGGTGATTCACGTGTAAACACCGCATTGCTTAACCTTCAACCCCATTCTGCTGCTACCACTGTAGAGATTACTCACGACCAAGATGGTAATTCCCTTTAACCTTAATCATATGATTTTTCAAATTAGTTTTTGTATGGGGTTCACATAAGGCACACCCTAAGTATTACTTCAGAATATAGGATTATAGGATATGATATGTATAAGCGTTAAGAAAACTTTCAACAGGTTACTATAGCCGGCTTATGGCTTATTTGATTTTGGGCTTAAGTTTCATAAGCTAACTTTTTGTGGCTTATTTTGAAGCTTTTCAGCTTATATAAGTTTCTTATGTTATAATAAGCTTATATAAGTCAAAAAGTTTCAAAATAAGCCACAAAAATGAGCTTATGAAACATAAGACCAAAACCAAATAAGCCATAAGCTGGCTATATAAGCCAAAACAAACGCCCCCGTATATACTCACGAGAGGTAACTGTCGAGCCTTTTTGTGAAAATGTCATGTATGTTCACCTTCCATGGCAAAGGCTAAAACAGTTGACACTAGTAATAAGCCAAAATGAAAATTCATGTAGATGCCGGTTTGGTATATGTGGAAAATCAAAATTTTAAAAAGTAAATGGGTCAAGTATATTTTCATCTTATTCAGAAATTTAGATTTTTATTGAAGTAATATCGATTTTCTAATCATAGTTGATACACTGATCATATAGAAAATGTTTGTTGTGTAATTGACCTGTTTCAACATGAATGAAAGATCTGCCCATTGGACTTATTGCCAACCCACCCGACTCTCCCGTTGTTTTCTACCTCTGCCTAAAAGAGATGAAGTAATAATTCTAGTTTGTTAACGTGTATGCCTGGACGTAAACTTCTGCAAATCATAAACTTAGATTCACACAGCCATAGAAATTGGATCCGACCTAGTTTTTCCCCTTAGTTTTGCAACTTTTGGCTTATATAAGCTTATTCCAACATAATAAATATGTATAAGCCTAAAAGTTTCGAAATAAGCCACATAAAGTGAGCTTATGAAACATAAGCCAAAAACCAAATAACTATATAAGCCGAAACAAACACCTCATTAAGCTTATTTGCCTGGCTTATTCAACTTTTGAAAATCCAGAAAGTTTGAGCTTATAAATAACAACTGTAGACAGATTACACCCGCCTCAAAATTTTAACAAAGCCAGCCATAAGCTTAAAGCCTTAAACAAACACCCCATTCAGCTCCTACCACAGTAGAGATTGTTTTTTGTCTCTATATTTTGACAAAAAAAAGTGGATTGTGTTTTGGGTTTAATAATCCTATGTAATTCAGGGATGGTTGGAATTAGCTGGTGCTCGATATTTGATGGGTGCTTCACGTGTAAACACCGCATTGCTTAACCTTCAGCCTCATTCTGCTGCTACCACAGTAGACATTACTCATGACCAAGATGGTACCATCTTCCCTTCAACCTTAACCACACGTATCTTGAATCATTTGCTTGATTAGTTTAGTATTACAACTTCAGAACGTAGGATATGATATGTGTATATTCACGATCGAGCCTTTTTGTGAAAATGTCATGTATAAGTTCACCTTCCATGGCAAAGGCTGAAAAAGTTGACACTAGTAATAAGCCAAAATGAAAATGCCGGTTCGGTATATGTGTAAAATCAAAATTGTAAAAAGTAAATGGGTCAAGTGTATTTTCTTCTTATTCAGAAATTTAGATTTGTATTGAAAGTTATATCAATTTTCTAATCATATTTGGTACGCTGATAATATAGAAAATGTCTTGTGTAATCGACCTGTTTCAACCTGTTTCAACATGATACATGAATGAATGATCTACCCATTTGACTTATTGTCAACCCACCCGACCCTCCCATTTTTTTCTCTCTGCCTAAAAGAGACGAAGTAATAGTTCTAGTTTCTTAAGTTTTAATGTAAACATCGAAGTATCGAACTTTGATTCACACAGCCATAGAAATTGGATCCGACCTAGTTTTGCCCGGTAGTTTATGTCCTATTCTTTGGTTCACAAGCAATTGCCTTCTTTGAAGGTGTAGACTAATTAAAAAACTTTCCTTTGTTAGTTTTGATGACAGGTGAATGGTGATCGGATCATGAGAAACTTATTAGACACCCTTTTTTGTTTGCTGAGATATCTAAAGGAAATAACAGTTTAGCTCAACTATTTTGCTTAATTTAAAGAAAAGTCAAGTACTTTTTGTCACTAAAGGGTCGTTAGATCAGGTTGTAAAGTTTCGGGGGTCAAAATGTAAAAGTCATCATAAGCAAGTTTTAGCTAGTGCACATTGTATAACATGAAAATTGTAAAATCCTTAGTTACATATTTAGAGATGACGTGATATCTAAATATGAAATATACTGCACATTCTGTGTCCCAGACAATTCAACATGTGACGTAATTTTTTAAGAATATGTGATTAGTCAAATGTCTATACTGAAATGATCATAGTTGTCAACCAAACTAAATTTTATCTGTAATTTGTGATGGTAGCCTAATAACTTTTATCTAATGTTTATGTCAATACGACAACCTTGTCATAGTCGCCCCCAAATGATAATTGATGCAACTTTCATGAGAAGCGGGTACTAAATGATCTTTCAATGTCACACTTATGTGTTATCTGGTGATTTAGGCTCAGAAATGTCATGCTAACAGGTGTAGAAAAAGTGTTAATTAGTTTCACCTCTGTTTTAGGTAGCATCATGACAAAGTCGCCAAAGTTCAATCTGTGCAAATGGGCATCTCCTGACAATAAAGACTCCTATTTGGAGACGGAAAACATCGAGGAAGATGAGCAGTTAAAAGAAAATATTAGCAGCCAAAGCTATTCTGGTAAACATATGTAATTATCTATATTGCGCACGACAACGGTTTGATAATATTTTATAGGGCAGTGCTTATATTGCTTCATGCAAACTGGTTATCATAGTAAAACAACGTATAGTAACACATGTTCGTTATCATAATCTATGATTTTTCCAAGCTAACTTTACTAATGAGAAATGTCTTTTGTTTCTCGTAAAGAAGTGTAGTTTGACTTCGGAGACTATTTTAACCTCATTTTTTATTGAAAAACTTGCCTCTACAAGCAAGAATTCTTGTCTTTCGTTCCAAATGAGAGATGTTTCAGCCTTTTGAAACCAAATGCGAACACATTTTTTCAAGATACATAATTGATGTTGAGTTTGTTACTTATTTGTAATTTTTTATATCTGTCGAATTTTGGAAATTTTGATGATATTGCTAATTCATAATTCTTAAATCCATGATATTTTTGAAGTCTAACTTCTTCATTTATCATATGGAAGGATTAAACTCCAAGAAAAGTTTTAATTATCGCAACTTTGTGCGAAGTTTTAATGGAAGGATCTGTTATATTTACTGACTACTTATAAAGGTTTCTTTGTTCATAAAGGAAAACAGGAGAGTTCACCGGAAAGCAGCATTGAATCTGTTACTAATGTATCACCAATAGAAAGCAATGGATCTGAAATCAATGCATCACCACGTAAAATAGAGAATCCTGTGAGTGAATCAATACGATTCTGAAGTTTGTTTCAACTTTCTTTTCTGACAATAGTAGAAATACATTTTTGCAAGAACAATCATTAGTTTTTTTTAACCAACAGTGGAAGTATGATAATTTGACAAGTAACCACCAAATTGCTATTTTCATTAAACAAAGAGACTGTTTCTGCTCTTCAAGTATTTTATGATTGTGACTCCCTTGCTATCTTCTTTTTTATGTATGCAGCTTCAGAAAGAACGAGCGGTACTATCAATGTTTGGGACTTTAGTTTCACCCAAGCTTCAGGCCTCTCAACTTACATTTGAGACAGGTGAATTCAGAAAGCTATTTATAGAAAATTGTCAAACTCCGAGCATAACCATATCTATTAATTGTGTGTGCATATGTACATGTTTTTTTTCTTCTTGTTTCTTAACTTGCATACGTCCGTTAAGTTGTAAACTATACACTTAAACTATTACTTCTCTCAAGAAGGTTTTGGGGCTTTTTTTTATTACAGGAGGAGGTTATGTATATTTGAGGAGAAGGTTCAAGTATTAACTGATGGGGCTGAGTTGACTGATGGAGCCGAGTCGTCTGATGGGGACGATTCTGATGGGGCTGACTTGTTTGATGAGGAGGAAGCGATACTCCTACCAAGTAAAAGGTAAAAGATGGACAAAAAGAGTACATGTTTATATGATATATGTCAAGTTCTGTTAATGCACATGGGTCCAATACATAATTTCACTCTTAAAATAGTCACAGATGATGACTCATGTGTTGATATTGACGGTAAAGCCTTTTGTCTGTCAACAAAAACTAATGTCAAGAAATTATCACTCCACTTAAAAGGGTTTTATAGCTTTCCCATATTTTAGCATCAGATCAAGGTTAATCATATTACGTTGTTTTTACTAAACTCACAACTTTTGATGCAGGTGGGTGAACAGAACATGGAAGTAATTTTTGACCATTTACATGCTACTGCTTTCCAATACACTCCTCTTGGTAGGACCATTCTTGGACCTGCTGAAAACATTGAGAAGATAACAAAGAAGGATATTCAAGATTATATTTCCACCCATTATGCTGCTCACAGTATGGTACTTGACTTAAATTATCAACTGTATGATTTTGTGGCATTTTATTGGTCAAACTAGTCTAATAACAGGGTTCAGTTATTTATACTAGATTTATTTATTTATTATTATTTGCTTCAGGTTATTTGTGCCTCTGGAGCTGTTAAACACGAGGATCTTGTGGAGCAGGTGAAGAAAATGTTCACAAAAATGTCTGCCAATCCTTTGACCACATCACAGATAGGAGAAAAGGAGCCAGCAACATTCACAGGTTCAGAGGTTTGCATTATAGATTTTTTATTTTTATTTCTGAGGTGGCAATTTTGACCCATTTGCTTATGAATGGGTCGATTTGGGTTAGGTATTGTCTGGTCAAACACGTAAAGCATAAGTTAATTCAGGAAACAGGTCATGCAAAGAACATGTCACTGGTTGAAAGTGGCCAATATATTTATCGCATAAAGCTTCCTAAATAGTTTTAGTAAAAAAATGGATTATTGTGGAGATAAGAAACTCTTGTTCAATCACATTGAGTATTTGACACACTACTTATTACTGTATTGAAAAATAGTCGTAATTGGCACAGCTGAAGCTATGTCACAAAGGTTATTTTCTTACTTTATGTTCAACATACAGAGTTGGATATCATTCTTCAGTTTAGAAGTAACACCTCGATCAGTCAGGGCATTAATTGCTCTTTATGAACGTGCAGTTGGTATATATGCATCACTTGTGAACATCAACTCTTAGCATCAACCTGGTACAGACTACAGACTCTTCTCTTTATCTCTTGTAATATAATGATAATTAGTTGTAATATGTGATATCGATTATGCATTAAAAGATAATTAGCTGTAATATAATGAACTGTGAAAGATAGTGCCGTAGGTCCTCCTGTGTTTCAACTTTAGATAATCAGCTAAGTTGACATGAAACACTTTTTTCTTATAGCGTGTTTTTCCATCTAGGGTCCGGATTGATTTCAAAGAACAGATACTACCACAGATTCTTTAGTGCTGCTATAAAGCTCCCAGCTGGTTTCACTTCAGGAGTAGTACTAGCATTCTATGTAAGTTTTGTTTATTTTCTTAATTTGTATACGTCCATTAAGTTGTAAACTATACACTTAAACTACTACATCTCTCAAGAAGGTTTTGTCCTGTGACATCTAGCATAAGCAATGCTTAGAAAAATTTGGGGCTCTTTTTTTTATTAGAGGAGGAGGTTATGTATATTTAAGGAGAAGGTTCAAGTAATCAAGTATTGACTGATGGGAAAACTAATGTCATGAAATTAACACTCGACTTAGAAGGGTTTTATAGCTTACCCCTATCTTTCTTCTCGATGACTCAGTTAACTGACTTTAATCATAGTGGTTGTAGTCTCAACCATCAACCAACATTCAATGGATTTGGTAGCCTGGTGAGCTTATTTGTGTTTTTGAATTGACAACATGTACTAAGACACTTCTACATCTCCTACAAGTTGTCCATTGCTCAAGACTGTGATTATGGTAATTTCTTAGTACAGTATTGAATAAGTATATCCATCCTCATGGTCTTTTTGTAACTTATCTTTGACTATGGTTTGCTGCAGAAAATTGACTATGGGACTATTGAAATTTGTGCTCATACCACCACTGCTAACCTATTTGAGTGTTTACCGGTAATTGAAAATCTGTCCAAGTGCTTAATCCACCTCAAATACTTGTGTATTGAACATGTATGCTTCGTTCACGACATGGGTTTACCTATCCTTTTTCTATTGGTCAGAAGCTCCCCAAACATGGAGAAACTTAGGGTGCAGGTAAAACATAAATCACATAAATGTATCCTATATCCAAATATTTTTATTCTTATGTCAAAATACACTAAAATGTGTAGTATTGACGTTTAATAGAGATTATAGACGATGAAATATGTCAACGCTGGGGCATCTGAAGGAATTAGAGGTTACAAATTTTGATAGCATGAAAGAGGGTCAGATTATAATAAGGAAATAGGTATCCACCAGGATGCTCATTCTTAACTTTCTTGTTTCATATAAACATGTTGAATTATAACTCTGTTTTTTGTTATTTCACTTGTTCTAATCCATACTTGTTATATATGCAGCATCTATATAATGAGTCGGCTAGAATGAAAGCTCAAGAGCAAGATGAGTCGCGGTTTGAAGGCTGGACTTTAGAGAAGTAAAGATGAAGATTTGATAACTAGGATTTCTTATAATAGATGAAAGTTAGGAAAAATGATACTGGGTTGTTTTTGCTATTCAAAATTTGATCTAGTGGCTGATTTTTTCCAAAAATATATATATACATTTTTAATTTTGTTTTTCACATAGAGCCATGTTTGTTAAGAGAAAACCTGGCTCTATAACTGCGAATAGACCCCCTTTTCCTAACCGGGCTCTATTTGGTTTTTGAATAGACCCCTCCCCCCCTCCCCTCCCCTCCCCTTTTGAGCCCTTAGGCAAAACCGGACTCTATGACACTTTACAACCGGGCTCTATGGCCATTTTTGTGGGTAACATAATTTTATTCCAAAACCCGACTCAACCCAACCCGATACACCCGACAGGCGACAACCCAAACCGATAAGACCCTTAATCATATGGAACTTTGGATTTGATTTATGAATCTGGCAGTTATGCCGATATCATAACATACGGATCAAACTTCAACTAAAATCAACTTCTAACATAATGGCATTTGGATGTGCGTATTGTCATATACCTGTATATATAGTACTAGTCAGGGACGGACTCGGAATTTTCAAGTGGGTGTTGCAAAAAATATTTTTTCATGAATATCAAAAAAATTAATTCAACATTATATTATTTGTGAAAATGAAAAACTAATCAATAAAGTACCATGTCTCTTATACTATTGTCATCTACGACGTTTCGAGCCATGAAAGAACTTCATCACGTCTTCATTTGTAACCTTCGTGAATACTTCTTTTTCTATGTTACAAATTAAAGCATCATTCATATAATTTTCACCCATTATGTTGCGGAGATTTATCATCAATTTTATTGCCGAAAAACATCTTTCAACGGTTGCGATTGCCACAAGTAAAAGTAAAGAAAGGTTCAATAACTTGTAGATAAAAGGAAAAGAAATATGCTTCTTTCTTGTCACCATCAACGTAGCAAGCTCAGCGATTCCTTTCAACTTCGTAAAGTCTGTGTCATGAATCACAGTTTCATAGTAATAATAAAAATATTTTTAAATTGTTACCTAATGATCTAGAATTTTGATCTTTTGAGTAGTGAATAAATGATGATGGTGAAAGTTGAATCGCTTGAATTGGGAATTCGGAAGAAACCGGTAGAACATATACTTTTGTTTTGTAAATTGAATGTGTATTATTAGATTTAATTAATTTGGGTTTAGTGGGCTATTTATTTTTTTTACAATTATATCTTGGGCTAAAAATGAAAATAGCAACATCTCTGTCTGGAACATATAGTTTTGTTTGGTAAATTGAATGTGTATTTGTTTTTTTACATTTACATTTTGTTTCGAAATGTGTTTTCTCTTTGCACCATAAAAAAATGAAAATAGCAAAAAAAAAAAAAAAAAAAAAAAAAAATCGGGGGTTGCACATATCAAGAAATAACAATTTTCGAAAAAAAATTACACTTCGTGACCTTAGAAAGGGTGTAGCATGTGCCACACCCAGCACCAATGTAGTTCCGTCCATGGTACTAGTATAGTACGATGATTACCTGTATGCGTTTATTTTATGTAAAAAATTATCTAGAAAAACTGCACAAGTATGAAAAGTTACAGCATGTTTACATGTTATCACAAAACATTGGTTGAAAGTTGAAAATCCAATGGATTGCATATAATCTAAAACTGAGGACCAGAAATGAAAATAACTTGACTTTGGAGTCAACCCCAGTTGCCTTTACTCTTTTGTAGTAACTTCATTTCATCTTTCATTTTGATTTCATCTTCATTTGTTTGTATCTTCTGAATTGACTTGGGGTCAACCAAGATGCCTTTACTCTCTTTATAAGTTTATTTGATCTTGCATTTTGATTGCATTCATTCACACGAACCAAAATACTTGTACTCAACTGGAACTTGCATTTTGATTGCAGCCATTCAGTGATTTAAATTGCAGGTCATTTCTATTCTCAAATTACTTTTTTTTTTTTTTTTTTTTTTATATATTATTGTTTCATTGCATATATCTTAATTATAGTAACTCCTTAACTAAACTAATTATTAATATTAATTATTATTTGTTGAGTAGTCGATTGCCAAAAAAGGGTATTTTTAAATCGAAGCAAAAAGTAGTAATTATATATAGCCAAAAAATTATGTCAAATATTTACTGAGTAATTGACCATATATGGGTGGTTATACGTAAGTTGGGTTTTGTCCTTGGATTGTTGGGCTGCCATATTCGTAAGTTAGGATCGCTGTAGTGTTTAGGGTCATTTGTTATCCCAACAAGAAAAAAATAATATTTCAAGTCCAATATTTCAACAAGTTTTTGTACACCAGATTTTTACAACAATAGAAAATAGTATTATCTTGGTTTTGTTAGCAATACTAACTAAAAATAGTGTTAAGTGTGTTCCACCTGCTTCATATGTCCAGCCCATTTGACCCGTTTTCTTTTTATTTTACCACTTTGCACGTTAGACATAAAACAACCTGCATCAACCCGTTAAAATATATACGGGTCGAAATTGGCACCTCTAGTTCAAGAGCCTTTTGGTAAGGATCAGATGCTTTCACCACCGATGATAACCAAATGGAAGAAATCAGTATGACCAAGAGTTGAAATCATTAGGTAAGTCTCAGTATCAGCAAATGCACCCAGAAAACGCCAAAAGGTTACAGCTAATTGGCTAGATTACAACCTGCACTTTACGGGTACAAATCGCTAAATTAGGATTTAGCCGGTGCCAAATACCCACGTTGGCTGCAACCACAAAGTCCATGTGGCTACTGCGCCGAGATACGTGAACTGAAAAAGCCGAGATAAACCAAAAGTGGTAGGCGTCAAACAACAACCCCCACCATGGCTGCAGCCAAAAAGTCCATGTGGCTACCCCGCCAAGATACGGGAGTCGGCCACCGCCTAACGCCAAAAATTAGGGTGTCCAGTCAACTGTGTCGGAAGTGGTAGGCATCAAATGGCAGCAACTCGCAACAACAAACTCACCGTGGCTACCCCGCCAAGATGCGGGAGTCGAACGTCGTTAAGATTTTGTGGGGTACACTGTTTTGGATCCAGGGTTTGATAGATTACCCCAAGATCAAACAACAGATTATGAACATGGTGGATCCAGGGTTTGATGTATCTGGAGAATTCGGATACAACGTGTATGGGCCAAAATTAGCCCACTTAAAAAGGCATGAAAAGCCTGCAACAAAATAGTGTAATGTGGAACGGTATATTATATATATATAGTAATAATCGATCCAATGGGCAGAGTCACATATTTAGTAAAAGGAATTTTCTTAGAAATTGCATTCTGTATACCAAGTTATATATATTTGTTTTAGGGCAGATTGATGACTGAAAATCTTAGTCATGGATTCTTTGTACTATTATTGATAATGGCTCTACTCTTTCTGATGCTCTTTACTTGTGGACGCAGCTCGATCTCATCATTGATAATGGCTACTACGTCCATTCCTCGTCGGTGGAAATATGATGCTTTTGTAAGTTTCAGAGGTGAAGATATCCGCAAAGGCTTCATGGATCATATGTTCAACGATTTCAAGCAAAAAGGAATTCATGCTTTTAGAGATGATAATGATTTGCCTAGAGGAGAATACATTTCCCCTCAACTATACAAAGCCATTGAAGAATCGAGGTTTTTGATTGTTATCTTCTCCAAAAATTATGCTTCGTCATCATGGTGTTTGAGGGAACTTGTCAAAATACTCGAGTGCAAGCAAATGGGAGAGCCTAAACACGAGGTTCAAATCATCTTTTATGATGTTAAGCCTGATGTCGTGAGGAAACAGACCGGGAGCTATGCTCGAGCTTTTGCCAAACATGATGTTTCAAATAGAAGAGAGGTGGATAAATGGAGGGAAGCTCTATTCAATGCAGCTAACTTATCTGGATGGGATCTCCAGGACATGACAAATGGGTAAGTTTCTTGTTTTTGTGTAATTAGTCTTGTAGCTCTACTAAAGCTTAACACTATGCAGTTTCTCTTACTTATTGTCTCTTTGTGTTTAACAGGTATGAGTACAAGTTCATCGATTCCATCTCCAGAGAAATTCTCAAAAAATTATGTGACGGAACCTTACATGTTGGTGAGAACCTTGTTGGCATCGATTTCCATTTCAACAAATTAAACTTGTCACGCTTCGTTGGGTCAGATAAGGTTAACATGGTTGGAATATGTGGTATAAGTGGAATAGGAAAGACTACTCTTGCCAAAGCTGTCTATAACTCGATGCATACCCACTTCGACGGGAGTTGCTTTTGTGATAATGTCCAAGGAGTTGAAAAACAACATGGCCTAATGCAAGTCCAGATGCAAATGATTGGTAAGATTCTGAAAACAGATGATCTGAATATATCAAGTGTTGATGAAGGTTCTAGGGTAATAAAGCAAAGGATGGCACGTAAGCCAATCCTGCTTGTTTTGGATGATGTGAATAACGTGGAGCAGTTAGAAGCACTAGCAGGTTCACGTAATTGGTTTTATCCTGGAAGCCTTATTATTTTCACTGGTAAAGACAAACAATTGCTAAGGTCTCATAAAGTGGATGAAATTTATGAAATGGAGTCTTTAGATGATTATGAAGCTCTTGAGCTCTTTAGTTTGAATGCATTTGGTGAAAGGCATCCTACAGAAGATTTTGAAGAATTTGCTTCCCAGATTGTGAAATATTTGCATGGTCACCCTTTGGCTCTCAAAGTTATTGGTCGATCATTGTATGAAAAATCTATAGATTTTTGGAAAAGCGAATTGGAAATACTCCAAACATATCCTAATTCAAAGATAGTACAAAAACTGCGACCAAGTTTTGATAGCTTGGAATCTTATCAGAAAAGAATGTTTCTTGACATTGCATGTGCCTTCATTGGGGAAAATAAAGATATTGCTGCAAGTGTACTACACAACAGTCATTGTTTTGCAAATGCTATTATTGAAGTTCTAGCTGATAAGTTCCTAATAACAGTATCTGCATATGATATGCGTCTTCAAATGCATGAATTGATTCAAAGCATGGCAAGGGAAATTGTTCGTGAAGAATTCAGGATGCCTGGGAATCACAGCAGAAGATTGTGGATTTCATCAGAGGACGATATACTGAATGAAAACAAGGTATTAAGTGGCATATGATTCCTTTTTCAACATAAACATTACATTTGACTATTTGAGTATAAGCAATTGCTTTTTTTTTTTTTTTTTTAAATAAAAGCAAGTACAATCTGATGATCTGTTATTTGTATCTAGGTAGCGGAAGAAGTTGAAGTTCTTGCCCTTTTGCTAAAGAAAAACTGTCAAAATATTCCCATAGATGGACAAGCTTCTATGAAAAACTTGCGGATACTAAAAATATGCTTTCCAAAAGTCAACGGACGTTGGCAGCCGTTTGCAGTAAACTTCTCTGGAAGACTGGATTTGTTGTCCAATAAATTAAGGTTGCTTTATTGGCATGGATTGCCTTTAGAGTCCTTACCTTCAGATTTTTATCCGGAAAACATTGTTGCCATCGACTTGTCTTACAGCCACATAAAACAGCTTTGGACAACACCAAAGGTATTTACTTGTTCATACGTGTGTTTCTGTTCAACACCTAATGATATACAAACTTATCTTTTTTCTATTGATGCCAGTGCTTAAGAAAGTTGAAAGTAATGAAGCTAAGGCACTGTTGTAACCTGACAACCACTCCTGACTTCTCAGAGATTACAAATCTTGAAGAGCTAGATTTTGAAGGTTGTGTGAATTTGGCTACAGTTCACCCATCTATTGGAATGCTTAATAAGCTTGCTGTCTTAAATCTGAAAGGCTGCACACGGGTTGGGAGTTTTCCTGAAGCCTTTTGGTCTAGATGTTGGACTTCAATCTCTGGTTTCATATGGAACCAACAACATCCCCAAAGATCAGTTTCATTGGCAGGTTTAAATATGTTAAAGTCCCTGAATTTCAGCTACTGCAATTTAGTTCAAGTGCCTGAGAGCATTGGAGGCTTATCATGTCTAATTGATCTAAACTTGGAAGGGAACAATTTTACTAGTTTGCCTGGAAGTTTGAGTCAACTTTCTAATCTTGAAGAGCTTAGATTTGATGGTTGCAAGAAGCTGGAAGTGTTGCCCGAACTTCCACATAGCCAATTAGGGGATCAAACCCAATCATGAGCAAAAGGTACACTTATTTCAGCAACTGTCCAAAATTGTTTAAGGTGTCGATACCGGAGACTCAATGTCTCGACTCATCTGTAACTTCCCAAGGCTCTCGATTTTCTTCTTTCCTTCGGTATGCAGATAACAGAGGTGGATTGTTCCGTTTGCCAGGAAGTTCCATTAAGAATATGGATATGTTTTATGATGGAAATAGCATTCCAAATTGGTTTACAAATAAAAGTTTGGGAAATCATGTAAAGGTTGAATTGCCATCAGATTGGAGCTTCAGTAAGTTAAGGGGATATGGAGTTTGTGTTGTTTTTAAGAGAAAAAAACCTTCCACCACATATTTTGGATATTCTGTAAACAACTTTGATGGAGCTTTGTTGGATGGATGGTGTCCATACTACTATGGGGAATATTTTAAGGATAAGCCAATAAGAATCGATGAGTCAGATATGATATGGTTGCATTATACGACATTTAATATACAAGGATTGAAGAAAGCAAAGAATTTTGTAACATTTTGTATGGATGAGAATGAAGGAATTGAAGTGAAGGAGATGGGTGTAAGACTTGTTTTTGATGAAGATTTAGATCAAGAAGCAGACTTTATTATGTTCCAAGACATCGCAACTCTATCTCAGCATGGTGGGGCCTGGTGCGAGTTTGGGGAGTATGGAATAATCGAATGGACATGGTAGGATAAATTATTTATGTATCCCCTGTAGATTTTGTAATTTTTATTTGGTCTTTTTATTAGCCACAATAATCTTTGATAAATCCATGTAGGAGACACCCACCAGGTGTTTGATGAAATGCACGAGTAGAAATCATTTTCTATTTACTCTACAGCCTGTTTGTAGATTTTTTTGGATTTTACGATGTAGAAATCCTTGCTGTAGTTTATGTCTTTGGAAATTAATATCGTAGCAATTACATGACTGGTATGGTATCATGTTAAAACATGCACCGTCTTTGGAAAGTGTGCTCTTTCCAGTGCCAGCTCAACCAACAATTGAGACAACATGTAAATTTTTTGCTGGAAAAACTTGACATTTGTTTTGATTGCTGAAAACGCTCTTCTTTGATACCTGCCTTCTTCATCTGTTCTTCGTTGCACTGATAGCTTAAGATCAGTTCCTTGAGGTAGCTGCCTAGACATGCTACATGTATTTCGACCCATTTACATACGGGTCAGATTTCAACCCGTTCCCAAAATTACATCTTTTACCATTTATGTGAGAGTATTAACCACTGGTTCTATTCCAAGATTACCTTACCCTTATCATTGGTCTTCACCTTCTTTGTACATGGGACAAGCACCATTTATGTGAGAGTATTAACCGCTGATGTGTGGTTGCAGTTAAGAAACTTGTATTTTGTTTTGAAGTTGCTATGTATATTGTAAGATTATAAGCCTTGCTGCAGTTTACATCTCAGGAAAAGATTATCGACAATGCTTGTCGAGACTACATTCTTGCCTGCCAGTTGAAGTATAGTTTACTGATCATATTTATGCAGTCCAATTTTGCAGCTCTTCATTAAGCTTAACTTTTTATAACTAGCTAGTTGGGAGAAATGCCAGGACTAGATATGGTTGACTGTTATGTAGGCTAATATGCATTTTTAAAGAGACAACGTGAGAGCATCGTCGAAACAAATATGCTAGTTGATGAATAAGATTGGTAATTTTAACATAACAGACATGAGTTGGATATGAGTTATTTTATCAGGTCCCATGTCTTCCTCTAAAAAAACTTAAAATTTCTAGGCAAACAACCAATAAGCCTTTATAGGAAACAGTTATTACACACCCTTATAATGCTAGCATACTCGAGTTTTGCTACCCGACATTACTTAGATGTGGTACGCAGAGAAGACATGATCAAATTGTAGCATGCTGCACTTATGGAACATAGTGCCACTTTTGCTAATTGAAGAAGTTTATTAAGTGAAGTTTCGTTCATTTCAACTGGCAATTTCATATAATATGCGAGTAAATTGATGCTTTCATGTCTAAAATGTTCAACCTGAGTTCAAGAAACTTCAAGCAATAAGATTGATATCTTAATTGATTAAGTCAACAAGATGTAATTAGGAAGAAATTTACAAGAGAGAAGACTTTTGTAGAATGACGTCATCATGTGGGTCTTACCTAAAACTATTAAAAAGACTATTGCTGGTTAAATTATAAGTTTTACCAATGGGCATCATCTTCTTTCAAGAAACTTGAGGAAACACAATTATACCACTTTAATTCAAGAATCTGGAAGGAAGATGATGCCCATTGGTAAAACTTATAATTTACTTTGTTCTGTTACTTTCGATTTGGCATATGGTAACAACCTTAATTATAGGTTTGATCCATGCTCTTTTTTTTTTTTTTTTTTTTTTTTTTTTTTTTTTTTTGGGTGCAAAAAGGTGAAATATTTTATTAACATCAAACTTTTACAACAAGAATTCAACTGCAATGGACATGCCCATTCAGTGAAATATGCTAAACAATCATTACATTCACAACAAGATCTCAGACAACAAACATAAGTTTCTAACAGACATTCCATACCAAATTCATACAACCTATGCTACATGAAATGAAGCCATCAGACTAATTTGTAGCAGCAAAGTAGCAAACCAACCCATAGTTTGCATACTCCAATTCACCCATAATTGCACCAAGACCATAACCTCACAATATACATTTCCCTACCAACATCCTAATTGATCCATGCTTTTTTTTGGGAAAATTCTTTCAAAACGTATCATACTTGTCAAAAAAATCACTTTTGAGTAACGTACTTTTAATTTTCATTATTGTGGTGCAAAACTTTCATTTTTGGCATCTTTTACGCACTTTGGGACATTTTTATGACATTTTTGCCCCTGGATTTCAAAAAATTTGAGGGGCAAAAACGTCCCAAAATGCGTAAAAGAGGCCAAAAATGAAAATTTAGCACCACAATAACGAAAATTAAAAGAACATTACTCAAAAGTGATTTTTTGAACAAGTATGATACGTTTTAAAAGAATTTTCCCCTTTTTTTTTCCTCTATATCAATGTTCTTTCTGTGTTAATGTTCTGTTTTAACTTCTTTCCGGTTATAGGTTTGATTACGCTTTCAGATCACAGAAAGCTATTCCAAGTGCTTCCAGATGACGTTAAGTATATGTGGAACGAGTGGGCCCTACGTGGACTTATTGTGATCAGTCTTGTTTCACAGATCACCTTAAGTCTACTAGGAAATGTTCGGAAATACAATCCAAGAACACGAGTTAGAATCGCTCTCTGGTTTGCCTACTTATTAGCATTAGCTGTTGCATCAGCAGCGCTTGGTGTTATTACCCAAACCGCCTTAGACGTATGCAGCAACACTTCTCATTTCAGTTCATAAGATACTTACAAACAAAACACAAGTGAACTCATGTCTTTTTGGGCACCTTTTCTTCTCCTTCACCTTGGTGGTCCAGATTCTATTACCGCGTTTGCGTTGGAAGATAACGAGCTTTCATTAAGGCACTTTGTTGAGATTGTGTTTCAGTTTGCAGTAGCTCTTTATATCTTCTTGTTGTCCTGGCCAGGTTATTCTGATCTCCCTAAACTAAGTGTAGTGGTTTACTTAGCCGGTTTCATCAAGTGTTTTGAACGTATTAAGGCTCTACGGTTAGCAAACACTGAGAACCTTCGTGACTCGATGCTTGGTCCTCCTGACGCAGGTCCCAATTATCCTAAGTTTCTGGAGGATTACCAGTTAAAAAAGTCACAAGGGTTTGATGTAAACGTGGAGGAGGTCGCTGAACTCTCCCATACAGTCAATATTCTTTTATATCCTGAAGAAGGTAAAGAGATATCTGAAGCTTATAAACTATTTCAAACATTCAAGCGGCTATTTGTTGATCTCATCCTTACTTTTGAGGATAGAGAATATAGTCAATCCTACTTCCGCCATCTTGCATCAAGCAATGCTTTCCGTGCTGTCGAGATTGAACTTGGATTTGCGTTTGACATGCTTTACACCAAGGCTAATGTGGTTTATACATTTAACGGGCTTTTGTTTCGCATTACTAACATTTTTGTCCTTCTTCTAGTACCTTTGGGCTTCCATTTTATTTGTAATATCAACGATTACCACTTAATTGACATCGTCATTACTTGCCTATTACTCGGTACTTTTTTTTTTTTTTTTGAACGGCGGGTTAGTTGTTAGATGTTAGTTGTTGGCTCGAGTTAGTGTCACATCCTCGGGCAGAGATACCAACCGCGAGCCTCTCCTTAGGGGATCTTTGCGGTAATAACCATGCTGCGCTCTGATTGGATAGATCATTGGTTGATCCAACAAAACCTCACTCGAAAAATCCTCATATTCCCATTCTTAAAGCAACCGAATAAACAAAGGTGGTCCGGTTCCATTGCACAGTTTGATCACCTGCTAAATGTTGCCCTTAATGAGAGACCCGCTTGTTTCTTAAAAACTCAAATATTTTAAAAATAGTTAAGGTTCGCGAACAACATCGTTACAAGAAATACAACGAAGTTTCTGACAACCTAAAAGAATTAATTTACTTTCAGTTTCGCGAGTATATGGTTGTCAACTCAAATCTGAATGAGTTATGTACTCATAAAGGTAGTTTTTCGCTACAAAAGAAAGAGTATGACGCTTTTCTATGGAGTATCAATGAAGTTGAATTTGATCAAAGCATTCTTATATGGCACGTTCCTACCACTCTTTGCTATTATTCAGATGTTGGCAATCAAGATGGTTCTGATATTGATATATGTCGCATGGAAAGCAAGCACATATCTGACTATCTTATGTATATCCTGTGATGTTGCCAATAGGTATTGGCATGATCAAGTATCGCGACACCTGTGCTGAAGCAATGCGTTTTTTCAAAGAAAAAGGTCTTATTACCGAAAAAGTTGAAGCATGTCTAAAGCTGCTGGAAGTTGATTCTCTTGAAGTGCTGCCTAGTAAAGTGAAGGGGGATCGATGTAAATATGCACTGTTTGATGGTTGCAGGCTCGCGTTATCTTTGAAAAAGATGGAAAAAAGCGTATGTGAAAAGTCATGAGTCAAGTATGGATCGAGATCTTAGCTTATGCTGCTACTCACTGCAGAGGATTTCACCACGAGCAACAGCTTTGACGAACTGATACAATTTTTACCTTTTCATCCTCTCCTTGAAACTTTGAGAATTCCACTTTTGCCAACCTTCGATACTGATTGGATTGCCTTCCCATGTTTTGATTCATCACAGTATTCTGCATACTCAAAGTTGTGATCAATTCCCTGAGTTCAACCACAGCTTGATCCACATACTGCTTTGTAACACCTTCTTCACTACTACCAGAAGCACCATTGATTCGGGTAACAGGAGCCATAGTTAAGAGGGTTTGTATGATATTTCTATGATTGATTGTGTAAACATCTATTAGTTATTACTCCTTCGTCTTCAATTGAATAGTAACTAACAATCCTAACACTTTCTTGGCCAAATCAAGTCAAACGAAACTGATTAACAGAGGGTTTAAGCATTAACGCATTGTTCTCGTGGTCGCGATGAATACTTGACAATTGGTCTTGTTTCTGAATGGATAGCATACAACAGATCAAAGTACAAGTGTAGTACTTTGATTCTTGACAGATTGTTGGCCAGAATCTTAACAAACTAGTCGGAATTTCACCGGAAAAGGTGATCGGAGTGCCAGGACGGCTGCTCTTGTACCAATTGATAGCAACACTTCTAGGATACACTTATGAATCGTTAGAAGGCAATAACAAGCCTGGATTACTCAATGAGAAAGAATGAGAATCAAAGGTATTTGTTATTAATGGCGGGAAAAGTAGTTGGACGGTTACAATGGAGTGAATTACATAGAGAAATATCAAATTTAGACAAATGAAATGAAGGAGTACATCAGATATTTAAAGGGAGAAAGGGCGCCAAATTATGTTACTGGATATGTGAGTAGTGTGGAGAACACACGTGCACCTCACATGTGCAGTTTAAAAACCACACACATGCCCCTCACGTGCCAACACTGCACACATACCTTTTGCTCATATCATCAAATTCGTATAAAGATGACACCCCTTGTTTACGTGCTTGTCCTTGTTGGATGTCAAAAGGACAATCATATCAATTTCATGTTAGGCATACTTATTTTTGTTATCTTATAAACCAATAATGAGTTGTGTCTTTCGCTATATACGTTTCGGGTAATTATTCTTTTAACATACAAACGGTTTGACCCGACGATCCAATAGTGATCTGAACGACTCGGTCGGATCAATTAAAAATTCGTGAAAACACTCTTCTATACTCTATATAAATGAAAAATCCTCAAAGTGGAAAAGTGGAAAAATTAAGTAAACTATTTATGAAAACTATAAACTTTTATTGTTATTTTCGTTTATAACACATCTTATTAATTCAGTTTAATTCTTGGCATATAACTGATTATGTAACTAGTTTATTACCAATAAAAATGTTAAAACTTTAGCGTACATTATTTTTACAATAAGCATCTAGTAATCAATACTAGATATTTATAGTAATTGCAATCCAATATTAGAATTTCTAGTCAAAAAATACCAAAGAAATATCGTAAAGTTCTCATGCAATGGAATCAAAGACAAGCAAGTGATACAAACAGAAACTATCAAGCCGGTAGAAGACAAAAATAACACCACCAAACTCCAAACTAAAATGCCCATTTATCAGTTTCATTTTTCCCCATTTGACTTTCTGACGACACCTTAAACGGTCCACTTGACCCAAAGGGAAGTCATCAAATGAGTATGTAAGACCATGGTCAAAACCTGCATTGCTACTCATTGAATCAAACCTTGCGAAACTAGAGTCTTGTGCCGTGCTGCTCATTGAGTCGAATCTTGAGAAGTTATTATCCTGTGTGGAGCTGCTCATGGAATCAAATCTCGAGAAGGTTTCTTGTTTGGGAGAACCTCGGTCAGTGGCACTGAAAGAGTCATGTCTCGAGAAATTATCAAAGAAAGAATTCTCTGCTCTTCCCCCACTGTATCGTGGTGAGGTGCCAGCTCGAGAAGCTGGTGAGCCAGGAATCGAATCATCAAACCCAAATGGACTCTTTTTCTGGAAGAAACTGTTATTGCCTTGCGGGGAATCACTTTTCCTTGGACTTGCAGTGAAATGTACTGTGTTAATTTTAGCGCATTTATGTGGAAACAGGCCAACTTGGGTGATATTTTATCAATAACGGGTGGGTCAAACTCATAAAATCATAATAATCACTTGATATATAGGAAGATAATATAAAGACAATGAACATCATGTCTGCACTGGAGTCGGAATTCGACCCTGGTCACACGTCTAAACGTAGGGTTATGGTTCAAGTCTGGTTTCGGATTTGGATCCTGGTGAGGCCTAGTAACAGGTTTCCCCACGTGCTTTTGCTGTTACGTGCATATATCTAATCCTTAACATTGGGTAGTTCACAGGCATTGTGAAGTGCAAAACATAACCTAAGTGTACTTATTGATGCTTAAATGAGTCAAAATTGTCACATTTGCAGCAGATATCTATGTAGTTTTCTCTACTTTGTTGCAGAATGAACTGATTCTGAACCAGTACAAAAACATGTTTCTCGGGCTACCAATCGGAATAGTTTTAAACATAAAAAACCCGAAAATTACTTATGAAACTCCCATCGTTTGTTCATGAATCCAATCGAAGTAACAAAAATTCCATAAAAAAATCTTTGAAACTTAATTATAATATTTCAGTTTAAACAAAAACTTACAATTAACTTACAAATACACAACAGCCATTGATTTCATCATGCACGAAGAGACGTCCAATTCATGAGCCACCTGGTTCTTCGACGCGTGAACCCACTTCATCTTCGGGTTCGAGACATCACACATTGTCAAAAACTCCATCACCTGTCCGAATATCTTAAACATTTCTATCCCAAAAATCAGGTTCTTATCAGCTACAAATAGCGAATTCCAGTCCATGGACGCATCAGGATGCACCGAAACTTCATTCCAAATTAAATAAACGAGGATTAAGCTCCCATAACTTTCGAACAGCTTTGTTTCCCCTTCCAATTTCGCCTTCTCCTTCACACCATGAAACCGACACTAGATAGAGCCGTTGACCATCACAAGACACTAGCCTTGGGGTGTACTCGTGGACCCTTGCTGGGTGTGGAGTCGTTTGGACTCGAGTCCAGAAACCATGTCCAATGTCACAAGTGACTCCCGAGCAAACAACCCCAAAATCAACTGGTAGCCGTTGAATTTCCGTCCATTTGTTTGACGAACCAATCCCCCCTACAGCTATTATCAAGAAACATCAAAAGCATATATCTCATGAGAGCAAAGACCATTTGTAACAGTACCGAAAAGGAACAACCATGGACTCGGGTAATACCCTTCTCGTCTCATCTGCATAAAACGAGGTGGCGTAGTCAAAGATCTCCATTTCTTGCACACGAGCCGAGTGTTCATTAAGCTCGTCAATGGAAGTCTCATGAAACACAACTCGAGAATATCATCAGGAAGAAACACATGCATTGTGTTGTTTCCGTGTGACTCTTCAATTTCAAAACTCTTTTTCCGATTATTTCTCTTCCACAACCGATCCACTCCATATGAGAAACAATCCACACTCGTGTCGTCGGTCCCACACACGGGCTTGTAACCTTTACCCACAACTTCACCGAACTCGTCACTTGTTGCGGCTCCAACCTTGCACCCTCCACCGTTAGTATACAACTCAGACACCTTAATGAAATGACTCCTGTGTCATCATCATCAATATCATCATCCATCACACTTCCATGGTAGTTGTTCAGGTATCATCTTGCATTCTAAGCCTGGTCATACAAACATTACAAATTAGAATATAATAAAACAAAATCAAGTACACGGGTTTCAGTTGAACAATCAGGATTCAGGGAAATGCTAAGAGATTGAAACTAGACTAGCACAAAAACATGGCTAATTTGTACTCGGAAAGTCAAATGACTAATTTCAAACTTTTAAACTTGCATGGTTCAATATGAAGTTGACACACAGAATTTTCCACATGTTTGCATACTGCACATACTACAGATATGACTTTCAGGCTTTCAGCGTAAAGAGATATTTGTACATCTTAATGTGGTTGCAGCACAGCACAGCACGGCCCGTTTTTACATGTTACCAGGCATGTCCAGCACACCTATTCTGCTACCTCTAGTCTAAGCAGTGTCAGAGTTTACTTGGCTTGTAATAAAGAATGATAGGCTGAAGTTCAAAACTCATGGCCAGGCAAGATTGAAACTCAAGTTCAGACCTTACACTAGTATAAAAGATCGGTTTGTGGCTTGTTTTCTATACTTGTATAAGTTAAAAAAAAAAAAAAAAAAAAAAAAAAAAAAAAAGTAAAGTAACTCCCAATACCGTCTTTCACGGGTTATGGGTCCCAATACCGTCTTCCACGGTGTATGGGGGAGGTTGAGACGTAGACAGCCTTACCCCTACCTAAGGTAGAGGCTGCTTCCGGTTCTACCAAAGGTAGAAAAGGTCCTCCGGCCTTGCAATTACAATTACATTACAGCTTACTTCTAGGTGTCAAAAGTTAGTTACTTTGCACTAAGGGCGTGTTCGGGTGCGTGTTTTGCAAAATTGATTATCTTATATCTAGTGTTTGGATACCTACTTCTTCTGATTATGAAATGTTAAATTACAGTTTACAACTTCAAGCTACATGAGCACATCCAAACACCATCTATAAAAAGTAGTTGATTATCTGATATCGAAGCGCAGATCCAAACATGAAACACCCCCTAATGTCTAATCACCTATAATACAAACTAGTAACTACATATATCACGAGGGACTGCAACTTGGCGCACCTTCCTTGATTTCTAGAATTTTATATCTTCTACATATTTAAAAATTCTTCATTTTGAAGGACGACAAATAACAAACAGCTTTATGTCATTAACACTATACGGGCGAACCGAGTACATGTTATTTATATGGTACAATCCAGTACATAAAAACAGCACAAACAACAATCAAAGTCAAGTACCCATATATTCAAATTTATATAAATCCATTAAAACACATAGACCCTAGTCCCAAAACAGTCCAAACTCAAAGTCAACAAACTTTTTTTCCCTTCAAAATTAACAATCTTACAAATCATTATCTAAAATACATTTAACAACCCACTACTAAAAACTTATAAACTATTAGACCAGATACATTTTTCAGATCAACAAGCCAAAATCCAGTGTCAAACATGAATATCTAAAATATTTGACCCAATCACAAAAAGAAACACAAATAATAACACCAAACCCATGTACTCTATCAAATATTAGTTAGCCAATAGCTCGGAAACTAAGGTTACCAACAAGAAAAACAATAAACATATGAATGTTACTAAGTACATAAGAGTAAAGAAAACAAACCCATGAAGTTTATATTCAAGATTCTTGATTTGAACCCAAGAATCAACCCAGATATTAGATCCAACAAAAGGGTATGTATGATTATTTATTTAAAATGGGTCATTTTAGTAAAGTTTGAAAAGCAGAACATTTTTCAAGACAGAAGAGAGAGGAGTGATGGATCTCTTTATTTTGAAGTGAAGAGGTGTTCCTGTCTTTTTGTTTTATTTAGCTAGACTAAAATTAGATTTCTACTCATCAAGTTGTCCATGATATGTCCCAAAAATAATTAAGTAGGGTAAATTGAATAATTTTTTTTAAAAAAAAAAAAAAACAGTATTTGTTAATCTTTATTTTTGTAAAATTAATAAAATTAAAACCAAACATTTTAGTAAGAGTAAAAAAAAAAGGTCCTCATGTGTTATATCCAAATTGTAATGCGCAATTTCTGTCTTTTAAAAAGTGTATGTCATAAAGTATCTATAAAAAATGTATTATCAAAGTGAAATGTTGAATTGTTAAATGTTGAAAATTAGTCAAAAGTGAGAAAATTTTATAGTATAATTAATATTGTTATTAAAACACCAAATTACTTAAAACTATAGTGATTTATTTATATTGTACAACCAGCTAAAAACATATTTACCAAATTAAATACAAATAATTAAAACATCACTTAGTAAAAAGTACAATAAAATTTTCATAATATACAATTTAAACAAGCTACAACATAATCCAAAATATAAAATAATTAAGCACACTAATTAATATTATTTTTAAAACACCCTAAAATGAAAAGTACATATTATTATACACATTATATAAATTAATAAAACACGTAAAAGACTTGAAGTATTAATGGTAATAAATGATAACTTGATGCATTTATTATATCCTTTCAAGTAAAAAGTTTTTGCTTCAAACCGCTTAACATCTACCAAGTCTTTGTTTCAAAGTCTTTTAAAAAGTCATTCATGCAATGCTAAAAACCTTACGAAAAGCCTTTTCAAATAGTAAAAAGCTTTTTGTTAAATGGCACATTGTAGATGCTCATAGTACATATAATTTTGAAAACCGGACCGGGCCAACGGGTTCAACCGGGAACCGGTGTCGCCCACCGGTTCGGCTAACCAATAAAAGCCATCCGAAAACGAACCAGAGAGGCCCGTTGAAACCGATACAAACTGGTAAATCATGGTTCATCGAAATCTATTTCTTCGGTTAATCGTCATAGGGTACCCGTGTATGCTATATATATAGGAAAAAACAAAAAGTGAAATAAAAACTTGAAACTAAAAATAGAAATGTTGAAAACATATATTTCAAAAGGAAACTATTAATACACATCGAAAACCGGGTTGACCCGGGTAGGGGTGAGCAAATGGACCCGGGTCCGCGGTTCGATTCTCGGTTCTTCAATATTACGAATTTCGGTTCTCGGTTCGGAACCGAGGGTATCGATTCCGGAACCGAAGAACCGACCAATCAGTTATAAATTCAAGTGGTCCTTGCTCATTGACATGTCTAGTACTATAATCTTTGGAGGAAGAATACCAAACTCCTGAGGATGCTCCAGAATCTTTTCGGTTATTCGTTCGAGAACTACGATCTTTAGCTCTGGAACTGAATCATTTTCATGCACCCGTATAGTATGGCTGAAATATAAGGCCTGCAATCCTAGATTCGTTATAACTGTTACATTTCGATTAAGTTGTACTCTTGTAACCCGTAAAATGCAACATGACTCTAAGTTAATTGCTATACAGACTTCATGATGGAGAAATTAACATTTGCACACACTCCTAATGTATAATAAACATAAATCCTACCCTAGTTATATTCAATGTTTTAAAAACTGGGTTTTAATCGACCCGGTCGAGTCATCGGGCACCGGTTCGACCGCCAGGTCAACCCGGTTTTCCATTTAAATATTTTTTTATTTTTTTGACCGGGGTCAACCGATTCGACTGGCGTGTAAACTCAGTTTTTATAAACAAAATTTGAAAAAAACCAAACCCGGTCGGGTTTCAAGACCCAGGTTGACCCGGGTCACTCAAAACCCGGCGGGTCTAACCGGTTAACCCGGTTTTAGAAACCCTGGTTTTTTGACCCATTTTTGTGGTCGGGCACCGGTCCGACCGGTTAAACCGGCCGGGTCGACCCGGTTTTGAAAACATTGGTTATATTATCTGAAATCACATTACATTTCCATGCCTCAAGGATTATATATCAACTACAAGCCACACGATTGAAAAATCAGATACTAGGTAGTACAGTATTAAATATGCATACAACAAGAAAATTAGGTCAGTGCATCATGCATGTTTAACACCCCGAAATAACATTAACTAAAAGTGCTCGTGTGGGCATGTTATTCGCCCACCAAAGACTCGACAATGGATGAACAACACGTTGTACTGCACCATGTCTCGTGTTATTCGTCGGTTGTTCGCCCCTTAGCCATTCCAATCATTTGTGCTTTTTTTTTTTTTTTTTTTTTTTAAGTGGCTGGATATTTTTTTTTTAGGTTTTTTGTGAGACCCAATAAGTGTTATTGGTTTTTTTGTTGGGGTGGAGATTTTAACTAAAAAAACAAATAGATAAAAAAAATATTTAAATTTGAAAATAAAGTTGATTTTTTAGTTTAAAAATGACACATGACACTAAATAATTGGAAGTCATTATCTTAATTTGAAAATAAAGATGATTTTTTAGATTAATCTATAACAGTTTATAAGCTAATCTAAGCTAAATAATAGAAAAGGCTATAAGAGAATAAAAGAAGCAAAGAAGGATGTAAAAATCCCAAGGGTGCAATGGTTAGACTGTGAGAGTGTGGGCTGAGTGACCAGGGTTCGAGTCCCTGGTGGTTTTTATTTTTTTTTAATTATTTTCTTTTACAAACTGATTCTACTAACTACAATAAGCAATTTATGAAACTAAATCATTTTATGAAATTCAATGAATAAGCAGTTTAAAAAGCAAAAAGGAAACAGTAGGACTAAAAGCTTTAACTAAGGTATAAAGGAGACTCTAAAAGCTAAATATAATCTATATATAAGCTAATATAAGCTGAACTAGGGGAGATTAAAACTAAATGGGAACTAGGGAATCCTAAGTAAGCTAAATGGGACAGAGCAAAACAGTTCAAACCAGCCTAAAGCACTGTAATAAGCAAAAGGAAAATAGGCTGCTAATGTTAAAATATGATCAAGACAAAATTAGCCGGCGCTTAAAAGCTTATGGCTAGGCTACCAAATCTAGAAACAATCAAAGCTAGAACTAAAAGCAACTAGTAAAATCAAAATGGAACTCATTCTTGAACTTATAATAGAACCAATAAGTAATGGCTGATGGACAGAAATGCAATAGTAAAAACTTGTGCAGGCCTAGCTCACCTATTAGCATCCTATAATAAGCTAACCACTTAAGCTAAAAATACCAGAATAAGCTCAAAAACTTGAAATCTATCTTGCAAACTAATTGTAAAAACAAGTTCAACACTAAGTCTAACTAAAACTAAACTAATAATGAGATCAAAAGGGACAGTAAACTGAGTGCAGGGTAAGAACAGGTCTAATGGGTTGATTTTGCGAACAAAAATAAGCTAACAAATAAGCATTTAAGACCGTAAAGAAACTGAAAACTATGGAGCTAGTACTATAAACTATCTAGAAATCAAAATTCAACTCTAGGCGACTAGTAACTAAGCAGATATAAAGCTGATAAAATGGCTAAGTGAGACAGATGGGTTGCAGCAGTTGACATTCAAAATGGGTGAAAGTGGGCAGAATTCAACTAAGGGGACCTAGATACCAGATTTCAAACAACTTTTATAAACCATAAAGAGTATGTTTAGACACTGAAATGATCCTAACTTATTTAACTCTATAAAATTCTTATCTAAGTTGTTTAATGCTCTAAACTTCAAACCACCCTACTCCTAATTCCCTAAAAATCAATTCAATTATATTCTACTCCTATATGCAGGATAAATCTAAATCACATCCAAATTTGGACCTAAACTGACTTTGACTACAAAAGTCAGCTTAAGCCAAACACCCTCTAATCTACCTACAAACTATACGCAACTGATAAAATCTAACACTACCTCAAGAATAAACAATAATGAGTGTTAATAATCTATAACTGAGCAATATAAGCAAACAAGAGCATCAAGATAAACAACACAAGCAGAGAAGAAACTAATAGCAAAACTTAAACTAAAATGAGAATTAGAGTAACTAACCGTTATCTATGCTCAAAATCAAACATGTAGAGTGCAAATGAACTTACCCAAGCTGTACTCAACACACATAGGCCTGATCCTACTTTCAGAATGCTAGTTTGACTATTGTTGACTGTGTGGAATTTTGAGAGATAAAACAGTACCAAGCAAATTAAACTCACTAAAGCTATTAAGAAGCTGGAATGAGCTTATGAAGACAGTAAAGAAAGCTTAAGAATATAAGGAAATGATAAGAAGCATTAAAAATTCGTGGGTGAGAGGTTGAGGATGAACAGTAAAAGGTGGGTATTTTGGGATTTTTATAATATTGTTTGACTGGTGTGAAAGAGGGGTTTGACCCTGGTGTTATAAACTGGGAAAACGGGTTTGGTTGTAGATTGGGTATGGATCCGGGTCACAAAAGGGTGAATTGGGTTTTGTATATTAGTGGACTGGGCTTTTGGGTTTAGATGTTTGGATTGGGTTAATGGGATAAAGGGTTTATTATTGGATTGGTATTTATTTAAGGTTTAAGGTATAAGGTTTTAGGATATAAGTTTTAGGGACCAAAGTTGCCAATGTGTAAAATTGAGGGGCTATTTCTGTAGAATTAATCCAAGGCTAATCTCACCAAGTAATGATACTTCAAGGTATAATTTGTCACTATGAGCATAAATCAGATCCGGACTCAAAAATTCTTCCCCCGGCTTCGGCTTTTAATCCCTTTTCCATTTCCCGTGCTCATGTTTGCCGTCTTTTCTTTGATTTTCGTCCATTTATCAAGATATTCGTACCTGCACAATCACAAACACAAAAACACAACATATTTGGCATATTTGGTCAGTTTTTGGTCTTATTTGGTCCGGTTTTGATCTTATAAAAGGTGTATGATTAAGCATACACCAGTGTGCTCTCCCCAGTTAACAACACCATCATCCATAGTCAGCAACCCAAGCTGATTCTTTTCCTTCTTGTCAGCTTCTTGTTCTTGATAGAATGAGTCTCTCTTCTTCTTTTCATTAGTGGTCACTTTTGATGTGCATTCCCTAACAAAATGACTAGTGTTGTGGCACTTGAAACATTCAAGCTTCTTCTTGTCAAAACCAACAGGTACCTTTCCATCAAATCGGATTCTTCTTCCAGTTTTCTTGTAGAACTTCTTCATTCTAATAGCAATCATTGCTATCTGCCAGTTAATGTCCATCTCTTCAATGTCTACATCATTAATTTGTTTTAGGTCCTCATTAAGTAGGTCTATGTCTTCTGATTGCTTTGCAAAGAGAGAATAAATGACTTCATCAGCAAAACCAGCAGGAACTTCTTTATCTTTCACATTGGTTGAAGAAGTACTGTAGCTACCAGGCTTAACATTGTTAGTACTGCTCTTGCTTTGGGAGACAAAAGCAACATTGTGGCACTTGAAGATGTTTTTGAAACACCTTTGATCTCTTGTTCAAAAACCCTAAGGTTATTGTATAGGTCATCAATTGACAAGGTATCAACATCTTCAGAACCATGAGCTTCCAACTGTGAGAGGAGTTGTTGGAATCTATCATACCCCTTTTCCAACCCATCTGAACTGGATATAGTAAATGCTTCAAACTGTTGTTTTAGAACAGCCTTATGCATCTTCTTTGAGTTTGTATTTCCTGCAAACCTAGTTCTGATAGCTTCCCAAATTTCTTTAGCATCATCCATTCCATGAAATCTTCTTAGATGTTCCTTGGGAATAGCCATTAGTAAGATGGTTATGGCCTTCCTTTCCTTTTCAACAACATGAATTTCTGCAGCAGAGACTGGTGGAAGCACTCTAACAACATCATCTTTTCCAACTGAAATCCTCTTCTTAGAATTTCCATTCTGAATTACCTTCCAGACATCATTGTCAATGTACTCAAGGTAATGTTCCATCTTCATAGCCCATATATCATACTCCTCCTTCTTCAGAATTGGGAGTTTGATGTTTGTGATAGTGGTTGTTGCAGGAATAAGTTGTTGTTGTTGTTGTTGTTTTGGTCGACTGGTATCATATACATCTTCATGGTTTGAAACTTCATCATCACTAAGATGTTGAGAGAACACATCATTATGGGGTTGAGACATTTTCCAAGATTTGTAAGTGAATAAGTGTTTGTGGTTTTGTGTTTCTTCTAACTCAGAGTCTCTTTATAGGCTCGGATACCACTTGTAGGTCCTAAGTACTGGATAAGTAGCCTTTATAAGACAATAGCCAACTTGAATAAATCCAAATCAACTATATGAGAGACACTAACAATGAATGCTTTTATGTTAATGTGGAATCTTAACACAAGCAATAAGAAGAACACAAATGTAAAACTAACTTCGTATTAGCTATTATTTTCTATTAGACTTGGATCTCATATAAACCAAAATGCCATAGAGTTCCTTTTATACATCAAGGAAACCCTAACAGCTTTACAAAATGTGTGAAAGGATAATGCATATCTTCTCCTAAGATATCTCTAAGACGTGTACATATCCTTTCCTAATATAACTATTCTGTTTTATAAACAAACTTAACTAACTAAAAACACTAAACAATACTAACTTAGTACTGGCAGACTTAACTATGCCTACTAGACTTAACTTTGTAACTAACAGACTTAAGTCTGTTTACAATAATTCCTAACAAAAAAGATGCAATAACCCATGTAAACATACATAAATAGCATATAAAATACGTATTTTTAGATTTCTGTTGTTTTCCCTCTTAGTAATAACAATTACATAAAACTTTAACTATTAAGAATGCAAAATCTACATAACTATGAGGACATAAGCTATTTAGTGATTCAAGCAAATTGTTATATGCTTAGAGAGCTCGAGCGCTAGAATTATAGCCTTATAGGGCCTCCACCTCCCCCAACTCTACAATTTGGATATAGCGGTGCCATAACCAAACCTTCACTTGGCGCTTATAGGCCTTCCGCCATGGCCATATAAGGAAGGTGTTTTGTTTGGTTGGGTGTTTTAAAAATGTCATATAATAAAATTTGACGTGAAAGGGATATTACTATGTTATAATATTGCTCCCATACATTGCTCTCTTAGGCATGACATATATGTTAGGAAGATATAAGGTAGCATCTTAATTAATAGAAATCCACTTTAACTATGAAAGATGTAACATGGATTTCTGAATAAGATTTGAGGAAACATATTGAAATCAAAATTTATGAGGAATGGATGTGACTAAAATCGGGATCACTAAGTCAGAAGCATCCTGTTTTGCAACATAAGAATGTACAAGTGCAGAGTCTAAAACCATTGCAATTTCTGAAAGCACCATCACCATGTTTGCTTCGACACCAAACATTACAGCCATTAGGATAGCATCTAGGGTTCTTTTATTCACTATCATGACAAAATTTAACTACGTCACGCGCATGCATACCTATAAAATTTTCTCATCAGTTAACAATGATTGATAATTGTTTTTCAACAATTAATTTACACATTATACATTACTTAAACTGTTTTAAATGGTGTATCACCTAAAACCTCACGCTTGTCTTATATGAGATTTGAAAGTACAACATCTTGACTCTTAGGCAATTCACACGAGATATGACATTTTGTAGAATCACGTACGAATGAAATCCCACAAATTTTAATTATATTTGATTTTTATAGTCTAAAATTTTAATGGTGCTAAATTAACCTCCACAACATGTATAAATTGTATTTTTACATAAAATTTGTTATAATAATTGACAATTTCACAGTAAAGTGTGTAATTTGAAACTTTTTGCAACCGGAAAACCAAGAAGAAAAAAAATACGAATTACGATATTATCAAAATATAAAAATTTAATTTGAATAAAATATATGCAAATTTGAGGAATGATAACATTATTATCATAATTGTTTTGTTATAAAGAGATTAAGGTATTTAGTTTCACCTAATGAAAAAAAATCAAAATTTTATCAAGCAAATGTCTCTATATAAAGCAAGACAACATATTATTTTTCATATTAATGTCTAATAAAAGTTTTAACAACGAAAAATGAAATCAAAATTTACCTTTGATGATCATGAGAAATAGAAGAAGTGTTGAGACAATCAAATACTTCTTCATGTTGATTTGTTTTATGTGTTGTTTATAGATTGGTTACCTATGCTAGCTTGACGAGTTTATATATAAGACAAGAATATTGGCTAGAAAAAGTGTTGACTAAACGTGTATTAATTGCTCATAAAAATATAAGCATTTTTGCGATTGTATTTAATTCTATTGTTTACAATTAAGATAAATTATTTAATGCAGTTTTTTAATAAGTAAAATGTTAACTTTAAGATTTAAATGCATTAATTGTAGCAATTAAATAAAATCTTCGAAGATGTAATGAAGGTTAAATCAATTCGTTCACTTTAGCTGTCCAAAAGAATGGATAAAATAAAACACTAGTTATATATCCCGTTCATGCAGTTTTGACATAAATATTGCATAATGTGTTTTAACATAAGTCACAATACATCTAAATTGTAATTATTTGTGCATAAAAAAGTGTATGTTATCTAATTTTAGTTATACAATTGGTTATATATATATATATATATATATATATATATATATATATATATATATATATATATATATATATATTATATATATATTGGCATACTATGCATACACTGCGTTGTTAAATAAGATTTATGTATAACATTATATAAAATTATTTATACTTATGCAGTTATAATACGCGTGCGATTTATATAAATTTTTATTATGTATTAAAATTGATTAATATCTTATATAGATTTTTGTTGAACAAACGATTTAACTTTGTTTAACTGGCATGATGGGGTTGATGTTGTTAATACTGCATCCATCTCAAAATAAGTGTCCAGTTTGACTTTTTAAAGTCAAACTGGTTCAACGTTGACCTTAACTATTTTTTGGCGTTATATAATATTTGATGCAAAATATATGACTAGATTGGGTTTTAAGTGTATTTTTCAATGGTATAATTTTTATCAAGTATTATATAACAAAAAAAATGTCAAAGTTGAACCAGTTTGACTCTGAAAAGTCAAACTAGACACTTATTTTGGGACGGAGGGAGTAGCACGTAATGCCCCTTTAAAAATTGTTTTTTTTGGATAACCTTATTGAAATTTCAAAAAGAATTACAAGCGATCGTTACAATATGAACAATCTCATGTGTTTATTTTCATTTTGATATCATATTCTTGTTACAATAATTTTAGCCGTATTTAAGTTTTAAACTTATGTACAAGGTTAAACTTAGTCACTAATGAATGTGGATAGTAAACAAAATTCCTTTTTCGCATATCCTTCTTTTTCTCTCTCTCTATATATACTACTCTCTCATCTCTCATTTACATTATCATATCATATCTCATCTCACACACACAATACACAACACGTTATAATAAATCCTCTACATACGAGGTACTGACTTGACCGTCGGAGGGTGGTCCCCGGGGCTTCGGCCTCGGGACCCCTTCTATCAAGTTCTTTTATATTTGTAGCACACTTCAATGCTCGGGACCATAATGAATGGCACGTGAGAGCCGTCAAGATCTACCCGACAGAAATATGCTTCAACAAGTTCCTTCTAGAGTTTGGGGATGGGTTTTACCCGGGTTCGAATCTCGTAAGTGACAAAGAAAATCCAGATTTTCCTTTTAGTACGAAACCGTGAGTTCTAGGGGTTCCCTTCGCGGGTCTCTCCTAGTGGTTCGGTCCCGGGGCCTGCTCGTTTGGATGGTTTAACTCGAGGAGTCTGACTTCAAGTGTGGTGCCGTTAAAAATAATAATAAATAAATAAAAAAAACCTTATCACGAATAAAAGATGTTTCTTGCCTTGGGTATAATATAAGGTGAAATGATAAAAGTAAAGGATACAAAATGTGAAAAGATTAAAAAGAAAGGGGTATAATTTAGCAAGAGAGGCAAACTCACTCACCAATATCATCATCATTCTCAGTCGTCAAGTTGAATTGAATGACGACTAGGATCTCATACAAACCAAAATGCCAAAGAGTTCCTTTTAAACATCAAGGAAACCCTAACAACTTTACAAAATGTGTTAAAGGATAATGCATATATTCTCCTAAGATATCTCTAAGACGTGTGCATATCCTTTCCTAATATAACTATTTTGTTTTATAAACAAACTTAACTAACTAAAAACACTAAACAATACTAACTTAGTACTGGCAGACTTAACTATGCCTACCAGACTTAACTTTGTAACTAACAGACTTACGTCTGTTTACAATAATTCCTAACCAAAAAAGATGCAATAACCCATGTAAATATACATAAATAGCATATAAAATACATATTTTTAGATTTATGTTGTTTTCCCTCTTAGTAATAACAATTACATAAATCTTTAACTAATAAGAATGCAAAATTGACATAACTATGAGGACTTAAGCTATTTAGTGATGCAAGCAAATTATTATACGCTTAGAGGGCTCGAGTGCTAACATTATAGCCTTATAGGGCCTCCACCTCCCCCAACTCTACAATTTGGATATGGCGGTGCCATAACCAAACCTTCCCTTGGCGCTTATAGGTCTTCCGCCATGGCCATATAAGGAAGGTGTTTTGTTTGGTTGGGTGTTTTAAAAATGTCATATAATAAAAGTTGACATGAAAGGGATATTACTATGTTATAATATTGCTCCCGTACATTGCTCTCTTAGGCATGGCATATACGTTAGGAAGATATAAGGTAGCATCTTAATTAATAGAAATCCACTTTAACCATGAAAGATGTAACATGGATTCCTGAATAAGATTTGAGGAAACATATTGAAATCAAAATTTATGAGGAATAGATGTGACTAAAATCGGGATCACTAAGTAAGAAGCATCCTGTTTTGCAACATAAGAATGTACAAGTGCATAGTCTAAAACCATTGCAATTTCCGAAAGCACCATCACCATGTTTGCTTCAACACCAAACATTACAGCCATCAGGATAGCATCTAGGGTTCTTTTCTTCACTATCATGACAAAATTTAACTACGTCACGCGCATGCATACTTATAAATTTTTCTCATCAGTTAACAATGATTGACAATTATTTTTCAACAATTAATTCACACATTATACATTACTTAAACTATTTTAAATGGCGTATCACCTAAAACCTCACGCTTGTCTTATATGAGATTTGAAAGTACAACATCTTGACTCTTGGGCAATTCACACGTGATATGACATTTTGTAGAATCACGTGCGAATGAAATCCCACAAATTTTAATTATATTTGATTTTTATAGTCTAAAATTTTAATGGTGCTAAATAAACCTCCACAACATGTATAAATTATATTTTTACATAAATTTTGTTATATTAATTGATAATTTCACAGTAAAGTGTGTAATTTGAAACTTTTTGCAACCGGAAAACCAAGAAGAAAAAAAATATGAATTACGATATTATCAAAATATAAAAATTTAATTTGAATAAAATATATGCTAATTTGAGGAATGATAACATTATTATCATAATTTTTTTGTTATAAAGAGATTAAGGTGATTTAGTTTCACCTAATGAAAAAAAATCAAAATTTTCTCAAGCAAATGTCTCTATATAAAGCAAGACAACATATTATTTTTCATAATAATGTCTCATAAAAGTTTTAACAACGAAAAATGAAATCAAAATTTACCTTTGATAATCATGAGAAATAGAAGAAGTGTTGAGACAATCAAATACTTCTTCATGTTGATTTGTTTTATGTGTTGTTTATGAGTCGTTGCCTATGCTAGCTTGACGAGTTTATATATAAGACAAGAATATTGGCTAGAAAAAATATTGACTAAACGTGTATTAATTGCTCATAAAAATATAAGCATTTTTGCGATTGTATTTATTTCTTTTGTTTACAATTAAGATAAATTATTTAATGCAGTTTTTTAATAAGTAAAATGTTAACTTTAAGATTTAAATGCATTAATTGTAGCAATTAAATAAAATCTTCGAAGATGTAATGAATGTTAAATCAATTCGTTCACTTCAGCTGTCCAAAACAATGGATAGAATAAAACACTAGTTATATATCCCGTTCATGCAGTTTTGACATAAATATTGCATAATGTGTTTTAACATACGTCACAATACATCTAAATTGTAATTATTTGTGGACAAAAAAGTTTATCTAATTTTAGTTATACAATTGGTTAAAAATATAAATATATATCTTGGCATACTATGCATACACTGCGTTGTAAAATAAGATTTATGTATAACATTATATAAAATTATTTATACTTATACAGTTATAATACGCGTGCACGCGTGCGATTTATGTAAATTTTTATTATGTATTAAAATTGATTAATATCTTATATAGTTTTTGTTGAACGAACGATTTAACTTTGTTTAACTGGCATGATGTTGGGGTTGATGTTGTTAATACTACATCCGTCTCAAAATAAGTGTGCAGTCCAGTTTGACTTTTTAAAGTCAAACTGGTTCAACGTTGACCTTATCTATTTTTGTGGCGTTATATAATATTTGATGCAAAATATTTGAATAGATTGGGTTTTAAGTGTATTTTTCAATGGTATTATTTTTCATCAAGTATTATATAATAAAAAAAAATGTCAAAGTTGAACCAAGATACTTATTTTGGGACGGATGGAGTAGCACGTAATGCCCCTTTAAAAATTGCTTTTTTGGATAACCTTATTCAAATTTCAAAAAGAATTACAAGCAAACGTTACAATATGAACAATCTCATGTGTTTATTTTCGTTTTGATATCATATTCATGTTATAATAATTTTAGCCGTATTTAAGTTTTAAACTTATGTACAAGGTTAAACTTAGTCACTAATGAATGTGGATAGTAAACAAAATTCCTTTTTCGCATATCCTTATTTAATCTCATGAAATGGGTCGTATAAAGAACCAGTAGTACGTTTTGTAGTTTGAAACAAGAAGGTGTGTTTGGGTTAAAACCAGACCTTTATGAATTATGGCTTCCGCGTTTTGTAAATAATGTATGTTTGGTTATGTATTATACTATATACTAAAAAGCATTGGAGTGTGGGGTCCACAGCAGCGTGATTAAAGAGTGGTTAACAAACCAATTCCGCTTCCTATTGGTTGTTTGGGACACGTGGCGCAACTCTATTGGTTGGAGGAGTTAATTACAATAATTAGCTACAGTTTTCATGAATAGTAAAACAGTGCGTCACAGTGTTGTTACAGTGCAAAACAGTGCAGCAGAATAGTGATAATCCGTATACAATAATTAATTTACCAATCAAACCCAATACAGTAATAAACTTATAACAAAAATACCATATTGTTACAAAATTTACACAACAATATTCACAAACAAATTTACAAAATAAAGTTTAAACAAACCAAAAGATTTACAGCACAAAATTTAATAAAAATAACCATAAACATCCAGTATTTTCCTGCGACGTCAAAAGAAGCAGTCTGTTAGTGGCGGTGTAATCCAGCGGCGCTGTGGTTCTACAAAAAATATTAGCAAAAATAAATAAATAAATAAGTAAACATTAGAAACACACAGATATTTAATTATATATAAAAAAAATCATTATAATTTTAAAACCTCAAAACTACAAAAAGATAAGTTAATATAAATCAAAAGAAAAACAAAAATAAGCAAAACTCGACCCGAGTCAACTCGACTCGCGAGTTTGACTAGGTGAGTCACAAAACTCGGACCGAGTCCAATGGTTTCCATGGCCAAAAGTTTAAATCCACACGGTTTACATCAAAACAAAAAGGTTTTACACAAGTTTTATTAATAAAAATCGGTTTTATAAAAATATAAAAATTAGGGTTTTGATTTAAAAAAGAAATAAAAGGTTAGAGGGCGCGTGCGTTACCAATACGAGAGATAAGGTGGCGGTGAAGAAGCGGCGAGTGATGGTGGTGTCGAGGTGACGGCGGTGTGGTGTAGACCGGGTACCAAACGAGCTCCAATCGAGCACAAAAGCTCTATAAATGATAAGGGTGGCTTGATCTACATTTTCGGAAGTTTTGGGAGTTGGCCGAAAAAGTTTTCCGGCGACGGTGATGGTGGCAGCCGGCGTAGTCTGGCAAGTGGAGGAGAGATAGAGAGAAGGTGTGTGTGAATGAAGTATTTGACTCTCCTAAAGGTAATACTTTAAATCACGGACAAAAATTCTAGCATTGTACCTATAGTACTATAAAACTGTTTTATTTTCCATAATAAAACTTTTGGAATATTTAATGTGGGACCAATTTGACGGATCAAACCGACTCGAAAAATTAAGAAACTTGCGCAATTGTTTCTGAAATAAATTTTCTAATAAAAACGAGTATAAATATGCAAAACTTTTAAGAAATCAATTTATTTAGTAAATCGTTATGTTCCGTGTTTTTTAGGTTGTGCCGATACAATAAAATAGATAACGCCCCGCAGCAACGCGCGGGTGAACCCACTCGTTTTTTTTAAACGACAACTAACTATCTCACAATATACACATCACATGCTATCTCACATGTCCTAAGCAGGACTTGAACCCACAACTATTGTGGTTGAGGAGCTTTCCACAAAACAAGGGGCACCATTGGAACACAAGCTCTTTGGCATGTTTGGTTATGTATGTTCTAAATGATTTATGAATCTTATAGTTGTGTTTTGAAAATCCATGTTTTATTAGTCAACTACATATTTTCCCGAAAATGGATTGTAATGGGTTAAAATGCGACGTCATTGATGGCTCCCAAATGGTAGATTTGCATTTATAAAAATTGAAGTTTTTAAGGCTCTTAAAGCCCAAAATTTTGTACTAAAAGTGTAACTTTTCACGGCTTCTAAATGAAAATGTTTTAAATTAAAAATAAAAAATAAAAAATTGGGGATTATGATAAACCCAAAAACACAAAAATCCAAGCTATCATAATACTCATACAATATATTTAGTAGCAATTAATTGACTATTTTTCTTTTCATAAAAAACTTTGTTATGTGTTAGAGACCACCTTTGTCGACAACAGAAATTGAGCACAAAACTGTGGCTCCTTCTTAAACGCAAATTAAATCAAGCAATGGCATAAAATAGTCACGGTAAAAAGAGGAAGCTATCTACTAGAATACAACTGTATCGCCAAATATAACACTATTTTCGTGCAAACAAATAAAAAAGGAGAACACATATAAGAAGAAGAAAAAGAAAGAAAAAAAGAAGGAGATGCCTTCAACATGCAAAGAAAACGATTATTCAAGCTTTTAACATTCATCGCAATTTATTCATTCGGACAACTCCTGTTGAAATTGCATAGGGGTATTGAATGATTAGGTGAGTAACTTGGCCGAAATCTAAGGCTTAAGTCCATTATATTTATGATTATAATTATAATTATGTAGAAACTATGTGTCTAAATAGACATGATCTTACTTGTTTAGTCGATCATAAAACACATTTAGTACTACTTTTTAACCATTTTACATTTTTTTATGGTTTTCTATGAATGTTTCCATATGCCATCAACAACAATAATTCTACACGAATTTGATATCAATCATACCACAATGAATTAAAAAAAAAAAAAAAAAAAAAAAAAAAAAAAAAAAAAAAAAACAACGATCCACACTATCCCAAACTGGTTCACCACAACCCTCAAGCACCAGGAGCAACATCTTTAACCTTCCCTTGAACATATCCACCATATTCCCATGCATAATCCTTGACATGGCTCGTTGTATCCGCAATTCGGCTTCTCGCATATTCGACACGGGTATGACCCAACTGGATGCAAGCCTTTAAAATACTTATACATCCAAGTAACAGCAAAAACAACAAATAAACCTGACCCACAAAAAGATACAAAACCAGCTATATATAAGTGGTGACGGAGTCTTTGCATGATGGGTGGTGGTTGTTGTTGTTGGTGGTGGTGGTCGAAAATGGTGGCCATCGGTGAGGATTATTACAAAGATATATGGTTATCTAGAGAGAAAGTGTGTGGTTGTGTATTTTTAATACAAAGGAGTTTGAGGACACGTAAAGACATGCAAAATAACACGTGGGGTGAGACTACATGCTTATAAGATCATAAGAAAGATTAAAGATGAGATGTTGAACCACACTATATCAACCAATGTGTAATCATACTTCAATTTACGATGAAGCCAGATTACCAAGTACGTCAACAACTCCTCGACAACATGAGAGTTAGATGTTTTTTTTTATCAGCGTTGTTCATAGTCATGCCATCGAGGATCACAATTAGTGCGACCACAAATGCATAATCCACATTAGGATTATCTGTTACCATGTATTTTCCCTTGGCAAGTTTGACATTCTTTAATGGTTGAAATTTATGCATCTACATATAAGAATCAACCATACAAATTAATTAGTTAATGTTTTCATAGCTTTAGGTAAATATATGAATTTTAAATAAGGGGATAGCTTGGCTACAATTTTTATAGCCAATTGGCTACAATCCTTCATTAAAATATACAAGAAAATGAATTAGGGACTCACAGAAAGAAGTCAGGACCCACAAAATAACCCAGGACCCATAATTTGTAGCACAAATTATAGAGATTTGGCTACAATTCAATTGTAGCCAATATTTTCCCTTTAAATAACTCAAAATAACGTAACATACTTGGACTATTGGTGTTGAAGATTCTTGAAAATGAATGGTACAATTTCTCCAACCAACTTCCCTTTAATGTTAAAATCACAATTTACCTGCATCTTATATACCACTGGCTTATGTGTTTATACTTAGAGGTAAACTAGCAGGGTACCCGCACGTTGTAGCGGCGGGTACCCTGAAATAAAATTTTTCGATGAATGATGTATTTTAGTTTATTATGTTCTTTTTTACAATAAATTTACGGATATCAACAATTTCGTATAGACCGTGTCCGTTCGGGCTCGATCCCGTTGGGCCGTGCCTGTTCGGGCTCGAGCCTGTTTGGTCCGCGCCCGTTCGGGCTCAAGCCCATTTGGCCCGTTACCCGTTTGGGATTGAATATTTGTATAATGTGCTTTATTATTTGTAGGAGTGAAATTTAATGCAGGAATTGTGTTTAATTTGTATTTCTTGTGGTATTTTGTTGTACACTATGCTTCTTGTCTTGTGCGTCTGAAAATTATGTGCATTAAAGTGTTGTACATATGTTTCTTTTCTTGTAAGTAGTAGTCATTATAGTCATTAATAACATTGACCACTTTAATAGCATTAATGTTGTAAGTCTAAAAATAAGTTGAAAATTACATCATTCTTATTTTGTTGTATACTATGCTTATTTTGTTGTAAATCGGAAAATTGGTTGCAGCTATTGTACATTATATCAAATTTTGAAAAGCAAATAAAACCCAATATCATCGTTCCTTATTTTCCATCTATTGTAAGAAATCCTAGCTATCGAATCTTCATCTAATTTACTTATATCTTTAGTCCAGCCTTCAAACCGCAAATCATCTTGTTCATGAGCTTCTGTTCTAGCCGACGCATTATATATAGAGGCTGCATATATAAAAAGACTTGAGTAAATACCAAAATTAATATGAAGCAACCAATAACTCAAGCTTATACAAACTTTTGGGAACTAATGTAAAACTGATCGAGCTAAGGCTCAGGCAAATTGACTACTAACTTAATATGAAGCACGAGCCTCAAAATTTGTCATAAAATGCCTTTATGTGAAGCAACCTCATGCTCAACTTGGCTCAAATGCACCCATAACCACTATATATAATAATCAAAAGATGAATATATGATATATACACAATTAAGACTTATGAGTTATGACCAAGTTGAGATTCAGAGTATGTTAACTTACCTTAACACAAACTGACAAGTAGTATCCATTCTCTATCCTTTACCATGCTATCCAAAGTACGCAGCTGAACCTACTGTATGATAAACATGAAATACAAACTGAGTCACTACTTTTATACAGCTGATTCACAACTTCACAGATATGACAAAGACAAATTATAACCCACTTTTGAATCAAAATTTACACATTGTCACTTGTTACTTACATCCATTTTTACAACTCTAATTCCGCCTGCAAACATCTATGTAAAATCAACAAAATCTAAGTAACAAATCATCCAATAAAAGTCACAGCCAGAACACATCGTATCCAAATCATTTTTTTTTATCAGTAAACAGAAAAATGGATTGGTATTGAAACAACATTAAATCATTACCAGAAGTAAATACTAACTATAAAATCCGAAAGTTTTACGAAATCTTTCCAAAATAGATTCAAGGCAATAACAATTTTACCTGGAACTGAATGGTCCCAACTCCCAAGTGTAGAGCTTGCAGGCTGAGATTGAATAACAGAAACATTATATCATTGTCAATAACTTGAAGAGTGTATTCAAAGAAAAGAGTAATGTTACATACAAAAAACATTTGACCCACTTGGTAGAGATCATAACAAAACTTTAACGCATTCATTCCCTGTTCTACACACACATAATAAAGTATTGTTGGCACCTCCCTTGAGAATTAATTACAAATTTCACATAAAGGTTTGTCATTACATTCACACTAGTATTCTTTAGCTGCTAATCATGTTTGCACTAGCTTAAGGCCATCGTTAATATGCACTTTTATAGCTTCTAGCTATTCTGAATGTGTATGAGCTGCAAAACTTGTAGCAGCCATGATAACCTATATTAATATACCATGTGCAATTTCGCAACCATTTCTATATCTCTATATCAATCAACAACATAAGTATATTCCATCTTGAGTAATGATGAATGTATTAAGACATAAATACAAGCATAAACACTCATTTGTGATATTTATGACAGTAAACACCAGGTCCTAAAACTCCTATTTTTTACAGCAAACGACAAGTTCAAACACCCTATTTGTGAGAGCAAAAAAGTTTTACCAAACATCCCATTTATGACAACAAATATCACAACATAAACACCCATTTATCGCAGCAACTAAATTTTACCTCCACGACTCCTATTGCATCAAGATGCTGAACAGCATTTTCAGTGAGCAACCTGAGATAACACAAGAAAATTTTTGACCGAAAGTAATTATGAGCAGGGCTCGAATTATTTTTGTGCAAACACTTAGAACTAATTATTACAGCCATAAATCGCAATAACCAGTTTAAACACACATCCAACCACTCATACATCGAAGAAAGAGAGTAACTTTATACCTCTGTAGTATTTGCAACGATTTTGACTTCAAATGAATAGCTTTCTAGGAGTAAACCAACAGCATGTATAGACAATGGCGGATCTGCAAAACTATAATAATTTCTTTTACGAGGTTCGCCTTTTTGGACAAGGCTAAGTTTCATCTTTGGAGTTACTATGGCTATATCTATCCCGTCAAACACATGAAGAGCCTGATGCGTGGGAATCGCACCTTGCTTTACCTCTCGAGGGATCTCGCGAGGCTTACAACCCCCACCAGGCAGTGTACCTGATCGTTGTAGTATAGTATAGTGACAAGTACCGGGGGATTGATCGTTCAGCTTAGGAATAGTGTCGCTAGGATTAGAAAGCCTAATTAATAGTTCTAAAGATGAAAGATGATTATTTTTGTGTTTTTATATTTTATGAAAGCAAGTAAAATCTCGGGTTTTGGAAGAGTGGGCGGAATTAGTTGTTATTCAACTAACCCAAAAACTACTTTATAACTAATTAAACTAATGAAAATGAAATTAAGCTAATATTAAACTAAGGTTGTGAGCAGTATTTGGAGAAATTGTGTTTACTTAGACTTCATTACTCCCTAGATATCTTTTACATGTCAATTACTTGTTACACTTGTATGGATGACGGATTGTATTCCTTAATACCATTCGTGGGGTGGCATACATAACTCCCCAACTCTATGAGCTCTTATCTCCTCCTACACCATGACCCAGCACAACTATAGGGATTGTAAACAGTGGCTCATGCATTAAATACAACCAATAAAGACCTAGTACGCCTCGGTTCATGTTTCTTAAGACGTTTAAGCATGTTACCATTTGGAGATCTGCCAGTTTTCTTAAGCCTAACATATAATATCATTCATCCAAGAACAAGAATACACAAGTAATTAACACATAATCAACATCTAGGTTTCATTAGATCTAAGCAAACACAAAGTAAATCTAGCCTAGCATAGTAGAATTAAGATAAGAACAAAAGATAAACAACCAACACATAGACATATTGATTGAATTAAGAGTATACTTATCTCAATTACAATGCAAGGTATCAAGGGTTTGGAACCCTTGAAAAACCTGTAAAAGAGGCACCAAAATCGTCTTTAGGGTTTCACCAAAACTTCTCCTTTTTTAATGAAAAAACTAGAAAACTATATATAGGAAAATCGTCCTGACGGCGTCAAGAGTTAATTCTGACGCCGTCAGCCAACCGCCAATAACTTCCTCGGGCGCCCTAGATCCAATTGTGACGGCCTTGGTGACGCCGTCACCACCTACGGTAAATTAATCTTTGGCCACTTTGACGCCGTCATCTCTTCATCTGACGCCTTCACAACCTACGGTAAAATATTCATCTTTTCTGACGCCGTCAAGAGTAAATCCTTGACGCCGTCACCTTGTAATTCCAGCTTGGATTTGGTACTTTGTCGTTTTCTTCACTTTATGCTCCAAAAACGTCCAAAATAGCCTCTTTTCCAGAATTCACTCTCCAAACACCTAAAATCACAAAAGGAACGATTTAGGGCAATATTTGATCAAATAAAGTCGAATTCGGACTTAAATGACCCCCTAAAAACGGATCATTTTTCGCCTCATCAGAGCCGCTTCTATGTTTCCCTTTTGATATTCATATCTCCCTAACAACGCTCTTGCTTCCTATATAAGAATAACATGTGATAAACATAAATATTCTTTAGATATGATTACAAAGACTACAATATTCAAATAATGAAACGATTTCTTTTAAACAATAAAAAACGCTGTACGAATCCAAATACGTTAGGAGACTTTGACCCACTCACCCGCTTAACCCATTTGACTCATCTCATAGTTTAGCTAGTTTTCTATGTCTAATCTGTTATCAATAAATGCAACCGTAACTGACCCATTTCCATCCAGTCGAGTTGCCACCTCTGAATAGACAATAAATTACAGGTTTTTGATTTTTCAAAAAAACACTCAAAACTAAGTAGTACAGCTTTAAGACACACTAATCAGTCTAGACGTGCATCCAAACACCCCTTTACCACGAACCAATATTACCTTAGCTCTAATGGCACAAGATTATAAGCCCACATTTTAGTTTCAGATGGCATGGATGCAATTAAATCAAGAAATGATATAAAAAGGTCTAGAGAAACAACCTCATAGTTCAAAGAACAATTTTCACGAAGAGATGACTCCGCTTCTTCAATGTTACCCGTATCTATCTTCTTATCGTTTTCACCAGAAGAATAAGCATCTGAGGAATAATCATACACTGCAAATGAGTCTGATGACTCGTTCATTGCATTTGCCAGCTTCATCATACTACTCTTCAATACAACTCTAAGACGCACCCCGTCCTTAATTAACAAAACAACAGCCAAAATAGTCACATTAGCCCAAGACACTAGTAGCTTGTCATGTTCGTGTGCTAACAAAACTTTGCTAAACAATCCTCATCAAAACATTCTTGTTACACTTAAAGTTGATATCCCTCTAAAAACCCATCAAACAAAAAGTCTTTTGTATTGACTCTAGAATAATCTTTACAAAAAGTCAACCTCACTTGAATCCACTCATTTTAACCACATTAAATGTGGATGTTTTGCAGGTCAAACAATTAGGGAGGTAGATCTATGAATTTAACATAACAAATTTACTTAGGTACACGATGGTAAACATGACATAAACTACACACAACAAATTCACTTAGGCACGTCAATTGCTTCCTTCTAAATTATAACATTTAAGTAACCATGGCAAAAAGTCAAACTCTGCTTCACAAGAATCCATTTAAAAATCAAATAAAAGAGAGACAGTCAAGTAATTAGATGAGTAGAAGATACCAAGCATAATCTTTGTACATCCTTGTGGCTAGAGATCGATGCAAAAACATGATACAAGCCCCTCAAACTACAATAAATTCCCAATTAAACAAGGAAAAGGAATCGTCATGACAAAAATGTATTAACATAACATATATTAAATACACAGATAAGAACAAGATACCTTGAGCGAGATGAGACTAGCAAAGGTGTCCAAATGTGAGATGGGGAAATGGTAGAAACCCTAATCAATTTAGGGGGAATTGAAATATTTGAGCAAAAGGGGGGAAATGAAATTAAAGTTGAATTTGATGTAGAAAATAAATGGTGGGAGTGAGGGATATTGAATATGCGATTTTGATTTTTGGTGAAAGTTTTGAGCGGGTTACTGGAAATGCTTAAGGTGGGTAGAAGAATATAGCCCGGGTTTCTATAAGAAAAGAGGGCTCTAATGGTTTATTACATAAAGCCCGGTTTTAGAGTAGAGAACATGGCTCTATATTAGGAATAGAGCCCGGTTATTTCAAAGAAAACATGGCTCTATACTTTTTCAACATAAAGCCCGGTTTTCTGAAAGAAAACATGGCTCTTTACCCTTTTCCTAAATGCCAGATCTCTTTAGAGCCCGTTTTTCACTAAAACCGGGCTCTATTAAGGGGGCTCTATTCACAAATCTGTAGTAGTGAAAGGTGATCTTCAGTTATTTTAATTATCAAAATAATTCTCTCTTCTTCTATTTAAGAAAAAACTCATATATTCATATTTTTTTTGTTGCAAAGAGGAGGGTGATAGTTCCTCTAGAGGCAGGGTATGGTAAAAAGGGACAAAATGAAATTCCGGTACGCCGTTCTTGCTAGTCATCTTTCTTTGCTTATGTTACGATAAAAAAAGGTTGTGCTTTTAGTGAAATTCCAACATTTGTTCACATAAAAGTTTTTCAATGGCTTTCTTAGTTTTTACCCTTATGTTAACCTTTCTTCTAGTGAATTAAATTCTGTAACACCCCGCCTTATAGACCACAATATTGTCCGCTTTGCCCGAAGGATCACGGCTTTGTTCTTGTGGCCCTCATGTGAAGACTTCCCGGCAGGTCACCCAAGCCAGTACTACTCTCACATGAGCACGCTTAACCGTATGGCTGATTAACCGTTCCACCACAAAACGTGTTGTGTCATATAAGGCGAATGTTAACATATATGTCCCAGCATCACTCCAAGTCACAGCCAATGTGGGATTTGACTGGGGTATTACATTCACCCCCCGTAGGGACTCATCGTCCCCGATGAAGTTTGCCCCACATCCCGAACGGCTTGGAGTGGCTCTGATACCATCTGTAACACCCCGCCTTATAGACCACAATATTGTCCGCTTTGCCCGAAGGCTCACGGCTTTGTTCTTGTGGCCCTCATGTGAAGACTTCCCGGCAGGTCACCCAAGCCAGTACTACTCTCACATGAGCACGCTTAACCGTATGGCTAATTAACCGTTCCACCACAAAACGCGTTGTGTCATATAAGGCGAATGTTAACATATATGTCCCAGCATCACTCCAAGTCACAGCCAATGTGGGATTTGACTGGGGTATTACATTATTTAGATATATTCACACCCTCGCCGAAGGCGGAAACACGAGGTGCAACGAAATCGATTAACATCACCAAAGAGAAATAAGACAATACCATAATTTACATTAAGGAAAAATATAACATTACAACGTTGTTATTGCCGACTTTGGCAAATAAAAGACATATGTTTGATTCCCAAAAGATGGTATTTTAATACATAATGAAAAGAAGTGACATGTGAAAACTTCATTATGCAAGACCTTGCTGACAAGCTTACTGACGATCACCTGAAATGCATGAGAGAAAATGGTCAACTATAAAATAGTTGGTGAGTATAAACGTTTTATTTAATATGAGAAACCATTAGAGAAAGTTCACAATATAAGCACCACATATATAATAATGTATGCCGTGCAAAGCCCCTAATTAAATAATATGCGTCCCGTAACATAGTGGACGAGAGGTTGGCCGACCTCTAATAGCGCTATCCATACTACTAATAGGCGTCGAACAATGCGAATGTACGAACAGTACATCATACAACTATTATATAAGATTAAGAACGCTCCAAACATGGGAGACTTAGCACGCTCCACCAATAAGGTGAGACTTTAGGGTTAAGAACGCTCCACCAAAAATGGCGAGACTTTAGGTCATAGCACGTACAGTACATTAAGTTCAAAAGTTCAAGTCAAGTTCAAAACAAGTCATAAGTTGCAATAAAGTTCAATAGAGTTCATAAAAATCAAAGGGTTCAAAACAATGTTCAAAGTGTTCAAGTAATAATTCATGCATCCACCCCAAAGCGATTAAAATAGTTAGAAAAAGGGTTCGTGAATACTCACCTGATATAAGCGATATGATAACAAAAAGGTATGAACTAAAGTAAGGCGCGCACTCTATCCGCAACCTAAATGAATGATATGATCTACTTTAGATCATGAAATGAAGAAAGGAATGACATGCACATGCTCCCTATACCACTCTACTCTTTGGAAAAACACTTGTGTTATCAAAAATATATAATCCAAGAATTTGGAAAAATATTGCTATTAGAAAATATAATAAGCTAGTTGTAATATATATATACTTATATATATATCGTATGTTTCCATGTTAGTGTTGAAATACTCGGGTTGTAATCCTTGAAATACCGCCTTGTAGTGATAAAAATAAACTTGTAATAACTAATACTTCATTAGTTATAAAATTGGGTACTTGGCTAATATTTCTAGAAAATCTAGAATTTAGTACGTAGTGACTATTTTTGTAAATGTATATATATATATATATATATATATATATATATATATATATATATATATATATATATATATATATATATATATATATATATATATATATATATATATAGTGTTAAGATTAGTGCTTGGTTTGACGTTTTGAAAACCTTTGAAGTCGTCTCTTCGACGTGAAAGTAACTCATGATATTACATGTCTCAGCGGTTAATGAAAACGGCCCTTCAATTGACGTTACTTGAAAATATATACTTAGTACGTACTAACTTTTCTAGATTTAAAAGCTGTCACATTATAGTGTATATATATAGTTTGAAATGTGAGTATCTCGGTCGTTATAAGCTCGTTTCCTTCGTATTTTATGTCCAAGGATTCGTAAAAAAATATACTTGTACATTTTTAATAGCACGGTTCATTTAGGTTTCGCCAAACGCCTCAAATAGGCTGATGAATGTTTCCATTCAGCAACTATTTTTCCGGAAAATCAATTTTTGTCGTTAAACTCATAAAAATCGTATCTCCTTCGTTATTAACTTGTTTTTATCCCCGTTTTCGGCCACGGCTTCGTCTCGGAGTGTATTTTCTAAATATTTGGCCAAAAATAACCCAAAAGTTACTGAGTTTCCCACGTTTTCATTTTTCTTACAGCGGGTTTTGTATATGTTGTAAAAATCATTTCCAAGGTTTAAAACAAGTCCAAAACTTCATCCAACCACTTTCAAACACCACAAAAACTAATCTAGTCCTACCATATACCTTCTTAGGGTATCATGGCTTCCTAAACAACCTCAACCAAGCTAATAAATCAAGGAATTACTTATATAAACTTTCTAGGGTTTGTAACTTGAGAAAAATATATAAAGAGTGGTATATAACAACAAATGCATGAAAACCTTGAAATAAATAATATGAGCATGAAAGAATCATGGTAAAATCATAAAAATAATTTTTGTAAACTTACTTGAAATATTGGAAGGCTTGTAGAGATGAAAACTTAATAACCCTTATGGTTTTGAAATCAAAACCTTACTTAGACCAACAAAATGGATTGATTGCACTTGATCTTATGAAAAATGGTGGAGTATTGCTTGATCCTTGTGGTTAACGAGCCAAATGAGAGGAAGAGGATAAGAAGAAAAGTTTTCTTGCTAGTTTCTTTGATATAATATGAATAAAATGTGGTAAAATATCTAATATAGTCTTGATAAGATTTAGTTAGTCATAATAGTCAACAATGAAAGAATTAGGAGGAGGGGTGTTCATGTGGCCGGTTATGGTGAGCCATGGGGGGGGGGGGGGGGGTAGGGGTACTTGGTATTTAATTAGGAATTTAGTGTAACGTTACGTGTTATTACGTGTTATTCGTTAAAATCGGGTACCGGGTTTTATAGAGATAAACGTTCACGAAGTTAACCGGGATGAAATAAAGTTATAATATTGTTAAAAACATATTAAAAATATGTTGGGTACATTTACTGAGTGATCGGGTGATTATTGTTTAGTTTTCACGAAAACCGTCGTTATATTCATACGCGTACGTTATAAATAAAATAAATTTCCAAAATACTGGGTAACTGAATGTTATAACTTTTATGATGTTAAAATGGATATAAAAATATGTCGGGACCATTGTGGGAATATTTATATATATTCGTCGTGTATAAACCGGGTGTTAACGTTTAATTATAAATACTTATACGTAAAACGTTAAATATACTAAATATATTAATTTTGAGAATCCTAAGAGTGGTATAGCATGTAAATGACATTATGATGATATGCAGACTATTCTAGTCCGTATGAGAGGTCCTTACTGATAATGCACGTGAATAGTGGAATTTCTTCCGGAATGAATAGTGTTCTGTGAATAGTAAAAATTTCAAATGTTTCTCAGAATATCAAACGGACATCAAAAACGATGAATAGTAAAATGATGAATAGTGTTTTGATGAATAGTAATCGATGAATAGTGAAATTTCCAAAGTTGGAAAATAAACGTAGACGTGGAAAATATCGGGTTGTTACAAATTCGCATTCTTGAACTTCAGTTGTCGTAGAAAGTAGACCTTTTTGTTGAGTTGATGAAAAACCAACTTTCAATGCCCATTCTCTCATGTTTTTTCCAACATATATGCTGGTTTTGCAGCCAAATACAACATTTGAGTTGAACCTTGAGCTATTGCAAGTAACTCGACCTGAAGGAAAATAGCTTGTTTCGAAGACTGCTAATATTTTTGTCGACTCGAATAAGTCTGCAAGGGTAGTTTTGGTATGAAGAGCAATTTTTTATTTATTTTCCCAGAAGGCCAAGGTGTATGAAGCTGTGTAAGATAAAGTTGTACATGACATGAAACTACATTACAAATACTCTTTGTCACACTTGGTCACGCGTGGAACATCTTTACAACTCCAATGGTTGGCTTAAGTAGTTGTGTCCATCGGGTGTTGTGAGTTATTTTTGAATGTGCTTTATATTATTTGAAAAATTGAGGTGTAGATAAATTGAAGAGTTAATGGGGTGATAAAACCTATAACCCGTGGGTATCCGTCCATGATGAGTGGGTAACCTCATCAAATTTTACCCGCGGGTGGATCATGGGTGAAAAAATAACCCTCTAGCGGGTGGTGGGCGGGTGATATATACCTGTCGCGAGTAAACCCGGAAAGCAAGCCCCTCATACCCATTTTAAAATACCTGTGACAACTGGCAAAATAGGGAGCCGTTTTAAAACACGCATTACATTAAAATTATAAATTTGGAATATTTGAAAAGTTTATTGTGACGAGATATTTTACGAACGTTGGTACGTGATTTTTAATCGTACGATATTTATGAGATTTGATTATTTATTTATGGTTTGGTTTGTTTCGGTCGTGATGATTTATTTTAAGATCGTTATTTTGGCACTACATTGACTCCGGCACTAGGTTAACCTAACAATTTTAATTACATTTTATTATTGGATCGGATTTTATTATTTTTGGAACGGGTTCGGTTTGAAAGACATTTGGTTATTTAAGTTTCGGGTTTGGTCCGTGTATTGACACCGGGCTACTTAAACCCCTTACACTCCTCACCTTTATTATTATTATTATCAAATTTATTTATTTTTTTTAGTGTAAACCTAAAAATCGTCCTTGTGAGAACCGAATCCCACAAACACACCTTCACCCTCACCACTTTATTTCTCTCTCTCTCCTCTTTGAAACACCATCACCACCGCACCCTTATTTCCACCGTAGCGCCGCCACCGCCACCCTCACACTAAAAACAACACCACCATCTTCACCATCTTTTCGCGATCTATCTTTTGGTACTAACCACGCGCGATTTGGACCATCCTAACACCTATTTCGAATTTAATTATCACGAGTTCATCCCCACTTTTTAGTATTTCTTGAAGATCTCTTCGATTTGGCTTTGGTTTTGAAGGTAGGTCGAGTTTTTGACTCGAGTTGTGGGTTTGAGCCGCGACCTTGGGTCACGGATTTCTTAATCTTTTCGGGTTTATGATTTTTGATACATGAATCAAATGGGTTCTTAATAAAAACGATTTAAATGGAGGTTTGGTATCCGGGTTTATGCTTCTCGATGGGTCGAGACTCGGCCGAGAGCTTATGCTCTCGGTTTGGGTGATTATTGTGGCGTTTTCTTGGCCATTCGACGTATTTTGATCTTGGGTTCTTGTTTTGTGATGTTCGGATTGCTTGTTTGGGTTCGAAGGACCCTTGTGGTCGTTGGTATTTTTGGCCGACACCCCCCTAGGGGCTGTTTTGGTTCGGTTTGGGCTCAAAGAGCTAGCCGAGACTCATGAGTCTCGGGTGTGGCTTCCGTTTCATGTTTCGAGCATATGTTGACCCGGGTTGACTTGGTAACTCAACCCGTTGCTTACTTGGTTTTCGGACAATATGTTACTTGTCGTTTTATTATTTATGTTTTGTTGTGATTGTGATGTTGGACATTGGTATATTATTCGGACTTGATGAGGTATGTCTTGATTGTGAGTTATTATTGGAGTTGTGTTGACGAGTATGGAATTGGGGACCGATTGTGAGACAGTCGATTAGATGACGGAGATAGGTTAGTTGGGTGTCGTAGTCGGACTCTCATGTTGTAGCACGTGGTTATGGGATTGATTTGGACGGAGTTGATTTATTATTGTGACTTGATTCTTATTATTTGGACTTGGACTATGAGCCGAGAGTCATGACTCGGACATGTGACCAAATTCTATGACTCGATAAATATTTAAAAGTCGATATTAAAAGTAATACTCGTAATAATATTATTGAGAATATAATCGTTTATATACGTATATAGACATGTTAAACGTATATATATATATATATATATATATATATATATATATATATATATATATATATATATATATATATATAAATGCGTATATTAATAATAAAATGATCACGAGTAAACGTTATAATAATATAACGATAGTTATTATGCTATGCAAATAGTGTAATAAATGTCGGACTATTGTTATAAATAATAACTATATAAATAATGGCGAAATAATAAATCGGGTAAATAATAATTAAAAATGTGATTTCGTTTATAAATTAGAAACTTATCGAGTTATACGAGTTGTGGTTCTTTAAAGTCAAAGTGGGCTTTATATTGTGACTTTTGTGTTGTCACGGATATATGACGATTAATATAAATATTTTATATATCAAGTGACTTATCTAATCGACGGATTAGATCGAGTTATTTGACGATATAAAATGAGTATATTAATGGGCATCGTATCCCACGACGCCCATAGGATGTGGTATATGTTTTAGGGTAATAAATTACTATATGTCTCGTGGAATTTGGCCGATTCGACGATATATATAGGGAATTTATTGGACTACGATATATATCAAATAGAAATTTTTGTGCAATGTGCTTTAGGTTGGGTATAGTTTTGGAACGATATATTACGTAAATAAATATGGGAGAGTATCAAATCGACGGATTTAATAAGCTTCAATAGTTATTTAAATAATATGTTGGGCTAACATTAGACCTATAGTTGGTTTATTATTTTGTTTGTTGTGGCTTTCTGGTTTGAGTTGTGTCGACCCTCCACCCATATGGATACCAAACGTCGAATTTCAAATTAATATGAAGTTAATTCGAGAAATGGATATTTTTGGAAAGTAAAACGGAATACGTTCGGGAATGGGAATGTTTGATTTTGAGGAAATGATTTCTGAACGAGTTTGATATTGTTAGGAAGTGCCGAGTCTGTAGTCGCTGTTACGTGAGTTGCTTGAGATTACTTACGTCTTTCTTCTATCGTTTCTTTTGAGGATTTATGGACTTGAGGTGAGTCATAGCCCCACTTTTACTCTTGAACTTTGTTTTCAATACTTGGGGTGAGAAACGTGCAAATATTTTATGTGGACTATTATCGCTTTATTTATTTTAAAACTTGCTATGCTTATAGAACTAGGTAGGATTGAGCGAGGCCTAGTCCCGAACTAGGTAAGCTATTGATTTGGTTATAGAGTGAGGCCTAGTCCCGAACTAGATAAGCTATTGATTTGGTTATTGAGCGAGGCCTAGTCCCGAACTAGGTAAGCTATTGATTTGGTTATAGAGCGAGGCCTAGTCCCGAACTAGGTAAGCTATTGATTTGGTTATAGAGCGAGGCCTAGTCCCGAACTAGGTAAGCTAGTGATTTGGTTATTGAGCGAGGCCTAGTCCCGAACTAGGTAAGCTATTGGATTGATGATGGAGCGAGGCCTAGACTTGAGCTAGGTAAGCTATTGATTGGATTGATTTGAGCTATAGCGTGCACCTATAAGGATGATTTGATTTGGTTGGATTATATTGGTTGGATATTTTGGTTGGATGATTGAGGCCTAGTCTAGCTAGCAAGCGTTTTGCGTATATGTCCACTATATTGAATTATGAATCTAAACCTATGATCTCACCAGCGAAAGCTGACTCTTAGCACGTTCTCTCAGGTAATTAAGTGATGCTCTATGGATGCTTGGGATTGGAGGCTTGGCATTGGCACCGGTTATGGATCTATGTTTCTAAAACTCTGATAACTATTGTGGACCTATATTTATTTCTTTTGGGCCTGACTTTGGATGATTTTGGGATAAATGTAAACTTTAAAACCCCGCGTGGTTGTATTTTTATTATGTTTACTTTATCTCGTTCTTTCATGACTTTGAATGGATACCAATCCCCGTAGCACCCCGAAAGCTTGTTGAGTCTTCCGCTGTACCAAATTTTTGGGGTGTTACAATACCCGCAGATATATCCGTGAACCCTTTTTTTTACTTGCATTTATTATGTTACTTAAATATTTGTGAAGCTATTACTAGATATATTTATTAGTCACCTAAATATATTAAAAGCCACAACATACTAATCATCTCTTTTGAGTTGCAAGACTATAAGAAGAATATGAATCACTAAAGCATCAAATATATATACTACTTAGTATCTCATTTCTCAAGTCAAATTCGTCCATACATGGTATTGCGATTTTAATACACAGGTAACCACTAGTTTTAATCATGTTCAAAATAATTTAAAGTAAAGTCTATTATATTAAGATATTATATTGAGATTTGTAGTAGTACCATTTTGTGTAGTGAAAAAGTAAGCGAAAGATTCACTTTTAAAAATTACCCAAAAGAAGTTAAAGGAAAGCAAAAAGTTAGGAAGACACTTATAAATGGTACAATTGGAATAATACTAAAATTTGACATCACTATTAAATTAATAAAGATAAGTGTTGCTATATTATCGGGGAGAAAAGTTCAATGTAAATCAAATATTTTCTAAAGATTCAATGAATCAATCCTATCAATTCATTTTAGGATAATTATTTTAGGTTCAAAAAGTGCCGATTACCGGAGCGACTGGTCTATTTTTTGTAATTTTCCAACCCAAAAAAAATGTGATAAAAAAATGTAAAATGTTGAAATTGTGTATTTATTACTCGGTATTAAGTTCAACGCTTAGAATTTATAATTAAGCACAATTTACTTTTGGAGGTTAAATAAATTATGTCATATTATATTATTTTGAAGTACTTTATTAGATAAGCTACGTGTTGTAACAAACTATATTATTATTTTAAAGACGTTGGATTTTGGTCCGTTGAGAAATGTATTAATATTATAGAGAAGAAAAAAAAAAGAAAAAAAAAAAGAAAATACAATGTGGTAACAAATTAAAAATGTTGAAATTGTGTATTTATTACTCAGTACTAAGGTCATAACCGGATTGAATCGTCGGGTTTTACTCGACCCGGGTCGAACCGTTGAACCGGCCGGTTCGATTGTATGAAAGAAAAAGAAAGAGAATATTGTAACCCATGGATGATGTAATCATAAATGTTGGTAGTGTAATCGTAGAATGTTGTTGTAACCTTAGATTTTGCTAAATAGTGGAGGAATAGGTAAAAGAACTTATTGAAAACTAATCTGATGACTTTTTAAAATAAATATACCATCTGATGGTATGAAATGATTTTTTGCTTTTAAAATATACGAGTAATTTTGATAATATCCTTGTCGGATGTAAAACTGAACTCGGAATAATAGTTTGATATTGGGATACTTGTTTGATAATATGCATATAATGTCTTTATGTTAGAAACTTAAAGTCCTTTATTTTGCTCTACGTACACTTTCGAATAAGCCGTCTTTTTTCTTTTGACATAAAACCGGTTTGACCCGGCGGTTGAACCGGTTGAACCAGTGACCCAAGTGAACCGGTGAGTGGACAGATTAAAAACGGGTGTTTAAAACGTTGGCTAAATCTATGAAGAGTTGTGTTTAAAACTTGGTCATTATACACTCATATTATTTCATGTATCAAATTTTATTTTGAAAGTTACCATTTAGAACAACAAAGGTCAACAAGCTACATGTTCTAATATTTATGTTGGAATTACGTTCAACTGAGATTGTGTTCTTTTATTATTATAAGGAATTATCGAACAAATGCTATTTTTCATCACTTCTTTTGAATAATTGAATTTTGAAAAAAGAAGACATTGCTTTGATTGAATTGAACTAATATTCATTACAAGAAAAAAGTGGTTTTAGTGACGGATAATTTTTTGACGACCCATATTCTCGTCACTAAAAATTAGTGACCATTTAGTGACGAAATAAATACTCGTCATCAATTTTTTGTCACAAGCTTAATTTTTTTTGACGAAACTTATAGTTCGTCATTAACTCGTCACAAAATTGTGTGATAGATATTTTTAATTCAAATTAGTCACGTAAGTTGATGACGACATAAAAGTTGTCACTAAAATCTACTTATTAGTGACAAGAATGTTGGTCATTAAGTAGATAAATGTTTTTAACATTCTGGTCATAGTAAAGCTTATATTATCATAATTCAAATATTTAATTGGGCTAGTATTGGGTATTTTTTTTAGAAAAAGAAAAATTAACAAAAACGAGCATACAATAGGTGCCGTTTGTTTTGTTTGATGGAATCACAATGGGTAGAGATTTGATAAAGGGGTGAAATGGAAATGGATATGATTGTTTCAAAAGTAATGTTTGGTATAAAAAATTAGGTTTCAATTTAAAATACAAAAATTAAAATTATAAGTAAAATAGTTGGTGGGTCCCGGCAATTGGGAATCAATTTGTATACCCACCTAACTAGGGTGGTATGGAGTATACCCTTAAATGAGGGTTTGAGACCCAATCCGTGGGTTCATTCATTTTAACCAAACACTTTAAATGACAATCAAACTCATTCCATTGATTCCATACCCTTCAAACAAACACCCCCAAACTCTTTTTATTACCCTCTTTTTATAATTTAAAAAAAATAATAAAATAAAAATAAAAATTGACATTATCCTTTTTTTTATTATTCTATTCTCACACGATAAACTCTCCACACATATTACTGGACCTCATTAACTCTCATTCTCATTCTCTCCCCTGAGTTCAATTCAATTCACAATTCAATTCAAATGGTAACCATCTCACTATCTCAATTCAATTAATCTCATTTTATTAGTATATTTTTGTGCCCTAATAATCTCAAAACACGTTTTGTGCAGTGAGATCGAGTTCGTGAAGTGAGATCAGTTCGTGAAGTGAAGTGATATCGAGGTGTTTAGTTTGATTTGCGCGGCTGCAATCTATTCGTGAAGTGAGATCGATTGAGGTGTTTAGTTGTTGCTGAGGTAGTGATTTCTTCACCTTTTGATTCTCATTGTTTAATTCGACAATTCGATTACGGTTGGCGTTTAGGATTGCTTATTACGAGATTTGTGATATTATAGTGTGAATTTAGGTTGTGCACGAAAGGTGTTTGATGATAATCAACTCCGAAAACATTTTTAGTCATTGGATAATAGCGGTGAAATGATTATTATGATTCAACTTTCATGTCGTATTTCGAATCTACAATGGCAAGTTCTGCTGTTATGTTTTCGCATCTACTGGCTAGTTTATCACTTACTGTTTGAATATACCAATGCAACTGCAAATTTAGCAACAGTGTTACATTAGTTTTCATGTGATTTGCAGTCACATAAACTTTACCATGGCAGGAACATAACACAATGTGGGCTAATATATGCTTAAAGTTAGCAAAATGGTTGGGTTGGGTAACTGCTGATAACATGAAATTATCTTGTGTGCATAGATAGTGTTTATGAACTGTATGATATGTTATGTGCCTTAATATTCTCATATTTTGGTAACTTATAAGATGAATTTGAATAATTTTTCGGATTATATTAGCTTATTGGAATATTAATAAGTCAATAAGCTCATTGTTTTGGGTTTATCAATTTAAGCTTATGAGCTTCATAAGCTCTTCTTAAGCTCACAAGCCCAAAACAATACTTGTTGGTGTGAAATAGCATACATAGTTCTAATAGATAGAGATGTCTATAAAAACTGCAACCTGTAGGACAAATTATGTGTAACAGTCATTGAGAGTGTATAACTTATGTGTAACAGGCTAAAACTGAACTGAAGAGATCTGAAGTTGCTGATGTTTCTGGTAAGAGTCGGCTTATCCACAAGAACAAGGTACTCCCATTACTCGTTTTATTCTACTACAAGTTTTTTCTTTTTCTGCAAGTACTAAATTATGGGGCAGTCATCTGTATCGATCTATGGTGTACCAGTTCTCGTGTTAAAAGCATAAGTGATAAGCGTTGCAACAATTGTATCTGGAGTGTTTTAAAAAGACTAGTCCTAGCTGCTAGAAAGATTAGTCCTGGCTGCTGTCACATGTGCTGCATTTGGCACGAAAGGAACTTTATATTTTTGTCGAATGTTAGATAGTACAACATGCTAGGGACTTGTTTTGGATTGCTATTGTAACTTAATATAAGCTTATGTGAAACTTGTGTGAATTAAAAAATGATCAACTGGTTTGAACAAGTTAAAAGTTGCCTAGAGCATATTCAGCTATTTCCGTATACAAGTTCAGGTTGTTTTGAAACACATGGGTTGTTAAACCAACATTCTAATCAAATAATCCTTGTGGTTCATTGAAGCCATAAGGTATGCTTTTCTTTTCTTTGACTTTATACGGCGAACCTGATCAAATTTTCTTGTTTTGTTTTGCAGTGATGATTTCAGTTTACGGACACAATGATTTCAAGACATTGAGTTGAACATAACCTAGAAATACTTTCAAGATCTGGAGTTGAGCATAACCTGCTGCAATATACTTTCTTTTATGAAGATATATATATATATATATATATATATATATATATATATATATATATATATATATATATATATATATATATTCAGATCAATCTTCTTATGGGCTTAAGATGTAGAGCTAATCAGGTAATGCAGCTGACCATTATTTTAGTTTCCAATTTGCAGTGTCCTATAGTGCAGCACCTCTATTGATGTACAAACTTTACTTTCGCTAATCTTCTCATACTTATATTTCTGTGTATATAGTTGGTGACCTCTTTATCCGTGAAGTTAGCATCTCCTAGGTCCTAGCCATTAACAGCATAAAGCTTTAAGGTCATAGATGAAACCTGTATCAGTGACTCTAAGTTCGTAATTTTGTTTACAGGGTTTCAGTTTGATTATGTATTCGATTGGAGTCATTGGACAACACTAAAATATCAACAGTCACAGATTTCAGCTCCTTCTCAAGGTCTTGTAAGTAATATATAACATGTTGATATGCCAAACTCGACTGGTTTCATATGAATGGGTCGATTTGGGATATTCTTATTCTAATGGATCAACTGGAAATTTTGAAGAAAATGAGCTTAGATTAATTGGAAACGGGTCAAACGGGTGAAAGTCTTCGCAAAGTGTATTCTATCATTAATGCAGAAAACCTCCTAAAAGCATAGATTGTTAATAAAATAATATAATTCTTTGTTATAAAGTGCTCTGGTATCCATCCCACACACGGTTACCCTTTTTTACAGCTTGCACAAGCCACTCATTTTGCCACTCTAGTTCTAGTCCTTTGGTTTTTTTTTTGGTCGATTTCTCTGTTGTTGAAACTAATTTCGGATTCTTTGACTCAGTATGGGCAGCAGATGCCTCTTGGTCAACCCCGACAGATGATGTACATGCCCACTTGTCCCCCGGTAAGAAAGTTAACCTTTTTCTCTTACCTGTTTTTATAGTTATATCCCGACTTAAATATTTAACTCATCTAGAAAAGTCAATATTTAACTCCAACATATAGATAAAAACAAGTAAAAATGTACTCACGCTGTTTTGATGCTTTCAGCACTTTCACAAGCATTAGGATATTATATGAAGAACTGTAAAATCCTTATTTATATTTAAACACTACTACAAAAAGGATCATTTAGACCTCCACATAAAGACCTTCTACCAAAATCACAGGTCTAAAAGCTACCTGGAAGTCTTTTAGACAGGTGTATATGATTTCAACGGGTCTAAATGTGAATTTTACTTTTAGACCGGTGACTATCAAACAAACCCGTTTAAAAACTACTCTTTTAGACGTGTGCGTTTAAATTCCACAGGTCTAAATGTATTTTCAGTTTTGGACCGGTAGATATCATTTGAACCTGTCTAAAAAGTCTTGGTGGGATTTCAAATTTTTCATCTAAATCTGCCCGCCCATACGAAATTTTTGAACCTGTTCTTTTGTTTCTTTCTTTTCTTTTTAATCTTTTTCTCTACTTACTTTTTTCACTTGTTTCCACATTTTCTTATTTTCAACACATGAAGCACACGAATCAAATCGTCATTCTTCTATTATTTGGTATGTTTACAATTTATGTTTCTGGGGTATTCTATTTTATTGAGTTTACTAAATTTATATGGTCATGTTTTGAAATGTTGTGTAATGTTTCTAGTTTTTAATATTTTAACTTGACTAAATCTGTTTATGTTTTATAATTAAGTTTATATCGTACAGTTGGCTTTCTTAGCTTATCACTCGATGGTGGTCGGAATGGGGTGAAAAATGATGGTCGAAATGGGGTGAAAGATGATGGTCCGTTTTGCTAGCTTATCACTCGATGGTGGTCGGGATGGGGTGAAAAATGGTGGTCGAAATGCGATGAAAGATGATGGTCGAAATGGGGTGAAAGATGGTTGCGGTAGCGGGGCGAATGAGGTGGTCAATGCAGGGGTAAAACTGGTGGAATAAGCTCATGAACTACAACAGCTTATCTAACTAAACTGCTGATTTTTTGAAAAAAAAATATTTTTTTTAATATTAAAAACACATTTTAAACCGGTGGAAATAAATACAACCGGTCCAAATAAGTTGTCTTTTAGACCTGTTGCACCATAATTGTACAAGTCTTGATAGGTTCGGTGTATTATGTAAATAACGATAGATGAAGGACCAAAGTTGTTAAGTAGAAAGTTAATAACCGAAAGTTAGTTATGGATAAGTTAGTTATTGCTGTAAGTTAGTTATTTCTAAAAGGTGTGTCGTTTGGTGAACAAGCATGATGGTTCACTCGCACCCTTTCATACTCTATATATAGGATACGATGTAACATTTAGAAGGTGTGTCAAATACAATGTAAATAGTTTTATGTTGTTAGTAATATAATAAATCATTCTTGTCAATCTTATGTTGATTCGATCATAAAAGTCACATATAAACCTGTGCAACAACGATTCTACATTGGTATCAAGAGCCAAAGGTTCAAATCTGGGAAGTGACATCAGAAGAGAAGGTTACAAGATTACAAGTTTGATTCAACTTTTGATCAAGAAGAATCAAAAGAATTAGAAGGGAAAAGACACCAATCAGAGAGAAGAACAGCGATTCAGGGAATCGTTCCAAGGAAGAGAAATCGAGACCGATTGATTCAGGGAATCAATCAAGAGAAATGAAAAGAAGAAACCGTGGGCATACCAGTTAATCAAGAAGAGAGACATAGACAAATTGATTCAGAGGAATCAATTGAGAGAAGAACCGACCGTGAGCAGACCGGTCAGAAGGGGTTAGAGAAACCCAAATTAGATTCAAAAAAATCGAATGGAGAAGAGACAGATTGCATGTTAGGAACAAGAGTAGAACTAGGAATGTTCTTGAGTTCTTGACAACGCATAGAAGTGACAGAAACCACGAAGAATCTGTTGTGTGAAGCAACCGTAAAGGAACAATCTGTGATAGATTGATCAAGAGAAGTGAAGAATGAAAGTCAGAAATCAAAAGGCTTTGAAAGTCAGAATTGATGGGGACATCAGCAGCAACACAGAATGATGATTCAAGAGAAGAATGAAGACGGTGTGAAGCCAAGTTTGTGAGAAACAAAGTTCGTGATGAGCAAAGTTCGTGAAGGACAAGTTAAATTGAAGAAATCAGTTTGAAGAAGGCATGAGCATGAAGATTCGGAGAACAAGACTTAAACAATTAGGGGGGAAATGTTGCACCATAATTGTACAAGTCTTGATAGGTTCGGTGTATTATGTAAATAACGATAGATGAAGGACCAAAGTTGTTAAGTAGAAAGTTAATAACCGAAAGTTAGTTATGGATAAGTTAGTTATTGCTGTAAGTTAGTTATTTCTAAAAGGTGTGTCGTTTGGTGAACAAGCATGATGGTTCACTCGCACCCTTTCATACTCTATATATAGGATACGATGTAACATTTAGAAGGTGTGTCAAATACAATGTAAATAGTTTTATGTTGTTAGTAATATAATAAATCATTCTTGTCAATCTTATGTTGATTCGATCATAAAAGTCACATATAAACCTGTGCAACAACGATTCTACAAGACCCGTGCTCGAACCGGTCCAAATAAGTTTAATTCTTTTAGACCACCCCCATATTAAACCGGTGGTGCAACCTATCTAAAAGGTCCCTATAACCGGTCTAAAAGCTCCTTATTGTAGTAGTGAAACCCACTTTTAGAGCATAGCATATTATAAGAACAGTATGTAGTAATGTGGATATTGATTGCAATTTTACTTGCCTGTAACAACTGTCGTGGCTATGCTACTGAAAAAGAAAAAAAAAAAAAAAAAAAAAAAAAAAAAAAAAAAAAACAAACAAACAAACAAACTATGCTCTTAAAGTGGTTTTGAACCTCGCAGCGAAACAACCACTGGAATACCAGTTGGCGGTGTACATAAGATCCAATAAAGGCTCGCCTTTCCCCGGGTGGGTAGCCTGGGTCTCCCAGGTTTTTTTTTTTTTTTTTTTTTTTAACTGTCATGAACCGCACGATTGATGTGTCTGGATGTTTTAGTAAGTAAGTTTATAGGTTTAATTTTATAGGTGTTGGTGGAGGATGGGTAGGATAATAAAGTGCACTGTATTGGCGCATATAGCAGTGAGTAGGAATTGGTGTAAGTTGCAGGTGGTTTTTGAAATGACTAATTTAAGAGGATGCGTATGATAATAAGGTGCCTACTGGTGAGTTTGGTGGAAGGGGCTTAGGATAGTAAAGTATGCACCAATGGCGTAGAATATGACCAGGAATTAGTAAAGTTTGCCTGTGGCTTTTTAGTAAAGTTTGCCCACTGTGTAGGATAATGAAGTGTGCACTGGATGCGCAGAGTAGTATGAACATCTACAAATATTAACAAGTAATGACCAAATTTATAAGTTTCGTGATAACCTTCAAGTCTGTTTCCTCAGTAGTTACATCGTCTGGCACTTTAGCAAGATCTTCTACAAGAAGATGAAAAGCCACTGGTTTTGTAACTGTAACTCACAGTAGCGTTAAGTGACCCACTAGTTTTGTATGATCTTCCAGTTTCACATTAGAAGACACATCTGTATGAGTTTTACAATATGCTAGAATGAAACTTGTATCAATTAGGTATCATTTACCAGAAGTCAAATCTTCTTTTTGTTTTGTTTTGCAGTGACGATTGATTTTGTGGCGTCAGGGAGCAACATGAGTTTAAAACATTGAGTTGAGCATCAGTATGTATGTTGGAAAGACACTCTTTTCTTTTCCCATAGATATGTTTTGTTTACTTTAGAAGGTTTATACATGTAATGATCAAGATATACTTTGTACGATTTATGATGTATACGTGAAATCATGCGGAATGACATTACAGCTTTGTTTACATTACCTATTTGATACATTCATTTTGAAATAGCACATTGAATTATTATTTGTGTTCAAAATATCCAATTGTTTCTATGGCTAATGATTATTAGCCTCATATTTTTTCACAAAATAATGACGACTTATTTTGTCACTGTTGATGTTACATTTGTGACGATCTTTTATGGTCAATTTGACCAAAATTAGTGACGGGCCTATTGTGACGACAAATGACGACCTCAGTTTTCGTCACCAAGTAGGATATGTGACGACTTTTTGCTGTTAGCGACGAAATCCCACTTGTCACTAAAACCAGTTTTTCTTGCAGTGAGTGTTAGTCCCTTTTTGCAATTTAGCCGAGTGATATATTTGTTTACATAGTTGAAGTCACCGTAAACACTTAAAAAAAATAATAAAAATAAAATTAAAAATAAAATTCTACAATCACATGATTTTCACATAATAAGATGGCGTGATGTGAGGCTGCACACAGTAGTGACCATGAACGACCTTTATTTTGCATGCCACATTAGCTTTCTTTCTCTGACAACATACATATGACTTTTTGCCATACAAAAAATATACCCCACAAATATTATTTTTTAATTAATTCACACACACACAAACAAAACATATGCAAATTGATCGTGCAGATGATCTAAAAAAAAAAAAAACGACCAACACACGACCTACATGCCATAGTAAGGGCGACTAAATCTCAACTAGGTCGACCGAATTGATGATCGACTTACTATGGCTGGCCTGATATGACAAACCAAACTCAGATACATATAAGATTGACGCATAACGTAATACACGAAATTGATGTATAAAATATCATGTCACGGTGAAAATTATGTGATTGTAACAATTATACTTAAAAAATACAATGATGCCTTTCATGGTTATCATTTTAGATTGACATGTAACTTAATACACGAAATTGCATAGTATATAAAACTGAGGGACTGAAAGTGAAATTAAAGTTGACTTAGAGTCAACCAAGTTGCCTTTACTCTTTTGTAGCAACTTCATTTCATCTTTCATTTTGATTTCATCATCATTTCTTTGTATCTTCTGAATTGACTTGGGGTCAACCAAGCTGCCTTTACTCTCTTTATAAGTTTATTTGATCTTGCATTTTGATTGCATTCATTCACACGAACCAAAATACTTGCATTTTGATTGCAGCCATTCAGTGATTTAGATTTCCATCCATCCATCCATCCGTAAATTGCAGGTCATATCTATTCTCAAATTACTTTTTTTTTTTTATATATATATATTATTGTTTCATTGCATATCTTATTTGTTGAGTAGTCGATTATATATGCCAAAAACGGGTATTTTTGAAACGAAGCAAAAAGTAGTAATTATATATAGCCAAAATAAAAATAAAAATTAAGTCAAATGTTTACTGAGTAATTGACCATATATGGGTGGTTATACGTAAGTTGGGTTTTGTCCTTGGATTGTTGGGCTGTCGTATTCGTAAGTTAGGATCGCTGTAGTGTTTAGGGTCATTTGTTATCTCAACAAGAAAAAAATAATATTTCAAGTCCAATATTTCAACAAGTTTTTGTACACCAGATTTTTACAACAATAGAAAATAGTATTATCTTGGTTTTGTTAGCAATACTAACTAAAAATAGTGTTAAGTGTGTTCCACCTGCTTCATATGTCCAGCCCATTTGACCCGTTTTCTTTTTATTTTACCACTTTGCACGTTAGACACAAAACAACCTGCATCAACCCGTTAATATATATACGGGTCGAAATTGGCACGTCTAGTTCAAGAGCCTTTTGGTAAGGATCAGGTGCTTTCACCACCGATGATAACCAAATGGAAGAAATCAGTATGACCAAGAGTTGAAATCATTAGGTAAGCGTTTGGCCTCAGGGCATTAGTAACAGCAGCACGTGATCTTCAACGCATTTTGTTAATTTTTATAGACCCTCTATAGGCTTCACCTTTTCCTTCACCAATCTGTATACAAAATAAGATCACACACACCAAATGAAAACACACAAACACAAAGAGTGTCTTAGTTTCTAAAATATTCTTCTTTGTCTTCACCAAACTTTAAGCCCCCTTGGCATATCATCAGGGAAAAGGCAATGTCTCAAGTTGAGCTTAATGCCTTCTTAAAATTCATAAGCTTAACTTCATAAGCAATTTCAAGCGTAAAAACTATATCCAAACAGTCCTAAATCTTAATTTGGGTGATAAAGTAGCGATACCACTTATTTGGGTGGTGACACTACAGGAAGGACAAAAGAGCAACAAATGGACAACAGGCATCACAAAAGACACAACATTCGCAAGCAGATAAACACGCACAAACTGACCACAAAAGCACATAAGTCTCAGTATCAGCAAATGCACCCAGAAAACACCAAAAGGTTACAGCTAATTGGCTAGATTACAACCTGCACTTTACGGGTACAAATCGCTAAATTAGGGTTTAGCCGGTGCCAAATACCCACGTTGGCTGCAACCACAAAGTCCACGTGGCTACTCCGCCGAGATACGTGAACTGAAAAAGCACCATAAACCAAAAGTGGTAGGCGTCAAACAACAACCCCCACCATGGCTGCAGCCAAAAAGTCCATGTGGCTACCCCGCCAAGATACGGGAGTCGGCCACCGCCTAACGCCAAAAATTAGGGTGTCCAGTCAACCGTGTCGAAAGTGGTAGGCGTCAAACGGCAGCAACTCGCAACAACAAACTCGCCGTGGCTACCCCGCCAACAGATTATGAACATGGTGGATCCAGGGTTTGATGTATATGGAGAATTCGGATACAATGTGTATGGGCCAAAATTAGCCCACTAAAAAAGGCATGAAAAGCCTGCAACAAAATAGTGTAGTGTGGAACGGTATATTATATATATATAGTAATAATCGATCCAATGGGCAAAGTCACATATTTAGTAAAAGGAATTTTCTTAGAAATTGCATTATGTATACCAAGTTATATATATTTGTTTTAGGGCAGATTGATGACTGAAAATCTTAGTCATGGATTCTTTGTACTATTATTGATAATGGCTCTACTCTTTCTGATGCTCTTTACTTGTGGACGCAGCTCGATCTCATCATTGATAATGGCTACTACGTCCATTCCTCGTCGGTGGAAATATGATGCTTTTGTAAGTTTCAGAGGTGAAGATATCCGCAAAGGCTTCATGGATCATATGTTCAACGATTTCAAGCAAAAAGGAATTCATGCTTTTAGAGATGATAATGATTTGCCTAGAGGAGAATACATTTCCCCTCAACTATACAAAGCCATTGAAGAATCGAGGTTTTTGATTGTTATCTTCTCCAAAAATTATGCTTCGTCATCATGGTGTTTGAGGGAACTTGTCAAAATACTCGAGTGCAAGCAAATGGGAGAGCCTAAACACAAGGTTCAAATCATCTTTTATGATGTTAAGCCTGATGTCGTGAGGAAACAGACCGGGAGCTATGCTCGAGCTTTTGCCAAACATGATGTTTCAAATAGAAGAGAGGTGGATAAATGGAGGGAAGCTCTATTCAATGCAGCTAACTTATCTGGATGGGATCTCCAGGGCATGACAAATGGGTAAATTTCTTGTTTTTGTGTAATTAGTCTTGTAGCCCTACTAAAGCTTAACACTATGCAGTTTCTCTTACTTATTGTCTCTTTGTGTTTAACAGGTATGAGTACAAGTTCATCGATTCCATCTCCAGAGAAATTCTCAAAAAATTATGTGACGGAACCTTACATGTTGGTGAGAACCTTGTTGGCATCGATTTCCATTTCAACAAATTAAACTTGTCACGCTTCGTTGGGTCAGATAAGGTTAACATGGTTGGAATATGTGGTATAAGTGGAATAGGAAAGACTACTCTTGCCAAAGCTGTCTATAACTCGATGCATACCCACTTCGACGGGAGTTGCTTTTGTGATAATGTCCAAGGAGTTGAAAAACAACATGGCCTAATGCAAGTCCAGATGCAAATGATTGGTAAGATTCTGAAAACAAATGATCTGAATATATCAAGTGTTGATGAAGGTTCTAGGGTAATAAAGCAAAGGATGGCACGTAAGCCAATCCTGCTTGTTTTGGATGATGTGAATAACATGGATCAGTTAGAAGCACTAGCAGGTTCACGTAATTGGTTTTATCCTGGAAGCCTTATTATTTTCACTGGTAAAGACAAACAATTGCTAAGGTCTCATAAATTGGATGAAATTTATGAAATGGAGTCTTTGGATGATTATGAAGCTCTTGGGCTCTTTAGTTTGAATGCATTTGGTGAAAGGCATCCTACAGAAGATTTTGAAGAATTTGCTTCCCAGATTGTGAAATATTTGCATGGTCACCCTTTGGCTCTCAAAGTTATTGGTCGATCATTGTATGAAAAATCTATAGATTTTTGGAAAAGCGAATTGGAAAGACTCCAAACATATCCTAACTCAGAGATAGTACAAAAACTGCTACCAAGTTTTGATAGCTTGGAATCTTATCAGAAAAGAATGTTTCTTGACATTGCATGTGCCTTCATTGGGGAAAATAAAGATTTTGCTGCAAGTGTACTACACAGCAGTCATTGTTCTGCAAATGCTATTATTGAAGTTCTAGCTGATAAGTTCCTAATAACAGTATCTGCATATGATATGCGTCTTCAAATGCATGAATTGATTCAAAGCATGGCAAGGGAAATTGTTCGTGAAGAATTTATTCTGACTGGGAAACAAAGAAGATTGTGTATTTCATCAGCATCGAGTGAAAAGAAAGTAAGAAGTGGCATATTCTTCTTTACCTTCATATTCATACAAAAGTATACACAATTGCATATGTTACTCTTTATAATTTATGTTACATGTTCTTGCTTTTCTAGGTGGAATTGACTGAAGCAATTGAAGTTCTAGTCATTTTGTTAAGGAAATCTAGTCAAGAGTTTCACATAAACGCTAATTCTTTTGCACTTATGAAAAATTTGCGGATCCTGAAAATTTATGCCGAGGAAGAATTTGATCAGAAACTGGAATTGAAGGGCTACAATGTGAAGTACTCAGGAAGTTTGGATTTTTTGTCCAATGAGCTAAGCTTGTTTTGTTGGCATGGATGCCCTTTCAAGTACTTACCTTCAGATTTCTATCCAGAAAACATTGTTGTCATCGACCTCTCTTACAGCAACATAATGCAACTTTGGACTACACCAAAGGTATTTACTTGTTCATACATGTGTTCGTCGTATTTGACACCTTGAAAAATAAGAACTAATCTTTTTTCTATTGATATCAGTGTTTAAGAAGGTTGAAAATAATGAAGCTAAGGTACTGTTGTAACCTAACAACCACACCTGACTTCTCAGAGATTACAAATCTTGAAGAGCTAGATCTTGAAGGTTGTGTGAATTTGGCTACAGTTCACCCATCTATTGGAATGCTTAATAAGCTTGCTGTCTTAAATCTGAAAGACTGCACACGGGTTGGGAGTTTTCCTGAAGCCTTTTGGTCTAGATGCTGGACTTCAATCTCTGGTTTCATATGATAGGGTTGCATTTTACGACAAGTGAAATACGGATATTGAAGGAAGCAAAGAATTTTGTAACATTTCATTTTTTTGAGGATGTAGATATTGAAGTGAAGGAGTGTGGTGTAAGACTTGTTTGGGATGAAGATTTAGATCAAGAAGCAGATTTGAGTATGTTCCAAGACCTCCCAACTCTATCACAGCATGGTGGGGCCTGGTGCGAGTTTGGGAACGATGGAATGATCTACTGGTCATGGTAGGATAAATTATTTATATGTCCCCCGTAGATTTTGTAATTTTTATTTGGTCTTTTTATTAGCCACAATAATCTTTGATAAATCCATGTAGGAGACACCCACCAGGTGTTTGATGAAATGCATGAGTAGAAATCCTTTACTATTATACCAGCAAACTGTCGTTAGCTATAACTCTACAGCCTGTTTGTAGATTTTTTTTGGATTTAGGATGTATTAAGAATAGATTGTTGTGTTTTGAAGTGGTGATGTGTACAGTAACATTGCTTGATAATTCAACCATGAAGTCCTTAAGTCTCACTGACTTTGTTTTAAACCTTTTCCCTATTCCTAATTCAGTCACACTTTGAGCTTGTGGATCAACCAAGTGATTTGTTGTTGCCACCTCATTAGGTAATTCAACTTTCTCGTGCATGACATTACTATCCTCCCTAACATTGACCTTGTCGACAAGGTTGCGTTGAGGATAAGTATGAAACACATCAGCTTGTACCCAGGTGGCTTCTTCAGGAGCTTTGCCGTGCAACTGAACTAAATATTGCTTTGGTACATCTAGTAATGTGTCTGCCTATCTTATTTGTACAATAGCTTGTGGTGTCATTTGGGATATCCTTCCCTTGCCACATGGTCATTGGGGCTGTCTTAGTAATCGTGCCATGAAAACATTTAAGAAGAGAGACATGATAAAGATCATAGATTTTAGCATCGACATGTAACAAAATTGATAAAGATCATAGATATCAATCAATAGGTACTGCATTACATAAAAGAACCGCTATATCTTCCTAGTTTATATGTCCAAACACCCCTCAAGTAATATATAAAAACTGAAGTATCGGTTTATCTAAAAGCGGGGGACTAGAACTGTAACTTGTGGATATTAAGTTGACTTTTGGATATCAAAACACATGGAGACTTGATTGCATTCATGTCCTTAACCCATTGGAATACCTGCAAGTCATCCATTTCTTTTACACTTTCATCACAAAAAGGCATTAATCTATATTATAGGTCTACATAAGTAAAAATTGGTTCACCTAAGAAGAAAGGTGAAAACCAGAGTGGAAGCACTTGAGATGTGCGTGTGCAAGCACGCGTTTTGTGTATAATGCTATCAACCCTGTTCGTAACAAGTCCAACGACGCACAAAACACTTTCTCGTGATAATATTTCAAGTCAAACCAATCCATAGTTAGTAAAACACACGATGAATATCAAATTTGACTACACGTAATTCTTGGCATATAACTGCTTATGTAACTAGTTTATTACCAATAAAAATGTTAAAACTTTAGCGTACATTATTTTTACAATAAGCATCTAATAATCAATACCGGATATTTATAGTAATTGCAATCCAATATTAGAATTTCTAGTCAAAAAATACCAAAGAAATATCGTAAAGTTCTCATGCAATGGAATCAAAGACAAGCAAGTGATACAAACAGAAACTATCAAGCTGGTAGAAGACAAAAATAACACCACCAAACTCCAAACTAAAATGCCCATTTATCACTTTCATTTTTCCCCATTTGACTTTCTGACGACACCTTAAACGGTCTGCTTGACCCAAAGGGAAGTCATCAAATGAATATGTATGACCATGGTCAAAACCTGCATTGCTACTCATTGAATCAAACCTTGCGAAACTACAGTCTTGTGCCGTGCTGCTCATTGAGTCGAATCTTGAGAAATTATCCTGTGTGGAGCTACTCATGGAATCAAATCTCGAGAAGGTTTCTTGTTTGGGAGAACCTCGGTCAGTGGCACTGAAAGTCATATCTCGAGAAATTATCAAAGAAAGAATTCTCTGCTCTTCCCCCACTGTATCGTGGTAAGGTGCCAGCTCGAGAAGCTGGTGAGCCAGGAACCGAATCATCAAACCCAAATGGACTCTTTTTCTGGAAGAAACTGTTATTGCCTTGCGGGGAATCACTTTTCCTTGGACTTGCAGTGAAATGTACTGTATTAATTTTCATGCAATGATAATTGAAAAAAAGATATGAGCTCACCTTAGCTGTGTCACTATTGAATCCCCACACCGAATCTACATCATCATTGTTGTCAAAAGTACCCCATCAATAGACTAGTGCATGTTTCGATCATTCCACCAAACAAGGTACACGTTTTGTTGTATTTAGACAATGAAAGATCAGACCATAAACTGAATCCAATCAGTACCTTTGTGTCGGCATCAAAGCTCTTTCCGTAACGTTTAAATGAATCCTCCTTGGTTGGACTTTCAAATATTTTTTGCGCCGTGGGACTACCAGCTGGGCTTTTAGCCGACTCATCTTCGGTATGTATGTATGCTGATTCAGTCTCGAAAGGCTTCTCTGACTTCTGGTCAGTATTTGAATATGAATCCTCAGAAACGTCATCCATCGGAGCCGAGTTTTCTGCCTGAGATGTTGATTTGGTATTTGCAGGCACCGTAGCATCAAATGAGAAACCTTCGTCTTCGAATTTATCCCAATCCTCGTCCCACACTGCAGATATCTCTGGAACTCCAGGTTGCCAAACCTTGACAATCAAAATAGGTGAACCATAACCCAATATCAATCATTCTATTATACAGATACAGTAACGTTATTGCTCATGACTCATGAGATAAAAGATGATACCCTTTGGAAGCTCAATAACTCACTAGTACAAATGCCACAATTCCCGACGACGGATTTTTGAATATGCCGACGTCATGACGTCGGTAATTACTTAATGCCGACGAAACTTAGTCGGCCGGCGTTAGTCGGCAATGCCTCGTCGGGATTTACTGTGCCGACGTCATTTCCCGACGCTGAGGTGGGGTCCACAGCCATTTTCAGTCAAACGAAAACGTGGTTCGACAAATAAAATGCCGACGTCTATTCGTCGGTATTTTAATTATAATTAACAAAAAAATGATTAACTAATTGGTCAAATAGTCAACAAGTCAAACGGTCAATTTCTTAAAATACCGACGACATGTCGTCGGTACAAAGTGTATTCATTCAAAAAAAACAGCAGCAGAAATGCTGCAAATCCAGATTTTTTCCGGAAAAAATCTACAAAAACCAAACCTGGAAGGCTGGAAATTAACCAAAACTATAACACAAAATGCATCCGTTCATACATTCATTCATAAACAACCAAAGCAAGTCATAATATTCGTTTATAACGATACAATAAGCTAATATAATAATCCGATAACGCAAATAACAAAAGGATGTCAATAACAATACTAATAACATTCATAATCCCCACTCGTAATCATAAACATCATCGACATCATAGTACTCCCCATTGCCATCGTTGCTTGCATCCCCACCTAAGCAAATAAACAATGCAGTAACCTTAGCTTTATCTTTTGGCTTCTTCTCGTCGTCATCAGCCTTCTTGCACCTCGTCTCCTCCTCCTGTAAACAGTTTCACATACCAAATGTCAATTATATCACTAGTAAAACTATATAAAAAAGATCACTAATAAAATGGGTGAAACGGGTGTAATATAAATAGCGTTACTTATTAGCACATGTTTGTGCTAATAAGTAACTTTGCCGTTTATATATACTTATTGTATTCAGTTTTATCACTCGCGATTACACTATTAATACACTTTTACTTTCTTTTAAGTCACAAGAGTAAGCCAATCAGATGGTGCAAACTTAATAAATTAACCATTGGTAACAGAAGTTATAGCTCCAAGAAAATAATTTAAAAAAAATAATACAAAATCATGCAAAGCAGGAGGCTGATTAAATGATGATCAAGTAGTACATTTAAACAACCATTGTTAACTTTTTCACTAAATTGCTCTCGCTTGCTAGCATTTCAAGTCCTATCATGAAAATGCAATTAAAATCGCCACCATTTGTGAATATAACTTATAGAAAAAGCATTAACTCAAGCTTATTCCATTTGTTTGTTATGATCACTAACATCAAAACATTATCCGGCAACTACCGTATGAGACATAAGACAATCATGGTATTAATTTGTGATGTAAACTTGACAAGAAGAATCACAGGGCCAATCATCTTTTATATCTTATACCAAGGAAATACTACTGCTTAAGAAATACAAACACCCCTTTAATATTAACTATATGAAACACACTATGAAACAAATACAAACACAAACACAAACACAAATTTTAGAAACTAAATAAACACAAATTAAACAAAAAAAAAACATACCTTTATACTTGTTGTGGTCGGCTGTGGTGGCCGGTTGGTGGCAGCGGTGGTCCGACAGCAGCGTGGTGGGTCGGACAGCGGCAAGGGCAGACGGTGGTGGGTCGAGCACTACACAAAACACAAACAAAAATTAAACAAAATCATAAACACAAAAACAACAAACAATTAAACCACCAACACAAACATAACAAACAAACACCACATACCCGGTTGTTTGGTGGGTCGGGTCGGGACGACAGCAGGACAACGGCGACTGTGGTGGGTCGGGTACCCTAAACCAAACACCACAAAACATAAAACACAACCATAAATAAACACCTTAAACTCCTAAACCAATTTAATAGAATAAAGTCCAATACCTTTGTTTCATAAAGAGAGGAAAAAAGAAAGAGAGGAAGGTGGTGTTGTTGTTGTGAAGATGTGGCGGTGTGGTGGTGTTGGTGTCAGATGTGGTAGTGTTGGCTTCGGAGGTGGTGGTGTTGGGTTCCGGTGAAGGTGGTGGTGTTGGGTATCAGTGAAGGTGTTGTTGTTGTTGTGAAGATGTGGTGGTGTTGTGTACGCCGGCGAGAGGTGAAGGTGATAGATCGATAATATTTTTTCCAAGTGTTTTGACCAGATCTAATTTTGTCCCCTTTTAAACTTTATCTAAATAATCCCGACGACATGTCGTCTGGATTTTATTAATATTTTGTCGTTTGTGTTTTGGCGGGGCATTGAAATTTTCGCCAAAATTTTGGAGGGATTTTATACCGACGCCCTTTCGTCGGTATTTTAATTAAAATACTTTTTTTTTTCATTTATAACTAAAATTAAATACTTTTATATTTTAAATTAAATACCTTAGTTTAAATCCGAATATTTTTATTTAAATTAAAAAATTTATTTATTATAAATACTTTTATTTAATTTACAATTAAAATTAGATACTTTATATTTTAAATTAAATACCTTAGTTTAAAAATAAATACTTTTATTTTAAATTAGATACTTTTAATTAAAATTAAATACTTTATATTTTAAATTAAATACCTTAGTTTAAAATAAATACTTTTATTTTAAATTAGATACTTTTAATCAAAATTAAATACTTTATATTTTAAATTAAATACTTTAGTTTAAAAATAAATACTTTTATTTTAAATTAGATACTTTTAATTAAAATTAAATACTTTATATTTTAAATTAAAAATTTTATTTATTATAAATACTTTTATTTAATTTATAATTAAAATTAAATACTTTATATTTTAAATTAAATACCTTAGTTTAAAATTAAATACTTTATATTTAAACGAGATGTTAAACGAACGACCGAGATGCTATGGTCATACACGAGATGTTAAACGGATGAGTTGATATGTTATGGTTGTACAGGAGATGTTAAACGAACGAGCCGAGATGATATGGTTATACACGAGATGTTAAACGGATGAGTCGATATGCTATGGTTGTACACGAGATGTTAAACGAATGAACGAGCCGAGATGCTATGGTTATACACGAGATGTTAAACGGATGAGTCGATATGCTATGGTTGTACATCAGATATTAAACGAACGATCCGAGATGATATGGTTATACACGAGATGTTAAACAGATGAGTCGATATGCTATGGTTGTAGACGAGATGTTAAACGAACGAACGAGCCGAGATGATACGGTTATACACGAGATGTTAAACGAATGAGTCGATATGCTATGGTTGTACAAGAGATGTTAAACGAACGAGCCGGGATGATATGGTTATACACGAGATGTTAAACGGATGAGTCGATATCATATGGTTGTACACAAGATGTTAAACAAACGAGCCGAGATCATATGGTTGTACACGAGATGTTAAACGAATGAGCCGAGATCATATGGTTGTACACGAGATGTTAAACGAACGATCTGAGATGCTATGGTTATACACGAGATGTTAAACGGATGAGTCGATATGCTATGGTTGTACACAAGATGTTAAACAAACGAGCTGAGATCATATGGTTGTACACGAGATGTTAAACGAATGAGCCGAGATAATATGGTTGTACACGAGATGTTAAACGAACAATCTGAGATGCTATGGTTATACACGAGATGTTAAACGGACGAGTCAATATGCTATCGTTGTACACGAGATGTTAAACGGATGAGTCGATATGCTATGGTTGTACACGAGATGTTGAACGAACGAACGAGCCGAGATGATACGGTTATACACGAGATGTTAAACGGATGAGTCGATATGCTATGATTGTACACGAGATGTTAAACGAACGAGCCGAGATGATATGGTTATACACGAGATGTTAAACGGATGAGTCGATATGCTATGGTTGTACACGCATAACATGTTAAACGATGAGTCGAGATGTTATAGATATGCATGACATGTTAAACGATGAGTCGAGATGTTATGTGTAACACCCCCAAAATCGGGTCCAGCGGAAGTATACATGTCACTGGGGTGCTACGAAATTGATATCACAACATAAATACAAAGAATGGTTTTTATTTCAATCATTTAGAATAAAACCCATTGTCAAAAACATTAAGTTTACATTATGCAAAAGTAGTGCGGAAATAGGCCCATAAAATAAATAAAGTTGTCCCAATTGTTCATCAGAGTCATCTATGACCATGCCATGCCATGCCAAAACCTTCAACAGTTAATTATCGCCTTAACCTGAAAATACATGCTAAAAAGTGTCAACACGAGGTTGGTGAGTTCATAGGTTTATAAGAAAACAGTAGTATTGTGAGTTCAATAGAGAGTTTTGTGACCATTGTGTGGCTCACAATGTCATGAAAAATAGTGTTTGCCTTATAGTAAAATTTGGATTGTGGACCATGAGTAGTGTGTGTGAACATTACAACGAATATAATGTCACATAGTAAAATAGTCTATTACGCTAGCACTAAGTTCATGCAACCGAAGCTATAACAGTGTGCATGCTCAAAGAGCATGTAATCAAATATAGGGGCCCGGCAAGTGTTTATCCCAGACACTTGTGTTTCGACATGGTATACGTTCGCGTTTGCCTATCCGGTCAAACCGAACGGGGGAGTTACCCCCAATAGATCTATTTATAACATTCGCGCTTCCCAGCAGGAATTAACGGTTCATGAGGTGGGCATAATTGGGACATAACAGGGCTTAGGCTAATCCACGTAATAGTATAAATAACAGTTTTTGGTCCATAAAATAGTTTTGCATGTTTCTCACCCCAAATTGTAAAACCAGTATAAATAGAGTGGGGCTATAAACTCACATATTTGATTCAAACACTTGTCCGTGAGAAAATAATCAAGTATGCAACCAATGTACACATAGATGCATTTGAATAATCAAGCAATATTCAGCAAAACAGTAGTGTTAGAGTAAACAATTGCGCATTCAGATAAAACAATCATTGAGTTTAGTTAAAAACGAGCATGTATTCTCCCCCAAAATAGTTTAAAAACAAAAGGTAGGGGTCATGAACTCACCTCAGTGGAGTATGCAGTAAACTAAGTGATTCAAATAGAGTGTGGCACCAACACGCGACCTAGATGGTAAGGCATGATTTAGTTCATAGTTTAAGTTTAAGACTCTACGAAGTTTAATTAAACTCGAAAGTTTTAAAGTGTTGTGTTATCGTTGCTTGTGTGGCAGCATTTAAGTTTGAAAAATAGTTTACGAAATGTTTGGGTGTGTTGGCTCTTGGAAGTGTATATGAATTACAATTAACATATTAAGAATGAATAAACCTTTGGTTCATCGATAACCGAAAGACGAATAACGGGAAGATAACTTCAATGGTTGTTAGACGTTGACGGTAAATAATGACTTCAACGTTAGAAGTATATATGTATACATATACGTATTTACTTAGTGTATTTATAAAAATATAATTAAGTGGTGGTTTTATTTTTAAAATAATTAGTAACTTTATACTCTAAAAATGTACGTTTGTTTAAAATGCTTATGCCCGATTATTATTGTTGTTAAAAATGTGTAGGATTTTAATAAAAGTTGGGCGTGACTTGAATATACATTTAAATAAATAAGCCATTGTATTTTATAAAAACTCAAGTAGTTTTTATAAGTCGAAATGTGTTAATTACAAAAGAGTGTGAACCATTTGTGGTATTAGTAAGCTCAAAACTTAAGATTTCATTTAGTCTAATTTTATAAGTTTTACATGTATATATGTAGTTTTGATTATAAGTTTCATAAGTTAGTTACAAACTACGTCGCGGGCTCGTAGTCGAGTGATGTGAATAGAGTCGTGTTGTTTATAACAAGTCGAAAGAAACAAGCAATGGCTCGACACATATAAATCACAGTTCAGCTTTACTTTAACCCCATATTTTCTATTATGTTAAATCAAATTATTGGCAAAACCTCTGTGTGCCGATTATCAAACGCACCCTTATGTTAGATTTTGAAAGGGAAAAGAATGGAGTGGGCTGAGACCCCACATGAACTAGCAACCAACGCCCCTAAGTGGGCCTGTTGGGCTTCGACTCAGTCCACACACAACGAGCCCAGCTTAGCCACATTTAGTTCGGAAAAAGAAGGAAAAAAAAAAAAAAAAACGTTTAATAGTTGGTAAAACAAGGCAAATGTTTTGACACTTAACGAGAGGAGAAAACTATTTTACGCTTTTTGACTTGACAAAAGACACAACTAACAAGAATCCATTTTCATTTTCCTTAGAGTATTTTGACTGCAGTAGCAAAAAGAGAGATTGATTTCAATAAAGTGACTTAACAAGAATCAATTTTTCATCATCTCACTGTGGTGTTCGACCCCAGTGAGTTTGCCGTAAACTCAATCTAAGCTAACCTTGTTGATACTAAAATGATGACCCCAAGACTAGTTTAGTAGCCTCGTCATTAAACTAGTGAACCAAACAAACGTGAGGCCAATTACGACCTCGCAAAAAGACTCGATGGCAAGGCTAGCAAACTATAAGTAGCCAGTTTCAACATGTCAACACAAACTATGCTCCACTGTGGTTCAACCACAGTGGGTTTTCGACAACAGTTAGCAACAAAAGACTTACACCTTTAGCCTTAACTTTGAGTATAATGAAAACAAGCAAGTATGAGGTACCCAGGTTTCGACTTATTAGATCGACTGCTACACGAGACTTTAACACAGAATTTCATAGTCAACATCATGTTTAGTCTGATGAGTTTTAGAACTGACGTAACTAGTGAAGCAAACAAACGACAAGATCAGACATGTACCCATCCATGAGCCAAATCGTTTCACCCAAACGGACTCAATCTAAAATAACTAAATACTTAAGCACTTCCAAGTTCTACAGCCAACTGGGTTTTAATTCTTTGTTTTACTTTCACGATTTAATTCATTACTGTTTCGGTTACCACACAAGATCAACAACGGCAACATAGAAGCTTATTCATAGGTTAAGCATTTGGATCGAAAAACAAAACGTAAGTTTTCATAACATCAGATTAAGAAAACATAACAAGTAACACCACATATTATTGCTTCGAATGAAAAGAAAAGAAAGGATTTAGATTAGGGTTCTTACAATCAAACGGAGTGGGTTACAAAGAAGAACACGAAAACTGAAGCTCCAACCCGATTCGATAAGCAATTCCACACACCCCCTTGATTCTGAATCTCGATCCCTCCAAGTACTTCTCACCTTGATAGCTCCTTGAGTGTGTGAAATGCTTCTTGAATCGAGTGGGTTTTTAAAACAAAACATGGGTGGGTTTGATGCTTAATCTTTCCAAGTACATGGGGCTTGATAGCCAAAAAAAGTAGTCGTCCCCCCCCCCCCCCCTCCTACCGACTGTAACGCTTGGACACATGGAGCGTGAGTGGTATCAAACACGCCTGAAGCGGATCGGGTTTTAATCTCTTGTGGGTGCTTTGTTTTACTCGAGCATTGGTTGTATCGAAACCCATTTTGGGTAGTGAGAGAGAGAGAAGAATCTGGTGTGGTTTTATCTTTTCTCCAAAGAAAGAAACAGATAAGGAGGAGGGTCGGTTGTGGGGGACGTTAACACAAGGACGACTTGTACTTTACTCTATTATTTTGTTTTGATTTTTGTTTTAAATGAAGTTATTTAGTTAGTAATTTTTGTAAATAAATACAAGTGGGGTTTGGTAGTAGACAAGAATTTTGGTATTAGTTAATATTCTTGTGGTATTAAGTGTACCCCGTGTCCCGTTGAGCTTCAGTGAACTTTGAGTTTTTGAGGTTAGCAGGAGTGCTAAAATATTATTGACGGGACGTTTTTAGAATAATAAAAACATGAGTTGTTCATTCCGGATGATATTATTGGATTCATGCCATTACTAAGGTTGTGTCGGTACGCGTGTGGCGTTTGGTGCGAGATAACCTCTCGTTAATAATCAATAGTAGTTGGGATATGCATAAATCATATGTTTTTAATAAAATAATCAGTGAGGTGAGTTACTGTAAGCTACAGTGTGCGGGTTTGTATTCCCGAAATAGTTATGCAAGCTCATGAATGCTTGATAAAATAGTTATGTAATAATAAATTAATATTTATTATTAAGATATAGGTTGAAAATTTACCGTTTGTCACATCCTCCCTGCCTTAGAAGGAAAGCCGTCCTCGGCTTTCACTTAGAATTGTTCGACGGGTTTGAGAAAAGGTGTGGGTATTTACGCTTGATCTCGTCCTCGCGCTCCCACGTGTATTCGGGACCTCTTCGAGAGTTCCAACGGACCTCAACAATAGGGATGCGGCTCTGCTTAAGCCGTTTGATTTCTCGGTCCATTATTTCAACAGGTTCTTCAACGAAGTTTAGTCTCTCATCAATTTGGATTTCCTCTAAAGGAATGGCAAGAGTTTCATCTGAGAGACATTTCTTAAGATTGCTCACGTGGAACACGTTGTGCACAGAATTAAGCTCTTGTGGTAAGTCAAGCCGGTAGGCTACCGGCCCAATTCTGTCGAGAATTGTGAAAGGTCCAATGTATCGGGGATTCAGTTTCCCACGTTTTCCAAAGCGAATCACGCCTTTCCATGGCGAAACCTTCAACATAACTCGGTCTCCTACTTGGAACTCAAGTGGCCTTCGTCTCTTGTCTGCATAGCTTTTCTGACGGTCCCGAGCCGCTTGCATTCGGCTCTTGATTTGCACGATCTTTTCCGTGGTTTCTTGCACTAGTTCAGGACCGGTAAGTTGACTTTCCCCGACTTCAGCCCAGCATATAGGTGATCGGCACTTTCGACCATAAAGTGCCTCGTAAGGGGCAGCCTTGATGCTTGTGTGATAGCTGTTATTGTAAGAGAACTCAGCTAAAGGCAGGTGCCTATCCCAACCGTTTCCAAAATCTATCGCACACGCTCGCAGCATGTCTTCCAGGGTTTGAATGGTCCTTTCACTTTGACCATCTGTTTGGGGATGGTAGGCGGTGCTCATATCAAGGTTGCTACCCAAGGCATCCTGTAGTGATCTCCAAAAGTTTGATGTGAAACGGCTATCTCTGTCGGAGATGATAGAAATCGGGACTCCGTGTCGTGCCACTATCTCTTTTATGTATAACCGTGCAAGCTTATCCATGCTGTCATTCTCTTTAATTGGTAAGAAGTGAGCAGACTTGGTGAGACGATCAACGATTACCCAAATGGTGTCGTAACCGCTAGACGTTCTTGGTAGTTTGGTAATGAAGTCCATGGTTACGCGTTCCCACTTCCACTCGGGAATCTCTGGTTGTACAAGTAAACCTGATGGCCGTTGGTGTTCCACTTTAACTTTGGAACAAGTCAAGCAATGATTGACATAATTGGCAATGTCAGCTCTCATGTTTGGCCACCAGTATAATTTCTTCAGATCGAGGTACATTTTGTCGGCTCCTGGGTGAATGGAGTATTTAGACTTGTGGGATTCGTGCATGATGAGGTCACGCATCCCTCCGTAGAGTGGGACCCAACATCTGTCCTTGAAACACAACATCCCATCTGATCTCTTTACGAAACCATTTTCATTTTCTGGCATACCGTAGATTTTCTCATTGGGTCTATTTTCTTCCTTGAGTGCCTCGGCCTGAGCCTCAATGATTCTTGATGGAAGATTCTTTGAAATGGGAAGTTGCAAAAGGAAACGGGGCGTTATAAAATGGGGTTCGTATGAAATCCTAAGGTCGTAATCGTAGATAATCCTGTTTGGTTGTAGTTACTTTCCTCAATAGGTTGCTTCCTAATGGTTAGTATTATAACTTATCCCCTCGGTTTATGGCGTGGTATAAGGTAGGAGTGGTCCTAGATGGTAAAGTGCGTCGAAGTCTATCTGTTACTGTGATTTCTAGTACGGATGCCCATGACTTGCACTACTTTTATGTACTCACACACGCGAGTTTTTGATTTCTAGAAATGGAAACAGAAAATATGTCTTTTTGTAAACTTTTTAGGGCAACCATTCCTAGCATGACATGATTCTACCTTAATTATACATAGGTGATCAGGCTTTGTATAATTAAGGTTCAATGACGCAATGCCGGGCTTAGTTTAAAAGAAAATATCGGTTAGTTTGTTTTTGAGGTAATAGTACGAAATACTTTTCAAGAAGTAATTCAGTTCACCTGATGATAGCAAGATAGTTTGTAGAGCGGTTTGCAAAACAGTTTATAGGGTAAATAAAAAAAAAAAACATTTTATTATTCGAAAGATAGTAGAAAAGTTGTAGTTTGGTTTGTGATTAAATAGCGCAGTAGTCTCGTAGGCTAATACAAAATGGTTTGTGTGGTAACTGCAAATACTTTGTATAAAATAGCAAAACAGCTTATTGTTTTATAGGGTAGTGACTGAAGTAGAGACGATAGTAAAACTGGTAGAGTGATTGTAACATAGTTCACAAGGTGTTAAAGAAACCGTTTTATGGTTTATGAAATAACGGTAAAGCAACAAATTGGCTTATTACACAGGAATCAAAATAGTTTTCAAAATGTAACAAAGTGGTTTACTAGATGGTAGTAAAATTTGCAGTGCAACGGGCGATGATTGATGCATTCAGTTGACATAAGAATGTAGATAGTTATGAATCAAATAACCTTACATTTAGGATAAACAATCATAAAATCCGTACCATACAATGAGTTTTACAGAGAAAGGTCCTAATAAAGTCTTAAAGGAATACAACTTAAGAGAGTCTAAACTTAGGTTCCATTATGTGAGGTAGCCAACTTCCTGACATCACGTTCGAATCCTAATTTCCTTCTGCTCCGTAGTTTTTCTGGTTCTTTCATTCCTGGTATTCATTACTGTAGTGCCCCTTCTTTCCATACCCATAACAGGTCACATTGGCCTTCTGTTTGTTTCCTGACACTGTCTTTGCCTTCGCAAAGGTTTTGGACCTACAATCTGTAGCCAGGTGTCCAACCTTCTGGCATTTGTGGCACTTCACGGTGCAAGGCCCGTTGTGGTGTAGTTTGCAATGAATACACATTGGTAACTTCCCAGCATAAACCTTCCTGTTACTAGGTTCAGCAGTGCAAGTTTCAGCCGATCTTGGCCTTCTGAAGGGTTGCTGAACCATGTTGTGTCCTTTATTGTCCCCTAGTTTCCTCTTGTTGTTGTTGCTGTTGTGGTCGTCATTGTTAATACCTCGAGCAACCCTAGCTTGCACAATTTGGCCCTTTACATTATGCGCCATACGGATGGCTTCATGCATAGTAGTAGGCTTGAGTGAGGCGACACCCTCTCGAATCTCTGGAGAGAGTCCCTGAATATACCTTTCAAGTTTCTCGTACTTGGATTCTGTCATAGCAGGGCATAGTAGTGCCAGTTCGTAAAAGCGGGTGGTGTATCCGACGACATCGTCTCCTTTCATAGTCAACTCCCATATTTCCTTTTCCATTGCTCGAAATTCGCTCCTCGGACAATATTCTGTGATCATCATGTTTCTCAGTTCATTCCAAGGGGTTGAGTAGGCGGTATCGACTCCTACTGATTGGACATAAGTATTCCACCATGCCAAGGCACGTCCTTGAAACGTGCAAGTAGCAAACTTGACTTTGTCCTCCTCGGAGCAGTTTCCACATCGAAGTAGTGATTCTACATCTTCGAACCATCTGCACATTTCCACCGCACCCTCATTTCCACTGAAGGTGTGGGGCTTGCTGTCCATAAACTCCTTGTAAGAGCATCCACCAGTCGTGGGCTCCACTCTGACTGTAGTTCCACTGGCTTTGTAGGCAGCAATTGTCTCTGCAACTTGCTGGGCTATGAGTTGTTTCATGACTGCGAAGTGTAGGTCTTGTTTCTCAGGCGACATGTTCCTTCAAAAGGAGGGAGAGAGAAGTGAGACGCAACAAACATGTGTCCTAAGAATAGATGTCTTGAGGCGATATGTTGATTGGTGATAAGTTCGGGTCGTGATCAGATACATTGGCGGGTTTCCATTAGATAGCATAACAAGTGTTTTGAAGGAATAAGACGAGTTTCTAAGCTCTGAGCTGAATAATAAGTTTTTGTGGAATAAGGCAAGTGTTTAAATTCGGGGTTGAATAACGAGTTTACGTAGGCGAGGGCATAACTCTGGAAATATACACAGGTACACGGTAGGATTATCACAAGTAGTGTATGAGGGGTATAAACTAGTAGGGGAAAGGAGGAATGTTGTGACAAGTACGGCATGTTTGTATGTGTATATAGGAAAAGCTTACAGTACGTGGTGTAATTTGAATGTGTATAAGTATATAGGAAATACTTCTCGTACATGCAGAAAGGTAAAATTAACAAGAACATAATGCATAGATAAAATAGGTAAACAACGAGTAAATTGGCAAGCAAGGCAGGCAGGCAAATGGCGGTCATAGGGACTTTTTTTTTTTTTTTTTTTTTTTTTTTTTTTTTTTTTTTTTTTTTTAAAGCGGTTATAGTTTAGGGTTTATATGTACCTAGTTCTCTATAACCTTGGCTCTGATACCAATCTGTAACACCCCCAAAATCGGGTCCAGCGGAAGCATACATGTCACTGGGGTGCTACGAAATTGATATCACAACATAAATACAAAGAATGGTTTTTATTTCAATCATTTAGAATAAAACCCATTGTCAAAAACATTAAGTTTACATTATGCAAAAGTAGTGCGGAAATAGGCCCATAAAATAAATAAAGTTGTCCCAATTGTTCATCAGAGTCATCTATGACCATGCCATGCCATGCCAAAACCTTCAACAGTTAATTATCGCCTTAACCTGAAAATACATGCTAAAAAGTGTCAACACGAGGTTGGTGAGTTCATAGGTTTATAAGAAAACAGTAGTATTGTGAGTTCAATAGAGAGTTTTGTGACCATTGTGTGGCTCACAATGTCATGAAAAATAGTGTTTGCCTTATAGTAAAATTTGGATTGTGGACCATGAGTAGTGTGTGTGAACATTACAACGAATATAATGTCACATAGTAAAATAGTCTATTACGCTAGCACTAAGTTCATGCAACCGAAGCTATAACAGTGTGCATGCTCAAAGAGCATGTAATCAAATATAGGGGCCCGACAAGTGTTTATCCCAGACACTTGTGTTTCGACATGGTATACGTTCGCGTTTGCCTATCCGGTCAAACCGAACGGGGGAGTTACCCCCAATAGATCTATTTATAACATTCGCGCTTCCCAGCAGGAATTAACGGTTCATGAGGTGGGCATAATTGGGACATAACAGGGCTTAGGCTAATCCACGTAATAGTATAAATAACAGTTTTTGGTCCATAAAATAGTTTTGCATGTTTCTCACCCCAAATTGTAAAACCAGTATAAATAGAGTGGGGCTATAAACTCACATATTTGATTCAAACACTTGTCCGTGAGAAAATAATCAAGTATGCAACCAATGTACACATAGATGCATTTGAATAATCAAGCAATATTCAGCAAAACAGTAGTGTTAGAGTAAACAATTGCGCATTCAGATAAAACAATCATTGAGTTTAGTTAAAAACGAGCATGTATTCTCCCCCAAAATAGTTTAAAAACAAAAGGTAGGGGTCATGAACTCACCTCAGTGGAGTATGCAGTAAACTAAGTGATTCAAATAGAGTGTGGCACCAACACGCGACCTAGATGGTAAGGCATGATTTAGTTCATAGTTTAAGTTTAAGACTCTACGAAGTTTAATTAAACTCGAAAGTTTTAAAGTGTTGTGTTATCGTTGCTTGTGTGGCAGCATTTAAGTTTGAAAAATAGTTTACGAAATGTTTGGGTGTGTTGGCTCTTGGAAGTGTATATGAATTACAATTAACATATTAAGAATGAATAAACCTTTGGTTCATCGATAACCGAAAGACGAATAACGGGAAGATAACTTCAATGGTTGTTAGACGTTGACGGTAAATAATGACTTCAACGTTAGAAGTATATATGTATACATATACGTATTTACTTAGTGTATTTATAAAAATATAATTAAGTGGTGGTTTTATTTAGAGTATTTATTTTAAAAATAATTAGTAACTTTATACTCTAAAAATGTACGTTTGTTTAAAATGCTTATGCCCGATTATTATTGTTGTTAAAAATGTGTAGGATTTTAATAAAAGTTGGGCGTGACTTGAATATACATTTAAATAAATAAGCCATTGTATTTTATAAAAACTCAAGTAGTTTTTATAAGTCGAAATGTGTTAATTACAAAAGAGTGTGAACCATTTGTGGTATTAGTAAGCTCAAAACTTAAGATTTCATTTAGTCTAATTTTATAAGTTTTACATGTATATATGTAGTTTTGATTATAAGTTTCATAAGTTAGTTACAAACTACGTCGCGGGCTCGTAGTCGAGTGATGTGAATAGAGTCGTGTTGTTTATAACAAGTCGAAAGAAACAAGCAATGGCTCGACACATATAAATCACAGTTCAGCTTTACTTTAACCCCATATTTTCTATTATGTTAAATCAAATTATTGGCAAAACCTCTGTGTGCCGATTATCAAACGCACCCTTATGTTAGATTTTGAAAGGGAAAAGAATGGAGTGGGCTGAGACCCCACATGAACTAGCAACCAACGCCCCTAAGTGGGCCTGTTGGGCTTCGACTCAGTCCACACACAACGAGCCCAGCTTAGCCACATTTAGTTCGGAAAAAGAAGGAAAAAAAAAAAAAAAACGTTTAATAGTTGGTAAAACAAGGCAAATGTTTTGACACTTAACGAGAGGAGAAAACTATTTTACGCTTTTTGACTTGACAAAAGACACAACTAACAAGAATCCATTTTCATTTTCCTTAGAGTATTTTGACTGCAGTAGCAAAAAGAGAGATTGATTTCAATAAAGTGACTTAACAAGAATCAATTTTTCATCATCTCACTGTGGTGTTCGACCCCAGTGAGTTTGCCGTAAACTCAATCTAAGCTAACCTTGTTGATACTAAAATGATGACCCCAAGACTAGTTTAGTAGCCTCGTCATTAAACTAGTGAACCAAACAAACGTGAGGCCAATTACAACCTCGCAAAAAGACTCGATGGCAAGGCTAGCAAACTATAAGTAGCCAGTTTCAACATGTCAACACAAACTATGCTCCACTGTGGTTCAACCACAGTGGGTTTTCGACAACAGTTAGCAACAAAAGACTTACACCTTTAGCCTTAACTTTGAGTATAATGAAAACAAGCAAGTATGAGGTACCCAGGTTTCGACTTATTAGATCGACTGCTATACGAGACTTTAACACAGAATTTCATAGTCAACATCATGTTTAGTCTGATGAGTTTTAGAACTGACGTAACTAGTGAAGCAAACAAACGACAAGATCAGACATGTACCCATCCATGAGCCAAATCGTTTCACCCAAACGGACTCAATCTAAAATAACTAAATACTTAAGCACTTCCAAGTTCTACAGCCAACTGGGTTTTAATTCTTTGTTTTACTTTCACGATTTAATTCATTACTGTTTCGGTTACCACACAAGATCAACAACGGCAACATAGAAGCTTATTCACAGGTTAAGCATTTGGATCGAAAAACAAAACGTAAGTTTTCATAACATTAGATTAAGAAAACATAACAAGTAACACCACATATTATTGCTTCGAATGAAAAGAAAAGAAAGGATTTAGATTAGGGTTCTTACAATCAAACGGAGTGGGTTACAAAGAAGAACACGAAAACTGAAGCTCCAACCCGATTCGATAAGCAATTCCACACACCCCCTTGATTCTGAATCTCGATCCCTCCAAGTACTTCTCACCTTGATAGCTCCTTGAGTGTGTGAAATGCTTCTTGAATCGAGTGGGTTTTTAAAACAAAACATGGGTGGGTTTGATGCTTAATCTTTCCAAGTACATGGGGCTTGATAGCCAAAAAAAGTAGTCGTCCCCCCCCCTCCTACCGACTATAACGCTTGGACACATGGAGCGTGAGTGGTATCAAACACGCCTGAAGCGGATCGGGTTTTAATCTCTTGTGGGTGCTTTGTTTTACTCGAGCATTGGTTGTATCGAAACCCATTTTGGGTAGTGAGAGAGAGAGAAGAATCTGGTGTGGTTTTATCTTTTCTCCAAAGAAAGAAACAGATAAGGAGGAGGGTCGGTTGTGGGGGACGTTAACACAAGGACGACTTGTACTTTACTCTATTATTTTGTTTTGATTTTTGTTTTAAATGAAGTTATTTAGTTAGTAATTTTTGTAAATAAATACAAGTGGGGTTTGGTAGTAGACAAGAATTTGGGTATTAGTTAATATTCTTGTGGTATTAAGTGTACCCCGTGTCCCGTTGAGCTTCAGTGAACTTTGAGTTTTTGAGGTTAGCAGGAGTGCTAAAATATTATTGACGGGATGTTTTTAGAATAATAAAAACATGAGTTGTTCATTCCGGATGATATTATTGGATTCATGCCATTACTAAGGTTGTGTCGGTACGCGTGTGGCGTTTGGTGCGAGATAACCTCTCGTTAATAATCAATAGTAGTTGGGATATGCATAAATCATATGTTTTTAATAAAATAATCAGTGAGGTGAGTTACTGTAAGCTACAGTGTGCGGGTTTGTATTCCCGAAATAGTTATGCAAGCTCATGAATGCTTGATAAAATAGTTATGTAATAATAAATTAATATTTATTATTAAGATATAGGTTGAAAATTTACCGTTTGTCACATTATGGATATGCATGACATGTTAAACGGATGTGCCGAGATATTATGGAGATGCATGAAATGTTGAACGGAGGAGTGGAGATGTTACGGATATGCATGACATGTTAAGCGGATGAGTAGAGTTGTTATGGATATGCATAACATGCTAAACGGATGAGTCGAGATGTTATGGATATGCATAACATGTTAAACGGATGAGCCAAGATGTTATGGATATGCATGACATGTTAAGCGGATGAGTCGAGTTGTTATGGATATTCATAACATGTTAAACGGCTGAGTCGAGATGTTATAGATATCCATAACATTTGAAACGATGAGTCGATATGTTATGGATATACATAACATGTTAAGCGGATGAGTCGAGTTGTTATGGATATACATAACATGTTAAACAGATGAGTCGAGATGTTATGGATATACATAACATGTTAAACGGATGAGTCGAGATGTTATGGATATGCATGACATGTTAAACGGATGTGCCGAGAAGTTATGGAGATGCATGACATGTTGAACGGATGAGTTGAGATGTTACGGATATGCATGACATGTTAAGCAGATGAGTAGAGTTGTTATGGATATACATAACATGTTAGACGGATGAGTCGAGATGTTATAGATATCCATAACATGTGAAACGATGAGTCGATATGTTATGGATATACATAACATGTTAAACGGATGAGTCGAGTTGTTATGGATATGCATAACACGGATTACATTAAACGTTAAAGTTAAAACACGGATTACATTAAACATTAAACTTAAAACATGAAATACAAAAGTACGATTAATAGAAACTACGATATGGTAATTAAAATAAAACTACGAATTCAGAAAATGAATCATCTGAGACCCAGCCATCCTCCTCACTCGAAGAAGACTCTGATGGTACAGGGCCAAGCCCCATGGCCCATCGGTATGGTAGTTCTCTGTTTATCCGCGCCGTACGAGCAGCTTCCCGAGCCCTACGAGCAGCTGCCACACGTTCTTCATCTTCTTCAACCTCTCTAAAGACTTGCATATCTTGCTCGAAGAGTCCTTCATCAGTCAACCCAAATGTATTGGGTTGGTTTTCCACTGGTGGATTGTTTACCGGTTCATTCTCAGCTGGAGTGTTTTGTTGTTGATTTTCATTTTCTGCAGGTGGAGTGTTCACAATCACCGGTTCGTTTGGAGGACTTGGGAATTGTTGTGAGAAATCTTTGTGAGGACTTGGGAATTGTTGCGAGAAATCTTTGCGAGACATCGAGAATGGGACTTGGGAGTTTTGATTTTGTGAGTTTATGTGTGTTTTGCCGAGTTAAGGATTATTCGGTATATATAAAGTAAAAAATTGGCGGGACAAAAGGAAAACGAGGCGGGAAAATAAATCCCGACATCATGTCGTCGGTACCAAATAGGCGGGAAAAAACCCGCCCAAACATTCGCTATTATTCGCAAGCGCGGGGCGACAAAAAATGGTTTGATTAAATCCCTACGACTTGTCGTCGGGATTTTAACAAATATAACGTAGTTAAACGCTAATCAAGACGCTAATCATAATAATTTTTGGATTAATAAAGTACCGACGTCTTGGCGTCGGTATAATCTTGGCGGGTCAAATTCCCGCCCAAGTTTTCCCAATTATTGAAAAAGTCAAATTTGACCAACAAAATACCGACGAATTGGCGTCGGCATTATAAAATCCAAAAAATTCAACGCCAGATTGGCTCGGTCAAGTGACTTTTTTGTCGTTTAGCGCAAAATGCCGACGAAATGCTGGCGTCGGGATAACTTTCGTCGCCAGTTCTCCTGATTCTAGTAGTGACTGCAGTTGACTTGGCATCAATTCCATGTTTTTTTTGCAACGTCCAGTTAAAGCCTTAAGTAGTTCCTCGAGATTGGATTGGATACGATCAGCACGAACCTGGGTCAGCCAAAAAAAAATGACGGGTCTGTCAAGGCATCCTTAAAACTTACTAAAATCTGTTACTCGGGATCATATGAACTTACTTGAAGGATACCATCAGTGCTGCCACCCTGATCCATTTTCACAAGTGCCTGATTCAACTCCATCTTCCTCTCCTAAAAGTCGACAGAAAAATCAATTCAATTAACAAAATGGGATTATACTCCAAGTTAAAATTAATGTGCTCAGCTGCCCTTATTCTTACCCAAAAGAAATAAAAATACAAAAATTAGATATAATGTACAGTAAGCTGCCAATCCAGTAGAAGGCGATAATGCAATGCTATTTCGCAAGCCATTTTAACAATTTTGAGTAGAAGGGGAGATTTTAGCGTATTTATGTGGAAACAGGCCAACTTGGGTGATATTTTATCGATAACGGGTGGGTCAAACTCATAAAATCATAATAATCACTTGATATATAGGAAGATAATATAAAGACAATCAACATCATGTCTGCACTGGAGTCGGAATTCGACCCTGGTCACACGTCTAAACGCAGGGTTATGGTTCAAGTCTGGTTTCGGATTTGGATCCTGGTCAGGCCTAGGAACAGGTTTCCCCACGTGCTTTTGCTGTTACGTGCATATATCTAATCCTTAACATTGGGTAGTTCACAGGCATTGTGAAGTGCAAAACATAACCTAAGTGTACTTATTGATGCTTAAATGAGTCAAAATTGTCACATTTGCAGCAGATATCTATGCAGTTTTCTATACTTTGTTGCAGAATGAACTGATTCTGAACCAGTACAAAAACATGTTTCTCGGGCCACCAATCGGAATAGTTTTAAACATAAAAAACCTGAAAATTGATTATGAAACTCCCATCGTTTGCTTCATGAATCCAATCGAATTAACAAAAATTCCATAAAAAAAACTTTGAAACTTAATTATAATATTTCAGTTTAAACAAAAACTTACAATTAACTTACAAATGCACAACAGCCATTGATTTCATCATGCACGAAGACACGTCCATTTCAAGAGCCACCTGATTCTTTGACGCGTGAAGCCGTGAACCCACTTCATCTTTGGGTTCAAGACATCACACATTATCAAAAACTCCATCACCTGTCCGAATATCTTAAACATTTCTATCCCAAAAATCAGGTTCTTATCAGCTACAAATAGCGAATTCCAGTCCATAGGTGCATCAGGATGCACCGAAACTTCATTCCAAGTTAGGTAAACAAGATCAAGCTCCCACAATTTCCGAACTGACACCATGAAACCGAACCGACACCAGATACAACCGTTGACCATCACAGGACACTAGCCTTGGGGTGTACTCGTGGACCCTTGGTGGCAGTGGCGAAGCTTGGAATTTTTAAGTGGGGGGTCGGGATCTAAATTTTTTTTTCCTAAGGCTATACTTCAGGTATACCGAAATTTTCGGGGGGTCGAAACCGAATATACCGAAATTTTTCTACACGAAAACTATATACCCCCTACATCGCAAAAAAAATTTCGGGGGGTCGGGCGCCCCCCCCCCCCCCCGGCCCCTTAAAAGCTGCGCCACTACTTGGTGGGTGTGGAGTCATTTGAACTTGAGTCCAGAGACCATGTCCAATGTCATACGCTGTGAGCTTATCAGTCTCGGAATACACGTAAAAGACCCCGTCACAAACGACTCCCGAGCAAACAACCCCAAAATCGACTGGTAACCGTTGAATTTCCGTCCATTTGTTTGACGAAGAATCAAAAATCTCACATGAATTTAAAGCCTCATCCCATGAACCAATCCCCCCTACCGCTATTATAAAGAACTGTTCCCGGTCTTTCACATTACTCGTGTGCTTGGTTTTTTCGTTTCTTGATGTACGTCTAACCGAAATCCTGTGAGGATCCCCATAAACATCTGATACTCCACCAATCCGCGTCCGTGTCCGGAGTTGACTTTTGATGGTCAAACGATCAGAGTTGGCTTCAACCTTGTTCATTGATGCAACCTTGTTCCATGATTTTGTCATAGGGCTAAAAACCAACACTCCTCTCTGTGTCTTTCGGTCCATTCTTCCGGAGCTCGAACAACCTCCGACAATGAAAATGTTATCATGGACAGTGGCAACTGAGAACAGAAACCGATTCTTAAGAATTTCTGCCTCAACTTTATGCCATTTGTTGAAAGAAACGTCAAAAGCATATATCTCACGAGAGCCAAGACCATTTGTAACAGTACCGAAAAGAAACAACCATGGAATACCCTTCTCATCTCATCTGCATAAAACGAGGTGGCGTAGTCAAAGATCTCCATTTCTTGCACACGAGCCGAGTGTTCATTAAGCTCGTCAATGGAAGTCTCATGAAACACAACTCGAGAATATCATCAGGAAGAAACACATGCATTGTGTTGTTCCGTGTGACTCTTCAATTTCAAAACTCTTTTTCCAATTATTTCTCTTCCACAACCTATCCACTGCATATGAGAAACAATCCACACTCATGTCGTCGGTCCCACACACGGGTTTGTAACCTTTACCCAAAACTTCACCGAACTCGTCACTTGTTGCGGCTCCAACCTTGCACCCTCCGCCCCTAGTATACAAACTCAGACACCTTAATGAAATGACTCCTGTGTCGTCATCATCAATATCATCATCCATCACACTTCCATGGTGGTCGTTTTTCAACTTTTGGCTAATGCTTCTAACTAGATGTTTCGACACATTGGAATCCTCATGTTCTTTATGTGATGTTTCACCCCTAAGTTGTTCAGGTATCATCTTGCATTCTAAGCCTGGTCATACAAACAACACAAATTATAATATGAATGCAAAACAAAATGCTAAGAGATTGAAACTAGACTAGCACAAAAAAATGGCTAATTTGTACTCGGAAAGTCAAATGACTAATTTGAAGTTGACACACAAAATTTTCCACATGTTTGCATACAGCACATACTACAGATATGACTTTCAGTGCAAAGAGATAATTGTACATCTTAATGTGGCTGCAGATCAGCACAGCACAGCCCAGCCCGTTTTTACATGTTACCAGGCATGTCCGCCACACCTATTCTGCCACCTCTAGTCTAAGCAGTATCAGAGCTTACTGGCAAGATATGATTTGAAACTTAAGTTCAGACCTTACAATAGTAAAAAAGATCGCTCTGCGGCTTGTTTTCTATGACTTATATAAGTTTAAGAAACCATAAAATCTATGAAGGGGGCACAATTACAAATACATTACAGCTTACTTCTAGGTGTCAAAAGTTAGTTACTGTGCACTAAGGGCATGTTCGGGTGCGTGTTTTGCAAAATTGACTATCTCATATCTAGTGTTTGGTATCTACTTCAAGCTACATGAGCACTTCAAGCTACATGAGCACATCCAAACACCATCTATAAAACACATAAGTAGTTGATCATCTGATATCAAAATGCAGATCCAAACATGAAACACCCCTTAATTTCTAATCACCTATAATAGGAAACTAGTAACTAAGTATATCACGAGGGACTGCAACTTGGCGTACCTTCCTTGATTTCTAGAATATTCATATCTTCTACATATTTAAAAATTACTCATTTTGAAGGACGACAAATAACAAACAGCTTTATATCATTAACACTATACGGACGAACCGAGTACACGTTATTTATATTGTACAATTCAGTACATAAAAACAGCACAAACAACAATCAAAGTCAAGTACCCATATATTCAAATTTACATAGATCCATTAAAATACATAGACCCTAGTCCCAAAACAGTCTAAACTCAAAGTCAACTAACTTTTTTTCCCTTCAAAATTAATAATCTTACAAATCATTATCTAGAAATAAGTTTCACAACCCACTACTAAAAACTTATAAACTATTAGGCTAGATACATTTTTCAGATCAACAAGCCAAAATCCAGTGTCAAACATGAAATCCTAAAATGCTATGTTTGACCACCTAAAGTCAATATTTGACCCAATCAAAAAAGGAACACAAATAACAACACCAAAAACATGTACACTAGCAAATATTAGTCAGCCAAAAGCTCGAAAACTATGGTTACCAAATATAAAAACAAATAAAGATATGAATGTACTAAGTACACAAGAGTAAAGAAAACAAACCTCGTGAAGTTTATATTGAACCCAAGAATCAACCCAGACAGATATTTAGATCCAACAAAAGGGTTAGAGTAAATGTCATTTTTCGTCCCTATGGTTTGCCGGGTCAATCAAGAATCGTCCCTGCCGTTAATTTTCTTCGGGTTTAGTTATAGTTTGGTCAAGGGACCAAACTCGTATGGGTTGTAAACCACGGGGACCAAACCCGAAGAAAATTAACGGCATGGACGATTCTTGATTGACCCGTCAAACCACAGAAACGAAAAATGATATTTACTCAAAGGGTTATTTAAAATGTGTCATTTTACTAAAGTTTGAAAAGAAAACATTTTTTAAGACAGAAGAGAGAAGTGGTGGATCTTTTTATTTTGAAGTGAAGTCATGATATTTCACTTTAGTTCAAAAAAAGTGAAAAAGAGGTGTTCCTTTTCTTTATTTATTTATTTATTTTTTCTATCTATCTATCTATCTCGACTATAATTATATTTCTACTTTTTCTAACTTTATGAAAGTTGTCCATGATAGGTACCAAAAATAATTAAGTGGGGTAAATTGAATGGTAAAAAAAATAAAATTTTCTTAATCTTTCTTTTTGTAAAAATAATAAATTAAAACCAAACATTTTAGTAAGAGTAAATTGGAAAATAAAAAAAACGTCCTAATGTGTTATATCCAAATTGTAGAGTGCAGTGTATGTGTCGTTTTATTAAAAACAACTGATGCATATATCATTTATGATCTAAGTGAAATGACTAAAATTATTCAAAGTGAAATGAAAAAGTCTCACCGAAAGCAAAAACATTTTAGTCATTTCATTTCGGCCTAGAGACAATATCCGCACTAAAGATTTTCCCAAAAAACGACACCCTCACTTTCATATATTAGTATTTGAAATCTTATCTTAGAAAAGTACACATTGGGTATAAAACAAGAAAACTAGGTGAATGCATCATGCATGTTTAACACCCCCGAAATAACATCAATTACAAGTGCTCGGTGTAGGCATGTTATTCGTCCACCAAAGAACCAACAACGGACGAACAACACGTTGTACTGCACCCTGCCTCGTGCTATTGCGTCCGCCGTTCATCCCTTAGCCATTCCAATCACTTGTGTCCGTTTTTTTTTTTTTTTTTTTTTTAGTGAGTGGTTATTTTTTGTGGGGTTTTTTTATGGGACCTAATAAGTGTTATTGATTTTTTTTTTTTTTTTTTTTTTAAATGAGTGGTTATTTTTATGTGGGGTATTTTATGGGACCTAATATGTGTTATTATTATTATTTATTTTAGAAAGAGGTTTTAATTGTTGATGTGTTATTAAGAGGGAATAAGGTGGCGTTTAAGTAACAGAAGAATTATGTGTTATTCATCTTCCTCGCACCTTCCACTCTAAACTTGAATGATGCACTAATGAAATGTTTAACAAACTATTTAACTAGATGTTTGTTAGTAACACATCACAAATATGGTTTTATATTTGTTTAATCAACTGCTGACACCAACAATAATCTATTGATATTTTTGAACACTATTTGATGATACGCTATTTTAAATAACAATCTGGTTAGAAGATCATTTGATGGTACATATAATATATTTGTGATAATAAATGTGACCCCTCTTGAGAGTCTATTATGTTTCTCACTGTGTTAATATTCCAATTAAAAATACTTTCATAATTTCAATTGTTAAGATTTACACTTCATTTAGTGACCACGAAATGACAATATTTATTAAGTTGAGAGGTAAGATCAAATGAGAAATAAAATGAAAATAAGAAGTGTGAGAAGAAACAATAACAACACATTTTAGGTGCATCTAAAAAACTTATCCATATCGTTTTAAATGTTTCCCTTTTATTTAAAATGTGCGGTTAGAAATATTTTCCACTCTTTTTATTTTAATTTTTCAAAAATACTTTCCACTATTTTTATTTTTTTTTCTTCTTATTAGATCCTTCCTTTTAGACGGGTTCTAAACTAGTTAAACATGAAAAATTGAATTACCACTCTTTTGGGGTAACGATATGAAAACCTCTATAAACCAACAAAACATGTTTCATTGTCACGCATTAAAGTGAAATGTTGTCTATCAAACACATGTGATTTAGGTAACACGTCTGATTTAGGTGATTAGAAAGGATTAACATACTTCACATCTTTGTTTTCGACTAAATCAATTTCTTTTCTTTTGTTAAAATACGCTTGGCTATGAAGGAACACATATATTAATTGACGACTTGTAATTTGGTGATATTTTTTAGGTCATTCAAGCGATTTATTTTCATGTTTTCACTTGTTTATGATAGAAGTGATACTTAAAAAATAAAATGTTAATTTTCAGATATCACAAGGATGGTAGACGGATTGGATGAAATAGCCAAGTTCGAGTCAAGTAAAGAAGACTTTAAAGCTGAATTACGGCCAGGGATGGAACCAGAACCAAATATGATTGGGTGGACAAATTTTTTGAAACCGTGATATAGATTCACATTTCGATGGACCAGGTGCATTTAAGAAAAAATAACGTTTTTTTTTTTTAAAATTAACACTACATCGAAAAAATCCATCGGGTTCCCGGGCACCCGCGGGAACCCCCTGATTCCGTCCCTGAATACGGCTTGAGGTCACCTCCATCGTCTCATATTCTAAACAAATAAGAAAAGTTGAGATCTTTGTTCTACGGCTTTGACAAGACGTGGTTTCGCCTAGAAGATATTAACTTGCATGTATGTTTTAGTTAAGAGGAAACTGAATTTGATAGACCACTTGCATATAGATCGGCGGCATGACCATTTTACCAGAATGATTATAGTTGCATGGCTAGTGATAATGAACATGTTGACATAAATAATGTATGAAAACGTTATTTATATTTTTCGATATCTCTATATTTTGACGATCACAAAATGTAAACTCGTCAATCCTAAGATTACTATGTAAACAAGTATTAAGCTAGTTTATACAACTATATCCAACTTAATCACTTAAGGTATGGATAAACAAGTGCTTAATACATCTTATGATCAAAGGGATATTTAATTAACTAATACAAAGTTTATTTAAATATATATAAACATATTATATATTTTTGAAAAATACTTTTGGTAATAAAGAAAAATGTTTTAATCATACTAAATATATGATTTCAAATATTTAACCAAAATCAATTAGTTTTTCACCAAATAAACTTTCCCCACTAAAAGACAAGTTTTCTGGCCGTTACAGTTGGGCGGCCCCCTTAATTATAAGGGGCGGTCCCCTTAATTTTAAGGGGGCCGGCCACGATTTAAGGGGACCGGCCAGGCTCCCCTGTCAGAAAATGTCAGAATTCTTCTCCTGTAAATACCACCTTAATTCTGGAATTTTTCCCCACTTTTTGCACAAAATTTTCAGATCTATAACTCTCTAAAACATCCTCTAAAACCCTTTGATCATTTGTATATTAATCCTTGTTTCAAGTGATTCAATCCCTCATCATCCATTCTCATCCAAAGTGCAAAAGAAGAACACTCTTTCTACAACCAAGATCAAGAAGTGTTGAAGAGTAGTTGTGCATAGTGTATATATACATATACATATATATATATATATATATATATATATATATATATATATATATATATATATATATATATATATATATATATATATATATATATATATATATATATATATATATATATATATATATATATTCATTTGTGAATATTGTGTTGTGCTTGTGATTAATTGTGTAGAAGATATAGAAGTTGTGTAGATAATAGAAGTTGATAAGTAGTGAAGTAGGTTTGTTGTGAAGATAGGTGTGAAGTAGAAGATTGGTGTGTAGAAGATAGTTGTGAAGAAGATTGGTGTGTAGTATATTGGTGTGAAGAAGTTGTGTAGAAGTTGTGATCAAGTTGTGAAGTTGTGTGGTGTGTAAATTGGTGTGTAAGGCTTTCTCCGCCAAAAGGGAGTTTGTTGACATAGTGAAGAAAACTCTCGAGTAGGTGACTCGGGGAGTGGAGTAGGAACAAGGAAGGTGTCCTTGTAGCCGAACCACTATAAATCCTTGTGTTGTGGTTTGATTTTTCTAACTCTTCTCATTACTTATTTATTTACCTTTACTATATTAGCTTTGTTAGTTAGTTACCATACAATTGTTCATATAGTGCAAGTATTGAGTTCACATAAACTAGAATCGAAGTTTTTAAAACAAACTTGTGTTTATAAATTTAAAAGGACGTAAAACTATTCAACCCCATTTCTAGTTTTCCATAATTGGTATCAGGGCAACGTCTAGCAAGATCTTTAAAATATATTGTATTTTAAAACTTGTAACGATCTATGGAATCTGAAAAATATTTAGAAGGGCAATCTATGCAAAGACCACCACTATTTGAAAGTGATGGATTTTTATATTGGAAAAATCGATTCGAAACTTATGTGAAATCAAAAGATCTAGATCTTTGGCATATTATTACCAATGGTGATTTTTTACCTATTCAAAATAACCCCGAAACTAAGAAAGATGAAATCGTACCTTTTGAAATACAAAATGATGATTTAAAAAGAAAACTTGCTAAAAATAATGAAGCGAAAATGGTTATTTACAATGCGCTACCACGTAAAGAGTACGAAAGGATTTTTATGTGTGAAACCGCAAAAGAAATTTGGAACTCTTTGTTAATAACCCACCAAGGTAATAATCAAGTCAAAGATAACAAAATAGATCTACTTGTTTAACAATATGAGCAATTCACAATTCCGGAAGAGGAATCAATTGATAATGCTTTTGCTAGATTTAACACCATAATCACAAATTTAAAAGCACTTGATGAGAATTTCTCTAGTAAGAATTTTGTTAGGAAGTTTCTTAGAGCTCTTCACCCAAAATGGCGAGCTAAAGTGACGGCTATTGAAGAATCGAAGAATTTGTCAACGCTACAACTTGATGAATTAATTGGTAATTTAAAAGTCTACGAAGCAATAATAAAGAAGGACTCCGAAATGGTTAAAGGGAAACGAGAGCAAAGCAAGTCAATCGCCTTGAAAGCTAGAAAAGAATCCAACAACGAGGATAACTCATCTTCCGAAAGCGAAGACGAAGAATATGCCATGGCCGTAAGAGATTTCAAGAAATTCTTCAAAAGGCGAGGAAGATTCGTTAGACAACCACACGATGAAAGAAAAACATCTCAAAAGAATAATGATTGACAAGTATAGCAAGAATGAGAGAAAATGTTTCAAGTGTGGTGATCCGAATCACCTTATTGGAAAATGTCCAATGATGACAAGAGATCAAAATCAAAGAGCGTTTATTGGAGGTGCTTGGAGTGATAGCGATGAAGATGAGAAAGAAACAACAAAGGAAGAAAAGTGTCTCATGGCTAAAACATCAAATGAGTACGTTCCGAAACCGAATATTTTAGTGATGAAAATTTATCATTAGATGAAAAAGACTTAGATAGTGAATAGAACAGATTATGCAAACTAGGACAACAAGTTATGGCTAAAAACAAATCACTAAAATACATAAATAACCAATTAGAAAATGAAGTACTTGAACTAAAAATTAAAATACATCAACTTGAGAAAGGTAAAGAAACTTTGAAGAATGTAAATCATGTCAAGAGCTTAGAAGTGAAAACAACAAACTTAAGGAAGAAATTTGTAAACTTGATAAATTTGAAAATAGTAGTAACTCACTTAGTAAATTATAAGTATTCAAAGAAAATCCGGAGATAAAACCGGTCTAGGTTTTAACTCAACCGAAGTCTCAACAAGTGAAGTTAAAAATGTTAAATTTGAAAGCGAACTGAGGGAACTAAAACCTTCAAAATCTAATCCTGA